>JAWWEY010000001.1:16644276-16694819 GCA_035582745.1 Loriotus luctuosus | reverse complement strand
ATCCAGCCTGGCCTTGGACACTGCCAGGGATCCAGGGGCAGCCACAGCTTCTCTGGGCACCCTGTGCCAGGGCCTCACCACCCCCACAGGGAACAATTTCTTCTTCATACCCAATCTAAACCTACTCTCTGTCAGTGTGGAGCCATTCCCCCTTGTCCTGTCACTCCAGGCCCTTATCAAGAGTCTCTCTCCATCTCTGGTCTGGGTTCCCTTCTGCAAGGCCATAATGAGGTCACCCCAAAGCCTTCTCTTCTCCAGGTTGGGCAATCCCAATTCCCTCAGCCTTTCCTCCCAGTAGAGCTGCTCCATCCCTCTGATCCCCTTGGTGGCCTCCTGTGGACTCACTCCAACAGCTCCATGTTCTTCCTCACACCCATCAGCCCCATTTGCTCGCAGGTTTGGGCCCTCAGCACTTCATTTTTGCAGGAGTATCTGGTACAAGCTGCACACAATTGAAGGACATCCATGACTCCATTCTGGAATGACTGCACAATCACGAGGCAATGCACAGTTTTTGGAGAGTGCCCTGTTTTCTTTCAGTCTGCCTCTTCCCTGTTAAACAAAACACTTGGTGAATCACAATTTTGCTGCCTGCTCCACCCAGGAGACGCTGTAACACAGAGTGAACTCCCCTGCAGGCTGGAGATGAATGTTAAAAATTTATTGTCCAATCTGTAGGCTGATGTGACTGTGTGTAATCCCAGGGAGTTGGGACATGTCCCTGTGTCACTGCACATCTTCTTTAGATACAGCTCTGAAGGCAGACTGGAATCACTTGCTATTTTTATCGCAGCTATTAGAAAGACAGAGGATGTAATAGAGCTTAGGAAGACAACAGGGGCTCCTGTGAATTTCAGGGTGTTGTAAGAAGCCTGGTTTGCAACCTTGCTGAGAGAAAATGCATTCCTAAAACCTCGTGAGAGGTCTCTGCTTTTGACAGGTTCCCTTCTCTTCTCCACAGTGCTGAGAGAAACTTTCATAACAAAGCTTAAAGCCAAAAGCCAAAATAAGTCACTGTGCACGTCTTTGCAGTTTCAAAGATCAAGTTATCCTGCCAAAGTGGTGTCCACATGTGTTTTGTAGCTTCACCTGTTCAGCTTAGGGCCCATTTTTAGTTTTCAGTGGCAGTTTCAAGTGGATGTAACTAATGCAGGAAACAAGGATTCTGTTCTAAGTTTTATTGCTGAAATATCCCAATGCATTCTACCAGTCAAGTCCAGCCCTTGACAGTGTTACAGTGGAAGGTTACTTAGGACAGTGAGGTACAGGTGCACAAAACTTCTTGTGAAAGAACTTTAAATGAAAATATATTCTCTGAGTTCAGCAGGGGTAAATGACACTTCACTCCTCACTTAAATGAAAAATGACTATGTACAGAAAAAGCACAGCAAGAGATTGTTCATGATGCAAAACTGTGAGGAAAAACTGACAAAAGCCAGAATTGGGATGTCCTGTACAACCTCAGTTTAGATCCCTGAGGAATTAGAGCTTTGCCCTCCACCCTGTCTCATTCAGCTCTCCATGTGTGTGGGACATGCCTGGACCAAGCTTTGCTGGCAAGCTCTAGCATCCTCCAAGCATTTTCCAGTATTTTTAACCAGGGAGCTCCTACCTCTGCTAGCTGGATCCTGTACTAGATTCCCCAGCTAGCTCCCCTGCCTTGTTTCTTACTAAATCTTTACCCAGCTACTTGATCCTTCCATCCTCCTGTGAGAAATTACTGACTCCTTCCAAAGTGTGTGGATCTCAGTCTCTTCCAGCTCTGTGTCTGCCTCCAAAATATTCTGATTTGCATCACATTTCTTACCAGAATGTGATTTGGAAATGGTTTATGGAGAGGTGTGTAAGGCTGATGCCTGTGTGCACACTGGAAATCCCATGGATGGAAGTTTCAGTGCAACCACTGTCAGGTCACTGTGCTAGCTAGTGATAAAGACAGAGGAGTCCTCTGAAATCATTGATCTATTCTATATTTATGGTGATTGAGTGAATTAATGGCAAAAAAACTTTGTTAGTTTATTTTTCATAGTCCCTTGAAGGGAATCAATATGACTCAAACAACAGAAAGTTGGTTCATTTTTTATTTTTCCATGCCTCTTTTGACTTTCAATATGTGGGATTTGGGTCCCTTTGCTCTTTGGCTGTGTCCTTTTCTGTCTTACTTGGTTATGCATTTGCAATAGGATGACATTGGCACCTTCTTCCATCACAAAGAAGCTTTATTTTTGGTGTCCCTTTATCCTGAAGGAACTGAACTGCAGCCTGTGGAACAGCTGGCAGGCAAACACAGCACATAAATGGCTCTGATTCCTTTGCTGCCATTGGGTTTAAGGGTGCTGTGTTGTCCTTGCCTTCCCTTCTGCTATCGTTGTGTGCACTGAGCACAAGAATATCAGATGGCTGCAGGGTAGAAACCAGACAGAAAGGAGTTTTTTCCCATTCCTCTAATTAGGAAATACACTTTGCAAAGGTGGGCTCAGTTTATCTTGACTTTGGAAAGAGTTTTTTTGGAGCTGTACAAGATTGCCACATTTGAAACTATAACTGTGCAGCCCTGCCCTAGTGACCATGGGGAGGGGATTGTGCTGGCTCATGGTAACTAAAGAGATGAAGAGCTGCTGTTTCCTCAGTCTGTGGAATCACAAGAACAACAGTGAGAGGTGCTGGCTGCAGACCAGCAACCTGGCATGCCACAAGGCAGGAGGTGTGAAGGCTGTGGGATGTTCTCTACACACACAGGAACAGAGCCAGAGAGCTGGGCTTGGAAATAATTGATTTATTTCCTCTTATTGACAACAATTAATTTTGTCTTCTTTAACTTCTCTCACTTGGGAGATTTTCTTTTACTGTCTTAGAATCTCTAAACAGAGTTCATCTGGCAGCAAGAAAAATCTTGCTTGCTCTCAGTTAGCTGTGCTGCAGACCCAGTGATTTCCCCTGAAAGGCAGTCAGTGCTGTGGTCCCATGTCCTGTCATTTCATTGCTTTCACAACACCCTGGTACACAAGATTTAATGGCCCTCTATGAAGTGTTAGTAGAAATCACAGAACCACAGAATTTTTTGGGTTGGAAGGGACCTCTGGAGATCACCCAGCCCAACACCCTGCCCAGGCACCTGGAGCAGGTGACACAGGAGCGTGTCCAGGTGGGTTTGGAATGTCTCCAGAGAGGGAGACTCCAGGCCCTCCCTGGGCAGCTGTTCCAGGGCTCTGCCACCCTCAGTGTAAGAAGTTCTTCCTTATGTTGAAGTGGAACTTCTCATATTTTAGTTTTTGGCCATATGCATAGCACATAAACCTAAACTTACAATTCAAAGTAAATGATGCTGTGATACCATCAACTGTTTTAATCATGGGGGTTTGCCTTTCTAGTTTCCAAAATCAGTTAAACTTCAGGATGTGCAAAATCTGTGGCTCCTCAGTTTCCAGATCTTCCTCGAGACTGTGCTTTCCTCCACAAATCAAAGGGAAGCCTGAGAAGTGGCAGGATGAGTTTCCTCTGAAAACTGATGATGGTACTTGAGTCTCTGTGCCCTTTCATTTGTAAGTGCCTCTGCAGAGAGTGTCCAGAGAGATAACAAATAATACCAGCTGTGTAGTAATTCTACTGAGGATAAACAATATCTCAGTGAGGGTGGGGTGAGGGGCAACTAATTCACAGAGGTCACCAAATGGGCAGGTTACATCACATTTCCATAGCACTGGGTGAGTTGTTTGTTTTGGGTGAATTATCCAGTAAACTTTGGCCCTGGCTGATTTTTATACAGACCTGAATTTCCATAAATATGTCAGTCACACAGATGAGTTTGAATGTTTGTTATCAAGAGAATATTATAAATGCACTCAGTACAAATGCACTGGTATGATTCACAGATAGCCTGTGGGCTTGCCCCCTTTATTCTTTATCCTAGAGGATAGAGAGAGAAGGGATCCAGAGTGCTCCTATGAGGATTGAACCTTTAATAAAAACTGGTGAGCAGTGATGAAGCTCTGGGGAGCCTGGGCAGTATTTCAGTCTGTAGGGCAGCCAGTCAAACTTGGGGTAACTTAGCCAGACTCCCTGACCCTGACTTGTCCCAGTCCCCCATAAATCATGGCTGGGGTTTTTCCAGTCTCCCAGGCAGTGCTGAATTGAGCTGTTATGAGGGCTGGAAGAGGCAACATAGAGTGCTGAGGACTGGCCAGCAGCAGAGGTGGCAAGTTGTGCATGGTCTGAGTTCTGGTCTGGAAGGGTTGTGGGGAGCATGAGAAGGTGCCCTCATCTCATCCTTCCACTCCTCACTTCTGTGGGGATTAATGGCTGTAAATCCTGCCCTGCACTGCCAGTGTGAAGGGGCTGTGTACTGATCTCATCAAGATATACAAATATCTCAAGGGTCGTGTCAGGGGATGGTGCTGGATTCATTTCAGTGGTGCTCTGAGACAGGATGAGGAGCAATGGCCACAAACTAAACACAAGTTCCATCTCAACATGATGAAGAACTTATGTACATTGAGTGTGGCAGAACCCCGAGCAGCTGCCCAGGGAAGGCCTGGAGTCTCCCACTCTGGAGACATTCCAAACCCACCTGGACATGCTCCTGTGTCACCTGCTCCAGGTGACCCTGCCTGGGCAGGAGGTTGGACAGGAGCAGCTCCAGAGGTCCCTTTCAGTCCAAGCCACTCTGTGATTCTGTGGTGCAGCTGCCAAAGCAGGGTGAAGAAAAGCCCAGAGCAAAGGCACCAACAATGCAACAGAAATAGTGTAGCTTCATTGTCATTCAGTCCAAATCTGATTTTTCACACCTGCAGCCAGCTCCTGCTGATCAGGCAGCAGCAGATACAGCACATGCCACAACCTCACCAAGCAACCCTTTCCTGATCCCTCCTGTGAGCGAGGGGTGCTCCATCAGACACAGCAGAAGGAGCCCTTCCTTCCATGTGGTGTGTGCCATCACCTTAACCTCATGTCCCCTGCTCCTCATTTTGTGCTTTTCCTGCAGAGCCTGGGCAAAAGGCAGGATTTTGTATCTACTGAACACATTCCCTCTAAGGAAAATACCTTGATCTCAGGCTGTATTGCTGAAACTTTGGAGGATGATTGGGTAAATCTTGGCCATGGATGGAGAAACATTTGAAAGCAGCTAAGAAAATCTGCTTTCCATTCTTTCTCTACATAGTCCCAAGCAATTGCCAGGGTGACCACCCAGATAGACAACACAATGGCTTCCCTTGCTATGTGATGTTTTCTAGTCCTTCCTCATGGGCAGGGGATTTCAGACAGTGGCTGTGTAGCTCTAAAGCAGCTCTGAGTACTACAAAGCAGCAGTTTGTACACAGAAGTGTAAATTCAAACCCGGTGTAATGAGATCTTGTCCCCTTGTGATGTCCTGCTGGCTTCAGAGGACAGATGCTGTTTCACCTTGCTTGAGGAGTAGGCACAGAGACCAGCAGAGTAGGTTTTGAAGATTTGTGATTTATAGCCTAAGAAAATAAAATAGTAATTGCATAGGAACTGCTAAACTCTTTTAAAAAAACCTCTTAATTGAACAAAAATACATATTTATTGTTATAAAAATAAATATTTCCTTTGAAGTTGGTAGGACAGTGAGAGAGAATAATTATAAATGAATATTGTATTTGATTTGTGTTCTTTTATACATACCATCTTTTCAGATATGGAGTGCACCTCATTTCCCAAGTACTGCTTTCTCTTTCCTCTGACTGTTTTTAAAAAAGGGAAGGACAGCTGAATGATCTCCCAACATTTCCTTGCTCTCCTTTAATAGATACTATTTACCTTTGCTCCCCCTATTCTTTCAAGGTGTGTCTGGAATAACCGGCCACTTCTTGTACTTGAGAAATATCTGCACAGACAGGGATTAGGCCCTAATCCAGGCTTTATTTAAGACAAGGTGAGACTTCAGTAGAATGTGTATCAGGTCTTAAACATCCCTTGCACAAAGCTTCTGCATAACTGGGAAAGCACTTATTTGAAGTGTGACTCTGAGATTTTAAAATTTGTTTTCCTTTGCCCCTGTGTGTGTATGGCGGAGGACATAGGGCTTAAGGTGGAGAGTCAAGGAGGGCAGGGCGCCAGAGATTGGTGAGGGTAAAGATGGGCAAAGGTGTCAAGGGACTGTGGGGAACCCTGGGGTCAAGGCAGATGAGGGGAACAGGTAACCCCAGGCAGGAGAGATGTGGTTTAAAGCAGGGCAAAGGCAGTGGAAGGTGAGCTCAGCCTCTCACAGAAATTATTTATCTGTCCATTTGCCTCAGTTTAGCCATTTGAATCCAGGACATAATGTCTTTTTGAAGTTTAAATGATGCTTGTTTTTAAAGCACCTGAAGCAAAGGGGATTAGGTAATAAAAAAAAATTGTTTAGAAAGATAAATAAAATTCCACAGCATTTTCATACATCTGAGGAGGAACAAAAAGGGGTTTGCTAAACACAAGCTTAATGCCAACCTTGAAAATGTCCTTTTACTCTTTGTTTGGGATCTCATAACAAACACTCCAGGTTCATCATTTCAAGGAAATTACGTAACAAATGAGGATCTTACCCCTACTCTAATCATGCTTCATGGTACATAAATCAAGTAGATTACCTATTAGGCTCATGTCTCCCCAGAAGAGCAGATGCAGTCTCACTCTAAATGCCTTGTCACACACATCCTTTTGGGCCAGAACATCGTGTCCTCAGCCAGAGGCTGAGCCTATAAAATCCCCACTGCAAATGGGGAAGTGCAGCACCGAGAAGCATCGAGCCATGCTCATCCTGTAAAACCAGGCATTGCTGCAGGACCCTGCAGACATGCAGTGATGTGGTTCAGCAGCAGGACACCATGCTGCAGGGGAGCTTGAGAGCACAAGAAGAGGGGTGGTTGCCTCAGCCCTCACCTGCAACATTTCACTAAATCAAGTGCAGTGTGGTTTGCTCTGGTGGAAGCACAGGGAATTGACTTTGTCTCCATGATTTCTCTGGTTTGGCCATACCCAGACCCTTCGGCATTGCTGCAGGTTTCACCCAAAGCTGAGCTGGATACACCACAGAACATTCCTACAAATGTTTATTCCCAAATTTACAGCATTTCTGTCAAGGGCAAGCCCTCCTGTGAATGCACCTTGGGCAGCTCCCTCCTGCCCCTCCCAAGTGGTGGCATTGGACTCCAGGTCACCTAGAACTGAAAGAACACATGCTTTGGTGGCAGTCACAGGCCAGCCCTTCCAGCTGCAGTTTAAATGTGCTTGTGGCTGATGGTGTGGCTGAAGGTGATACTCAGCCTGTTGTGTCACCTTGATAACTACAACTGAAGCACATGATAAAGGTTCCACCCTGTGAGATGAGCTGGCAGGAGGAGGTGAAGGCCAGGAAATATCCCTAGAGTTGGCCCAATTTAGATGGCACAGGATGGAGAAGATCTGAGGTCAAAATACCCAGTGCTTGTTGTGGGCTTCTCTGGATCACAGTGAGTGTCTGATGTTTCATTCTTCCTCTCCCTCCCTTCCCTTGTCCAGTTTTTCAGTTTTGATGCCTTTTTAGGACATTGCATGTGCTCAGGGGGCTGGAAAAGAAGCTCTCAAATCATTATTTCAGTGGGCATGGGCAGTCTCAGGACTCTAGCTGGTCAGAGTGACCCCGAGATACATTAGAAAATCTCTTTTCCCAGCCTGGCAGTCAAAGAAGGAGTCAGAGCTCTTCATTTCTCAGTCTCAGGGTTGTTTATTGTTTCTTATCTATAAAATTCTTTCTCCTGTCCCGCAGGAGAAAGGTCCACTCAGCAGGACAGTCAGAGGCACTCTGGCTGCCCCTGGGGTGGTGTTATTTTTTATACTAAAAACTACGTGTACAATATTTACAATTACTTTCCAATACCTATCACCTATGTTAGACAGTGAGCTTCTACTCTAAACCAATCCCGAAGTGCCAACATCACAGCAGAAAATGGAGAACAAGAAGAAGAAAGGCTGGACACGCCCCAATTCCTCCATCCTGTCCCAATAACTGCCATACCAAAACTCCTAAAATCTACTTTTTCACCCTGTGATCATTTTGTTATTACACTGCTTAAACTTCTGTGGTTTTTGGGTCTTCATACAAAGCTGGCAATTCGCTCCACAGGTCGCAATCAAACCCACAGGTGTTCTGGGCTGTGTGCCAGGGTCTCTGAGCCCCCTGGCAGGGGTCCCAGCAACTCTGGACACCCAGAGGGATGTCCTGAGTTCCAACAGGCTTGCAGGAGAGGGCACCCTGCAGTCCCATCTCCTGGAGCAGCCCACACATGGAGCAAACCTGCACCCACCCTCACCACAAGGGGTGACTGGCAGCCCAAAATTACCCCAGCGGGGAGCAGACCTTTGGCTTTTATGCCCTCTTGAACCAGCAGGACAGGAGCTAATGGGTCACGAAGAGACAGTGACAGTACTTTGCTAAACATTATTTCACTGAGTTTTCCAGTACTCACAGTGTACCTCATTGTTCCCCACAGGCAGTTCTGCTGGTTACACCACAGAAGGCTTCACCAAGCCAGTTTCTGATGCCTTCTCTTCTTCTGCTCCCTGCTCCAAGTGCTCCAGAAGTGCCCGTTCACACACACCCAGATGGTTACACAACAGCTGTGTTGTTTCAAAAGCAATCAAAACAGTGAAATCCATTTGATGTGATTATAGGTGGACCTTGGGAGATTAGATGATCTTTGATGAGCAGCAGAAATGGGTCTGTGTCAAACTGAAATCCCCAGAGTGTTATTGTAACCTTCTCTGCAATATTTGCTTTGTGATTTTTCTTCCAGATCGGAGTGTAAAACTCCAGTAAAGGCATAAAGCAACTTAAACCTGATAACTGCATTTTCTTGTCAGAATGAAAGTGGCGGAACACAGGCCAAGCCAACTATGAGAAATGCCAGACAGACCAAGATAACAAAAATAATAATTTCTTAGAAAAGATCTCTCTGGAGGAAAGGGACATGATTTCTCATCCTGAATCCTAATTCAAGGAAGAGGGAAGGGGTTTTTGAAGGCAAGCTGACACGAGAAGTTCACACAGAAGAACCTCCACATGCATCTAGAAGGGCACTGGGCAAAGTCATCCCTCAGAAGAGCAGCAATATCCAACTTCAGCAGGCATTCAGGATTTGTTTCTTCAGGCTTCATAACTCTACAGACGCACTGTTTTAAGCCTGGGTTCTCTCCTTTTGACTGAAGAAGAGGTGCTCAGTCCTCCCTCAGTCACAGGGGAAAATATCCTGGGGACCAGGCCTGGGAAAGGTGTGACACTGCCACTGCCACCCAGGGTGGCTGAAAGTGAAGCTCCCACAGGAGACCACATCCACCTGACAGGTGAAAACTGCACAGTTTGAGGGTTGTTGATGTGTGCTCCAGGTGGGATGGCTCAGCCATGCTCACCCAAAGAGCTGCTTCTTGGAAACTTTCATGGTTTCCCACTTTATTTCCACCCAAAAATCAGGTGAAGAAATGGATCTTGTTCTAACTTCAAATTGTAGGGGCTGAATGTAATTCTCCTGCTTGCAACAGTTGTAACCAGTGGTGACTGCGGCTACAAATCAAGGCTGTGCATTTCTTTTAATGTACCAGTTGAACTGGGGTGAAAACTTTGCTTTTCTCCCCTTCCACCCACCCTTCACCAGGCTGACCCCACCATGATCCAGTTCAAATGCATGCAGACACTGTGAATGGAGCTGTCAGCTAGCAAAGCTGTAATTTCTCTGAGGAAAGAGTGATTTCTCTGGAGAAATGACTGGCACCTCAACAGCTTCAGGATAGAGTTCATTCAGAGGTGTGGATAGATTACAAAGGCAGGTTACTCCTTTCCTACCTCAGCAGGCTGTATTGCACAGAACAGAAGAAACATACTAAAATAAGGAAATGCTTTCTGGTAGATGACACCTCTACAGCTGGACAGAAGCACAGACACCCACAATTGACCATACAAGCCCATACAGTGTCACTCAGGAGTTTATTCTACATTCACAGCCTTGTCTCCAAACAGAGGTGAGCAAAATTCCAGTCTGTGCCTCTGATTCACAAATTCACATCTAACCTGGTCGTTGACTGAGGCCACATCCTGCCAGCTTCCTCATAATACAGATTTACTGCTGTTCCAGAAGAGAAAGGAGACTAAGAGGCAATGAAATATCCTCTGGAGGCTTCCAGGTTGCTTTCATTGATAATTCTGTCTCAGTGCTGTAATTGAGATATAAATAATCTCCTTGTTTCCACTTCAGTTACTTTCAACCTCCCCAACGTGAGAACAGTCTTGTATCTCTCAGGTATCTCAGAAAGAAAGTTATTGCACCAGAAAGCAAAGATGATTTTAAAAATAGTTTCCACATCAGTTCAAATGATAATGCAGTCATGCAGGTGTTGTATAACTGATATTATATTCAGAGTAGTTTACTTTTTGAACGTGAAGTGTAAACATTTCAAGCATACCTACTTACAAGAAATATGCTTACAAAGCATGATTACTTCCTATGAGGAAAAACCCCCAAGAAAGACTCTTCTCTTTAAATGGGCAAACAATACATTTCCTCTTCCCATACCACAGCAAAGGTTTCCACATGCACATCACGTACACACACATGCACGTTCACATGTGTAAGATCCACCACAATCTCAAAAGGAAAATGCCATAAAAGGACCCTGTAGTAATTGGGTAGCACATCTTGATGTAAATGAGACTATCTCAGAAAAGCTGCAGGCCTTGAAGTCTTGTTTTGCTGTGCTAACCACACGCAGACACACACACAACAAACTACTTTCATGTTAGCTCAGCTCTCCTTTCACAAAGCTTGGTGGTAAAGCTCTCCCTGACATCCATCAAAGAGAGGGACTGATGAGATGAGAGCTGATGAAAGTTTTGAATAGCCAAGGAAACCAATGATTCGAAGAACTTAATTCCTCCCATCTTAAACAAATGCTTGTTTGCCTGGGAACTCATCAGAGCAGCTGTTCTGAGAAAAAAAAAAATCCTTTTTTCTCTTTGCCATACCCTGTCCTCAGGACAAAAGGATTCCTCTGGCATATAACTACCCATCTCAATTCCCAGTGTGGGCAACAAGAAGGGATATGCATTTTTGGAGCAGTCTTTGTCTCAGCCCAAAGTAAACATGTAATATAGGTCAGATGAGTTACACCCCCCCCCCCAATCTCCCCCAAAATGCATCTTTCTCTCTGCTGATGGTAGAAGGAGGCTCCCACACTGATCTTGGACCTGGACCATGCCTTACCACAAGGGCTGAGGGCAGGAAGGAAGCACTGCTCACAAGGCTTGTAGGAAAATTCCTGTTCAGCTGTAATTCCAGAGGTTAAACCTAAGGACACACACAGGGTGAACCATCCCTCCACCAGAGCACTGGACAGTTTCTTACTTCATCATACATCCTGCCACTATCTATCCATCTCCCCTGGGGAGGAGAAAGGCCTTCCCCTGTGGCTCCTACATCCCTGCTGCACCCAAGCATGGGATTAGGAAAAAGGGAAATGTGAATGACGACCTAATCATCTTCTTTGGACATGCTATTTCAGGGTTAGCTGGGACATGTCTTGTTAATTATTAAAAAATTTTCTTCCTCTGCTGCACAATCACTTCAATAATTTGGTGCATTCCATTTCAAAAATTATCTAGGTCCTTGCCCCCATTACACTGCTTGAGAAACTGATCCAGAACTTTCGTCTTTGAATGGTTTTATTAATTTCAAGCCTGAACTCTCTAGTGACCAATTTCTAGCCAGTTGGGTTGGAGCCAGTAGTGTCACTTAACTCAAATGCTTCTTTTCCCTCTGTGATTTTCCCCTCTCTCCCTGTTCCCAAAAACATATTTATAAGGAGACATCATTAACGCCTCCAGTTTCAGAAGCCAGCTTCTTTTCATGGTTCTTGCAAAGGAAGAGATGACATTCTTCTCACAGTAACCATTTAATTACTTTATCCTTCTGAACCATAAGTAACCAATGCTATAAAAATAATTCACTGAAGAATGGCAGTATAAATGTATCAATACTTCCCTGTCTCTATTCAGAAAAAACCCCTCACCTGCTAATCAAGTTTATCATTGTTGCCCAGTAGGGAAAAGACACGGTGGTTGTTATGGCATCCTCTCAGTGATCCACAAACGCAAGGCTCTTCCTTCAGCTTGTTCCTCCACAACAGCAGCTGTAGTGGAAGGAGAGCAGGGCCCAAAGCAGTGTCAGTGCTGAGCACTAATTGCAGAGCAGGGACACAAAGCAGTGTCAGTGCTGAGCACTAATTGCAGAGCAGGGACACAAAGGGATTGCAAGGCTGGGCACCGGGGGCAATACCCACATGAGCTGCTGGCAGTGGCGCTGTGAGCTGCTCAGCTCCAGAGGCACAGCTCCCTCTGCCAGCCCCACTCCACTTTCACTTCCCATTTCCCAGCCTGGCTTTCCCTCTCAAAAGAGATGTGGCCATAGCTGAACCAATCCTCTTCTCTCAGCTGCCCAGGTAGATGCCAAGGAAGTGCCAGGGGCAGCAGCAAGTGCTCCAGCCATTGTATCACCAGACAGGAGCTCATGCTGCATTCTCTCACCCCTTCCCACATGTTTCCTAGGAAAAAGGACAAAGTTAGCACACGTAGGGATAAATTAAATAAATGCACATTAATAATAGCCCCTCACTTCCCCCTTGTTTCCTCTTTCTTCACAAGGCAGTGGGATTCAGCCCACAGCACCTTGTTTATTCCACACATTGAGAAGCCTTTCTCTGTGCTGAGAGGAGCAAGGAAAGCACAGGGCTTGGCCCAGCCTTTCCAGCATGCCTGCTCCTCCTGTGGTGATGGAGGCACTGCAGTGCCCAGAGCAGCACATCTCCTGCCCTCAGCCCCAAGCAGAAATGCTCCAGGCTGCCCAAGAGGAGTGTATGGTTATAGGGTCCAAATGCACTTGTCCTCCTGAGACTTATATTTAGCCTGAGAACAAACAGTACTTTTGGCTTATGGCCTGGATTCTCATCAGAAGGAAGGAAAAAGTTGGTCTGAGAGGCTTTTTCAGCTGCTTTCCCTAAAACCATCTGATTTTACTTCTCTTCATGGAAAACATTTGTGGTTTTATGCTGAGGGGTTCGTTCATCAGTTCTCCACAATATAAAAAACCCTGGAGTTTTTTCTAAAAGGGGACAGAAGTGTGAAAAATGAAAATATTTAATTCCAGCTATAATTGCTGGCGTTTTGCAATGTCATTCATTTTCCTAAGTAATACCCACATGTTTTTCTTGCTGTGCTGCAGCCAATACCCACTTGAGCTTTCATATGAGGAAAATAAAATAGAGGTGAATTATTCAAATCTATAAAAAAAACCAAATCAACCACTATACAAGCTTAATGGTGCATACTGGCAATCCTATACAAAAGTATCTAAGACCTATGTCATTATCTTCTGTTAAAAGGTAATGAGGTGGGGGAAAAGAACCACAATGAGGTTATTCATAGAACTGGGTATCTCACAGGAGCTTAGATGAGCCCTCAACCTTGGCATCAGCAGTGTTAATTAATGGGGTTATTGTTCCACTGGGGAAAGACCCTTTGTCTGATCCTTGGCTAGATTAGTCCTACTCTGTGTACATCAAAGGAATCAAATCTGATAGGCAATGCTAGTGATCCCAGCTCTCTCAGTCTTTTTTGTTTTGTAAGAAAAACAAATTATTTAGAGTAAACTACTGTCCTCATTCAATCCTGTTCTGTCTCTCCCCACACCAGTCCTAATTCCATTAATTAAGGCAGGGACAGCTGGACAAGGTGGCCTTTGATATACACCCCAACAACCAGGACAATCATCTTCCAGAGGGAAAAGGCCAGAAAGGTTTGCAATCAGATGGTGCTGTAAAATAACTTGTAACTCTTGATACATAAAATTTACACATTTCATACCCACCGCAGTGAGACCACAACTGATGAGAGCACTCTGAGCCCTGGTGATGCTTAGGTAGCTGGAACATGGTGGTAGGCAGGATTTCCAGAGGCACTCACATCAGGGAAAAGCCTGTTGACCTTGAATTAAAGCATGTGAGTCGTCTCCCTCTGCAGCATGCTCAAAAGGATGAGTGAACCTGGGGTACAAGAAAAGGTTTTATTTTTTTTATCAAAAACTTAAATTTTCTTCCTCCTAACAAAAGAAATGAGAGTAGCCCTGTGGATATTTTCTGGAAACAAGGAAATGAAGAGGAAAAGTTTCATTTCTTTGCTGAAAGCATTTTACTGAGCTGTTTCCCTGCATGCAGCAGCAAAATCCATGTGATGCTGCAGAGCCTGTGGTGTAGGTAACTGCTCTCAGAGTACTGCTTCTTTACTGATATGGTTAAACTGCAGCTGGTGTGGTGGTAAAGGCCCTATTGCAGGACACCCATCCTGGGTGACCAAGCCACATGAAGTACACCTTCTGGTTCCCTTGCTAAATTAACATGACAGGCTCACAAACCACTGGCATTCTTAAGAAAATAATTTAAAAGTTCTAATGGAGTTCAGCTCACAGTTCTCTTCAGTTGTTTAAAGCAATGCACTAGACACTTTTGAAATGAAATATTGACAAGGCTGAAAGGGACTAGTTTGCAAATATTTTGCTGCCTGTAGTTCATTTGTGGGGCAGTCCTGATTTCCAAGAATGTGTCAGTCATTCAGTTTGTTCTGCCACAGGGATGTTGAAACAGCTTGGAGCCCTACAGTTGTTTGAAAACACTTTTGTTCAACTGTTTACAAATCGTTAAAGTTGTTTTGTAATGCCAGCATTACTTCTGCCTCTCTGACTGAGGCATTCTGAAAGGAAAAGTACGAAGAATGATCAATAAATAACAGCACAATGACCTTGGAAATAAATTCTTGAAACCACATACAGATTCAGGCATTTGTCTGAATGAAGGACAGCTTGCTGAGCACACAGGCAAGCAAAACCCAAGCTGCCTGGAGCAACCACCTCTCCCTCTTAGCCTGTCCTCTTCTGCATCCCTGCCTCTTCCCAGCAGCACATGGGGACACCACGGCCGACTCTCTGATGACTTTTCAGTGCCATCTTTTCCATCCAACATCTGGTACTTTGCTATCAAAACACTTTCACACAAAGTGACATGGTCAAACAAGCATACTGAGGGCTGGGCAGCAAGGAAACTTCCAAGGTTTGCCTAGCTGAGAGTTTCTGGGCACTCTGTGGAGTGGTGGAGCAAGGTTTGCATTTGCCCAAGGCCAGTATCTGCATCTAGCTGGTCACCAGACGCTTCATCCCTCTCCATGGCACTGGGGTAGCCATGGTGTAGGATGCTGGCACTTTCTGCAGCACAGAGGGGAGCCAGCCCATGAGGTTGCCTCATCTCCCCTCTCTGGAGCCCAGGGGGTGGCCATGTCCAGTCATTTCTTTAACACCTCCAAGGACGGTAACTCCACCACCTCCCTAGGCAGCCCATTCCAAAGCGTGACAACCCTGTCCATGAAGAAATTCTTCCTGATGTCCAACCCCAACTTCTCCTGGTGAAGCTTGAGGCTATGGCAGCTTATGCTCTGATCCTGCCACTAGTTGTCTGGAAGAGATTGACCCCCACCTGGCCACAAGCTCCTTTCAGGTGATTATAGAGACTGGTAAGCTCTCCCTCAAGCTTTCTTTTCTCCAGGCTGAACACCCCCAGCTCCCTCAGCCACTCCTCACAGGACTTACTCTCTAAACCCTTGACCTCTCTGGCACAGGAGCCACCTTGGCTGGCAGCTGCTGTGTCCCACCCCAGCACAGCAAACCACTGAACGCAGAGCTGTAGGAAGCCAGGTTTCACCCACTCTGAAGTGGATTAGGGAGCAGCACATCACAACCCTACTGCAGGCCCACGTGTGTGCCTGTGCAGCAGCAGGAGCTGCTGAGAGCAGGCACCACTGGGTTTCCACTGTGACAGGGGCCAGCTCTGCTCTGTGGGTAGGGTACCTGGGCTCCCACTGCTGCTGGGCAAACACCAGGGTGAGAGGGATGCCAGGGAGCTTTTGAGAGCAGAACTGCCCAGCTGTATGAACACTGTGTGGTGCCCCATTGTTTTAGGGAGAGGAAATGGTATGGGGATGGGGGTGGACATGTAGTGCTTACAGAGACTGAGCACAGCAAAAGCTGAGCAGTGCCTAGCACTTATTGAGCAGCCACTGCTGCTCTTCAGGCCAATCAGACACACAGACCAGAAAAATGAGGGCAAGGTGAGCACTCTTGTCAAGAGTCAGCCCTGCACAGAAGAAAATTTGACAAACATTTTGGAGATGGTTCAGTGACTGCAACACACAGTACAGCACTGTTTTGAGCCATCTGCAAAAATAACCCTAATTACTGGTTAAGGCCTCCTGGGACATGTTTAGAGTAGCAGATGGTGCCATTTCCCAAAAATTTCCTCTCCCTTTGGCAGAGGAACATATCTACTATGGAGTTGCAATGGGTTATAAAGAAGAGCAGGAAAATATTTTTTCTGCAGAACATTTTTGGTGCTAGGGGTTAGAGGGCTACAGCCCAGTGAAAGCTGAGCTTCTGCCTCCACCTCTGGGAGCAGAGGCATCTTAACAGGGAGAGCCAAAATTATAACCAGGACAGTGAAGGAACTGAACATGCTCCCAGGCATGTCAAATCTACGGGCTATCCTCCTACCCTGCAGGGAACCAACAGGGGACCAAGTTTCCAGATCACTTTTCTCTGAAGAATATTAATTCTGAATGTATCATTGCTACCACCAGGACACTTAGGGGTACATAATCATGGGATAGGTGTGGCTGAGTGTCACAGCCTAGCTCAGAGTAAAACCATCCCATATTATGCCCAGAAGTTGCAGCACAAAGTCTGTCCAAAGCAAGAGCGACATGATTCCTCTCCTCCTCATTGACTCTCTAGAAAAATAATGGCTGGAAACTTGAGCCAAAGGTGTTTGTACAAGTCAGGCAAAAGAAATTGCATCCAGTGTTGAGCCTTGAAAAAAAAAACAACTGAGAAGCAAACTTTTCTGATAAATTAAAATCTGTGGTAGATGCACGTCATTCTATGCTTTTTCACACTGTGCAAAAGTTTTCATTGCAATAAAACAGTGTTCCTTGTTAACACAGGCCAGCCCTCAGCTTCTTCCATATAAAGCTGAGGGAGCTCCATTCCATTGCAGTCAGCCAGTTAAGGAAAACAGAAGTAATTAGGAGCAGGGGGGGGAGAAACAAGATCCAGTAGGTGTCTCAAGTCAGCAGTTTTTGTTCACTCAGTGAGTGAATTATGTCTTCCATTTTGACTGACAAATGCTTTCCATTCTCTGAAATTTATCATTTTCCATTTTCAGAAGCTATAGATTTCCATCTCCTACCCTAGCAACTGTTTTGGTGGTTTTTCCAGCCCCTTCTAATTTGCTCAGAAAATACAGACAGGCCAGCTATAGCTATAATAAACAATTGCAGGATGTGCAAAATCTTCACAAGAAATAAACATCTACAGTCTCTTCTTGCACCCACAATGAAACGTTAAACAAAAAGCAACCTGCCACATGTGGGTGAGATCTGATTTCTAATCTAAACATCTCTTAAGCTTGCTGAGTGCTGTTTAATAGAGCATCAGTTGGCCTCTTCTAGGCATAAAATGTCACTCAGAGACACAGCATTGTTTTGAGATGGCTGAAACCTCCAAAGGATGACGTCTTACCTCTCAAAACAAAGTTCCAGTGAACCAAGAGTATAAATTGTGGACTCTACTTTTAAAGACATGTGCATGGGCTTTGATTTCAGCACTTACTCGTCATCATTTCTATATTCCCAAAAAGAAGCACTGGAGCCATATTCATCAGCTCATCACACCTGAAACGCCCCCAGGCAGCTGTCTCCTCTGGCCACTCTCCTGGGAGTTGCCCACTTCATTTGTCAGCAGAACCCACCCTGTCCTGTCACTCTGATATCCTGCAGACTCCTCATTATACAAATTATCTGTCATTACCAAGCAGATACAAAGCTCCAGACAAATGTTAATAAAAGGCTACATAAAAAAACCAAAACACTGCAGATGGACCAACAGCACACGGTTGTCCACCTTTTTGCAACCATTCATGCCAATGCAAAATGATCAGATGGTGCTTTACACTTCAATGACTTTTAAAGGCTTTTTCTTAAAATCAGCCACACAGAAAAGCACCCCTGTGATTCAGATGTAAGGAAAGTTGGGAAACATTACTAGAGGCTTTGATTTCAGAACTTTTAAACCCATAGGGCTCCACCACCTGAAGGAAAGTGTGAGACTCACCCAAAACTGCCACTCACCACATTTTCCAATAGTACAACCCATAGCACGTTCAAGCTGAAACTCCTGCAGGAAACTCAGATTAAAGGAAAAGAAAAAAATCAAATTATCTGTTCTGCTAACCTGTTGAAATTGAACCCAACAGACAGGATGATCCTCAACAGCATTCCTCTGCCAGAAATTGCCTCGGCATCTTCCAAGGTGTTGCCAGCCTGGCCAAAAGCAATGACTGTGACGTTACAAATGACAACCAGACATGCCTAAAATCCTCCAAGTTTCTTCTTCTTGCCATGTTTTGGTCGTGCTAAGCTCTTTTAGGGTTCAACGCTCCAATCTTCCAGGATGCAATGTAATTTTGGTGAACAGGCTGATATTTATAAAAGGAGGAGCAGTCAAGGTTAATGGCCCTCTTCTCTAGAGGAAGCTTTGAACAATAAAAAAGCCCATGTTCATATAATAAATTCTCCATGTGCTCTCTCACAAACACGTAATTCGTGATGCAAAACCGTTTAAGGATAGGAGTTGAACATAGAAATAGGAGTGAAAGTCTGGTAAATATTCTTAAGGAAGCACTCTCTCATATCTGCCAGAGACCAAAGCAAATGCAGCCCTTATTTTTCTCTCCATCCATGAGGAGTCTGTAAACCTCTTAGAAAGAAAGTCAAGTCGCAGCCATTGCTCAGATTTGTTCAAAGTAAATTGAAGCATTACTGGAGAGACCCTGATCAGTAGTTTTGTCCCAACACCATGAGAGACTAAGTGCTCTTTTTAACACCTGTCTAGTACAAAAAAAAAAAAAAAAGTAATTCAGTTTGCTAGGGAGCTATGTAAACTTTGCTGTTAAAGTCACAGAGAAAGGGATACTATATTAACTCACTGCTTGGTCTGGGGAAAAAGGCTCAGAGTGTGATGTGGAGAGATTGAAAAAATCCCAAAATAAACCACTTCTAAGTAAGTAACTTAACTGGGAATGCCTAGGTTCACTTTCCCCTGTCACCCTGGGAAAGTCACTTATTCCTTGTGTCTGTTACCAGCTGTAGGGCCTCTGAAGCAGTAAGCCCCATCAATGACCTAATGTGGAGAAAGCGTGGTTGTGGAAGCCGGGTAACTCTCAGAAACAAAGCCTCTAGTGCAGGAAAAGTTGGTGGGAAAAGATTGAAAGAAAACAGAAAAACAAGCTGGTTACCAAGCATTAGCAAGCCCATAGTAAATTCCTAGAAGAGATAAGGTGAGTGTGTTTTTTACCACAAGATAACTAATGAGGACAACTTGCTCCACTCCACCCATAAGTAACCTCACCACCTTCTTCGCTTCACAGTACATGTGGCATTTGCAGTCAGTAACCATATGTAAACTGCAGATAGCATATCCCTAATAGGCTGCTGTGATCTGCATGCTCTTTAACTCAATTATATTAATCTTTTAATTAACATAAAAAGTCTTAACTGATGGTTTTGAAAGCTTCTTTTCAAAAGGCTTCATTTTCCTAGGCGTGGATTGGCTCACTTCTCCCATAGACGCAGACACACAAAATCAGAACCAGCCTTTGAAATGGCAGACCTTCACTCCCACACACACATTTTCTTAAAAAACGTGAAAACCCAGGGCTGAGCACGGTCTCATTCTCAGCCCCAGCTCCACAGTGGTTTTTCCATGTTCTTTAGTCAGTAAGGTCTCACTGGGAAGCTGGCGTCAAAAGGTCATACACCACCATTTGCCTGTATATGGAAGTGGTACAGGCTCTGGGGTTTCCCTGTAAGAGCTTGAGAACACCTCTGCCTATAAGGTTTTCAGGTTTTTTTAATTAAAAAAAAAAAAAAAGGAGGAAGAAGAAGAAGTAAATGCCCACTGCCACCAGTTGTTTCATTAATGGGGCCTACCATATCATCTTCTTGTGCTTGAAGCCTGAGGGACAAACCCAGAGCAGGGTTCCTGTGCAGGACCAAGGCCAGAAGCAAGGACAGCTCCCCAGGCTTGGCTTGTATTTCCCACAGTTCTGCCTCTGCTCCTACCTGTCCTGCAGGGAGCACTTGTCTGTCCTTTCTGGCAGGGAAACCAGTCTGGACTACCTAAACAATGAGGAGGATGAGAGGTTCATCACAGTATCACAAATTTTTTTTCAAACCCTTTTGAAAGCCCTCTGTGTTTTGGCATGGGTGGGGAAAGAGTGTTGTGCACTGCAGCATCCAGGACAGAATTTCCTGTCCCATAGCAGGTTTGACAAAAGGACAGAGAACTTAAGGGTGTCAAGAGGTTCCAGCTCTTCTCATCTATCTTGGAGCTTTCTTGGAGAACCAGTCCCTGGACCTTGATGGGTGTACCAATCTGACAAGCTGAATTTAGAGGGTCGAGAAAAGTTGCTGTGGTTCAGAGTTGCAGAGAAAAACTCAGAGAAAGAATTCCATGGCACCATTCGTAATTTCTAAAATCCTTTGTGATACTAGGACCTTGCAATTTTGAGTCACAGGATGTGTGATTTGGATCACAGATCCTGACCCTGTTTTTGATGTCCAACAAGACAGCTTGACAGCATAGGTGACCAGAGCCCTGTGCAAGCTCCATTTCCTCCACGACCTGCATCTCACACAGCTCCCTAGCACCAAGCTCAGCCACTCAGGCTGGGAAGCAGCATGAGCTTGTCCTCTCAGAAAGACCTGACCAGCTTTGGAAACCCTGTGTGTTGGAGAGGGAAGGCACTGTGGTGGTGCTGGAGGCTCTGCTCTTTGCACAGAGCTGCCAGGCTTGGTCAGCTGGGGCCAGACTGGCTACTACCATGAGAGCCAGGAACCTGATTATCTGCTAAAGCTTGACTGGGGTACACACTGCTCCCTCTCCCATCCGCAGCCCTACCTATATCTGAGTCAAGGAACACCTCCTTCTCTCTCCTCCTATTCCCAATCCCCGGCCATGGGGCAATCCCCAGGGGCATTTGTCCCTTGGGAAGGTGGGCAGCTTGAGCAGAGGAGAGGGATGGCACCAATCCATGAGTGCCTTGGTGCATCCATTTGCCAGCAGCAGCACGTGTCTCACAGCTGGTGTGCCCTGCTCATGGAGGGGGGTTCAGCAGATGGTCAATGGAATCTGGCTGTGCCCCTATGGCTGGCTGGTACAGCCACCATATGCTGGGGAAAAAAAATAATAGAAGAGGTGTTGGAGGTGCTCAGCCAGAGCAGGACCAGGACTTCCCCACCGTGGTCAAAGCTGGGCTGACTGAGGGAGAGTTCACCCTGAGATTTTCCTGGAAGTGACTCTGTGACAAGTCTACATCACTTCTGTGGCAGCACAGCCCAGCAGGGGAAAACATGGATTTTCTCATTGCTCAGGTCACACTGAGGTAGAGAAGGTTCCCTATTTACTGACTGCCAGTTGGAAGAGGACAAACCACCCGTGATTTACCAGGATCCTTATTACATATACCAAATACACATAAACTGTAAACTCAGCCTTGCTGCAGCTCCTAGCTGTGGAACCGTAGTTACCACTTCTGCAATTAAGAGAAAAACAGAGCAGTTTATTAAGCAGAGTTGTGGGAACGTAGTTTCAGTTTTCAGTGGGTTCATCTGAATATTTTTTCCATTTTAGTTCATGTAAGTTCACGCCCTTTGGGTTTCACATAAAGCCGTAGGGTCTGAGAAGCTCAAAAAATCTCAAAATCAAAATGTCAAGTTGAAACGAAACCATAAAAGGTATTTGGATTTGCATGAAAACGGGCCCAGATTTGCTTCAGGAGTTCCTGAAGCCTGGTAAAGCTTTTGAAGAGCCTAATCTGAGTTTTGTGGTTTCAGTGCAGACAGAAAGCAGTGCAAGAGAGCAGATGGGCTCCTTTCAGGAAGCCAAGGCAGAGGAGAATGATTAAGAAGCTATGAGAACAAGAACCATGGAGCAAAGGGGAAGAGGGGGAGAATCTAAAAAAATCTCTGAAACCAGATTTTCAATTGCTGAATGCCTCATATTAGGACCTAAGAGAACATGGGTCATGTAAAGGCACTACAGATAGTGGACAGATCCTGTTTCTGAGGATCAGGCCCTGAATGGGAATACAGAGGTTTGGAGATAAGTCCAGATATAATAGTGCCACACACCCTTCTGCCCATACACTGAACATCCCTCTCCCCTTATAAGTAATCCTCTTCCCACAGTACTCCAGCCACACACAAGGTAGGAAAACAAAAAGAAAATAATCTACCAGGCTTATGCTTTCTGGCTAACACCTATAAACCTGTCCCAACATCGAATATTTTAAATTCTGGCTTTGATCTATTTTTTAAATTAGTTATTTCAATTTCATAGGCTCTAAATTTATTCTTATTGCATTCTTTTACTGACATAAAAATAAACATTTCAGAGTGACAAGTCAATTTAGTTGCTCACCTGAAAAGATGCAGAATAAATTTAATTGAGAAATTAACTTTTCTTTCCACGAGGAGTCTATAAATCTCATTAAATTACACCCTTTACATTAACATCTTTTACATTGACAGGATGCAGAGGAGGCACTCATTGATGGCTTGAGATTTAGTCTCCTGGTTGAGCAGCTGGGTGTCTTAAAAACAGAAATCGCTCACCATGACTGACATCACAGGGATATACAATGTTATGAACAATGTAAGCAAAACCTGCAACACTTACAAGTATTTTTATTTGAGAGCATTTTTCCTTCTAACTACACAAAACTTGAACATCTAACCTGTAAATTAAGCTTTCAGTTGCCTCTTCCTGCCTTTTCTGGGAAAAAAGACAAGAAGAAATTTTCTTCTTTTCACAAAAGAAAATATAAATTTGGCTGAAACACTGAGTTTTGTTCCCTTCCATCAAAAAGATCCTTACTTTCATATCTTCTCATGAGTTCATCTTGCCAAAGAAAATAAAATGGCTTTGCATAGCTTCAGTGTTTTCTTGAATTCTCATTAACTTGGAGTGCTACTTGCATTTTATGTTATCCTCCCAGGAGCATGCACTCAGGAGATTTGACACTCCCTGCTGACATTGTCATGCAGCATCACTACAGACCAGCCAGCAGCATTTCCAGCATCTGCCCATTAATAACCATGGTTTGCAGAACAGGATAAATCATTACTTTGTTGTCATCTTGCTTTGGCATTTCACCCTCTCACTGGTTTACTTTCATGCAGGCCACTAAACTTATTTAACCTATGAAGCCATTTACTCTCCTTGCCCTTTCAGCAGCTTCTTTTGTGACATAAAAGAATTCCCATTGGTTTGGCCTGACCTCACATCACACACTCTCCCCAGCCATGTCTCTTTTTGAGAGTCCATCACAAGTGCTATCTGGTACTGCAGTTCTGCTGTAGATGCCATCTTTCAGACAGGATGTTCTACATCCTCTTAGCTAACACCATACCCTGGCATTCAAAGGATGCTTAGTCAGATCATTTCCATTGAAATCACTTTTTAAGAGCTTAAGCAGGCTTGCAGGCTAGGCCAAACAGTCTTTGTGCCTCATCTAGTAGATCTGAAGACAAACACTACATTCCCACACTGCAAAGATAACAATTAGGTTCATTTGGAAAATTGTAGTAGAGCAGCTTTACGATCTGACAACTCAGCCTTAATTTCAACAATACCCTGGGTCGGGGTAAAATGGTTGAAAGGCAAAAATTTCCATGCCCCAGTCACAGCCAACCAAACTACTGAGGTATCTTCTTTCCAAATGATGATGTTTCAATACATTTTCTGTTAATTTCATAGAAATGGGCAATAGTAAAATACACAACCTTAAGATGCAAACCAAAACCCAAACCATAACAATTTACTTCATCGTAAAAAAACTAAAGGTTTTCCTTGGCAGGAAAGGTTACAGGGGGTCGTCTGAAATCTTGTTGTTCAAACAGTTTGGACCTTTGTGCAGCAGTTTCAGAAGATGCCCCAAATAATAACAACCCCAATTCCCATGAGCAGGATTTGAAGTGTCCGGCCTGGTCCTGGGCCAGAGCATGCAGGAGGTGGGCCAGGCAGCTCTCCACCCATCACATCTGGGTGATCCCAAACATCCCAAACAGCTCATTGCCCTGTAGGGTCACTGACCATTTTATGGTCACTCCTCCCCCTCCAAAGCAGCAGCTGATTCAAAGGAACAGCTGCTGTGGCAGCCAGACAAACAGGGTTTATTTCACAGAATCACAGAATTACAAGGTTGAAAGAGACCTACAAGATCAATGAGTCCAACCCAGCTCTAACACCTCAACTAAACCATGGCACTGAGCACGACATCCAGTCTTTGTTAAACACATCCAGGGATGGTTGACTCCACCACCTTCCCAGGCAGACCATTCCAGAACTTTATCACTCTTTCCATAAAAAACTTTTTCCTAATATCCAACCTGGATTTCTCTTGGCGCAGTTTAAGAGTGTGTCCTCTGGTTCTGTCAGCTGCTGCTTGGAGAGAGAGACCAGCCCCCTGGTGGCTGCAGCCACCCTTCAGGAAGCTGTAGAGAGTGATAAGGTCACCCCTGAGTCTCCTTTTGTCCAAGCTAAACACCCCCAGCTCCCTCAGTCCCTCCTCACAGGGTTTGTGTTCCCAGCCCCTCACCAGCCTCGTTGCTTCCTCTGGACGCGCTCAAGCATCTCAAGGTCCTTCCCAAACTGAGGGGCCAGAACTGGACACAGCACTCAAGGTGTGGCCTCACCAGTGCCCAGTACAGGGAAAGATGACCTCCCTGCTCCTGCTGGCCACACTGTCCCTGACACAGGCCAGGATGCTGTTGCCCTCTTTGGCAACCTGGGCACACTGCTGGCTCATGTTCAGCTGGCTGTCGACCAGCACCCCCAGGTCCCTTTCTGCCTGGGCACTGTCCAAACACAGTGTCCCAAGCCTATTTAAGTTGCTTTCACCTGGACTTCAGCCTTTTCCTCAGAGAGAAGAAATAACAAGTTGCCCAAAAATTCAAACTCATCAGTCTATGCCCGTGGTCAGCTTGCAGGGTGGTAGAGGAACCACAGCAGATGGTTCTCTCCCTGAGGATGTGTACGGACTGTGTTAGGGTTACTGCTGCATCAGGGAGTGGAAGGGAGGCCGTGAGGATGGTCTCAATCATAACTCAATTTCAGCTTCAGAAACTGGGTGACCACTAAACTTGTTACTACAGGGTAGTGAGCAGATGGTTTTGGCAACGTTCCTGCTGGTTTCACAGATTTTCTCGGAGCCATTGCCTTAAAAGCCACCATCCAGATCCCAGCTTCATGTAAATTGTCTTAGCAGCATTGGGTGAAAGAAGAGGTGGTGGTGGTGAAATCTTTAAATCACATTTTAAAAAGAAAAACGAGAGGAAAAATCAGACAAGGAGTCCTTGCATTATCCATCCATCCATCCGTAACATTTAAAAGTCGCAGAAAAAAATAGAGGAAATAGGAAATAAAAATATGATTTGGGGTAAGGGAAAACACAACAGAACAAAGAGTAGCTGGTCCCCATACACAGATGCATGCATGAAGCAGTCTTTCTCACTAGCTGGTTGTAGGCATGGGGAAGGCTGCAAGCAGCCAGCTGGGCTTGCAGTACTTGCTCTGAAATTTGCCACTGAACCTTGTCCACGGCCTAAAGCAAAACCAAAAAACAAATAAACAAAAACAAAAGCAGAAAAAGAGTGAAAATGCTACACCACAATGTTACGTAAAAAGAAAAGCACAGCTGGAATCATTTAGAGAAGATTTGGGGTTTGTCCTGTGACCATTTCATCTCTGTGGTTTTTCTCGGTACTGATGCAGTGCGAAAAGTGTACAGCTGTACTTCCCTTCTTAAAAATAAACATACAGTCCTAAGCAGAAATCACTTGGCACACAAGGGAGCCAATTCTGCCTGATGTCACCTAGCTGTACAGGCAGGAACTTCCCCACAAGTGCCATTACTTAGGTCCCTGTGAGAGCCACACATGGAAGATGATCACACTGGTGTGATGGCACCTGGAACTGGGCCATCACATCCTGCATACAGCACAGGGCCAGGGAGGCTGGGCCTGGACACAAGACATGAGCCATGGCACCCAAGGAAATGCAGCTCCTGCAGCAAGGTACCAAAATTTCTCTGGAGCTCAGCAGTCCAGCAGACACCTAAACACAGGGCTGGTTTTTCCCATAGCTCAGCACCGTGCTCTTTGGAAAACCTGACTCACAACGTTACAAACAGCATCAGCAGCTCAAACCCTGTTATTTATCTGTAGGACAACAATGTCTAGAGGCCCCAGGTGTGGTGCAGCATTGCTCTGTCCAGGCACTGCACGATCCTGCTGGCTGTGAGCAGTAGCTCCAGGAGAGCTGATCTGGCACTGGCAACCACCATCAGCTTCCCAGGAAAGTCTTGAGCAGACATGGCTGCCTGCCAGCCTGAAGCCATTCCATTTCTCTTTTCTGATCAATCACAGCACTGCAGAGAGCATTTAGCTTTGAAACCACGGTGCCAGGCTTCAGCAGCTCTGCTGCTGTTGCTGAGGCATCCCAAGCACGTCTCTTGGCTTAACTCCAGCCCATGCAGACTTAGCCCTGCTAGGTTTGTACCCAATCCCTCATCAGCCCCTGGGGGAGAAGCTGCCACTCCCTCCCTGAGCTCACGTTTTCTTCATCAGGAGTTTTCCCCCAGCTTCCACTTAGGAAGGCAGCATGGGCTTTCATCCTTGCTCTCCAAGACTTCCTGAAAAGATCCAGCTGTGACTTCTCCTGTACACGGACATTTAAGGGGGACTTTGTAAACAAAGCTCATGCCAATGGGGACACAGCCAAAATTCATCTGGCATCAGTCTCACAATGAAAGGAAGACAGAGGAAAATAGGGAGGGAGCTTAATCTTCTGGCCAGCACAGGGAGAGGGAGCTGACTGGTAGCCCCCCTCCAGGAGGGGACAGACATGGCTTAGTGACCTGCAGCAGTGATTCCACTGTTCAAGAAGCCCCAAGCAGAAGGAAATGCTCTCTGCAAAGGAAGAAGGGGACTTTCTCAAGCAGAGAAGAGATGGAAAGATGGTGGGTCTGGACCGGTGTAGCATGTCAAGATCTAGATTTACTTCTGGTTTTTCCCCCACCCCAACCTTCCCTGTGACTTTAGACAATCTGTCCAAATCTTTGAGAAGGTGTGAGTGTTTTGTGCATGCACAGAAAGGGCCAGGGCTCAGCAGCCTGGCAGACAGGCTGCATGCCCACCTGGTTCCCACTGTTCATGCCAAGGACAGCATGGCACCACAAGGACATGGAAAGGAGCCCTGACCACAGGGCAAAGCCACAGGCAGAGGCACCTTTTGCCTGAAACACTTCCAAAACCAAAAACATCTCGTGTTGCCATCATGAGAGGACTGAAGTCAAGCTCTGCAAACACATAGGAGCTGTCTTCAGAAATCAAATGGTCCTTCCTCATTCCCCAAACTTAAATGTACAGGAGAGGAGACTGGTAGCGGTGCTATCAGACATCATGAGTCTTTTCAACCCGTCTGGCCCAGAGCAAAATAGACCAGAAGAAGAAAAGCCCTTGCTGAACCATAACTAATAGCATAGCAGATTCCTCTGATCCAGACACAGGCTCTCAGCCCTTTCACCAAAATTATGGGATAGCTCCTTAGCTTACTTGAGTCAGCAGGAGCATATGGCTTTCTGTGGAAAGGAGGAACAGTTCCCAAAGGATAAACGTACCTTCATGCTTTTTGGTAAAAAAGTACCAAAAAATAAATACTCATAGTAACCTGTTAGCCAGAAACCTGTGCTGGCTAACAAGATATCTGAAAATTGTCCTGCAAGTCAACTTTTGGCAGAAAATGAGCAATAGAATAGGTCCTTGTTTTAAACCTACAATGATAAGACAGGTCTTGGACATTTATTACCAAAAGTGAAACTCTTAGCTCAAGCTAAACAATAGAATTAAGGAAGTAATTTGAAGAATTAATTATTATATAAACACTGAAGTTTCAGAATACACAGTTGGGAACAGACACGTCTCCAAGGGCTACAGCTCATGGGTAGAGATCCCAAATCAATATTGGCTGTGCACAGCCAGCCACCATCAGCTTGCTCACATTTGCCTTGTGCCCTTCCCAATCTCTAAGGAGCAGACCATAAGAATAAGCCTGTGCTATCAGATGGAGATTTTTGGCTTCTGTGTTTGGGGGTAGTGAGATTGCCCACCCAACTTCATCTCACTGCAGCACACGGACATTTGAAATTTGCTTTTGCCCCACAAACAGGAACAGCTCTCTTCTGATTCACGCTGAAAGCGACGGGGGATTTTCAGAATTATCACAACACAAGACGTCATCTTCCTCTGCTGGCAAGAGGGATTGAAAATGACTGACCTGATTTCATAAAAACATCAGCATGTGTGTGGTGTGTGGTCTGTTACTCTTCCACACTCTTGTGGTTTCTGGGCACACAGTAGCAGCCTGCCTGCTACAGACTGTAAAGCAAAATACAGGTTGGGAAACTGAAAAGGTGGAAGAGGAACAAAACAGAAATGCCTGGACAGACGGGTATCCACTGTAGACCAGCTAACATTTGAATCAGAACAGAAGTAGCAACTGAATAGGAAAACATTCATTTCCTCTCCTTCTAAAACAGCAATAATGTGAGGCACAGGAAGTACACATGCTCTCATGTTTTGATTTTCAAATAAATGTCAGATGAAATGACATCAAGAAGAGATGGAATAACTCTGGGAAAGTCCTTTGTTTATTTTTTTTTCCTTTGTTTTCCTTTGCATAGAGGCAAAGTTTTGGCTTATATCTACCCTTGCAGATTCACTGAAATAATTTCAATCGTACCTGAAATTCAGAACATGTCACTACAAACTATTCAACAACTGGACTGGAAAATATTTTTATTACTTAAAACCACAGGTTACTTCAAAATTGAAGTGTATTATCTCCTTAGAAACATTTCAACGAGACAAAAAAATAACAGGGCCCAGTGCACAGGTATGAATATCTCTAATAGAAGCATAAAAATAATTTTTTTAAAAGTTCTTTTTCCTTACATAATCCACACCCTGCCCACAGCTCACTTTCACACTACTGGACCTCATGGCACCTTTCCAAAGCTCTTCACTACTTTAAAGTGCATTGTATTTAACAGGCTTGGTGCAAAGGCATTGTTTTTACATTGTTCCCTTATTTTTCTTCAATTTCTGATTCAGCCTTGGGTGACTCCCATTTATTTTCACTCCAATTTAATGTATTCCAGATTATCATGTCAGCTCTACACATTCAAAAGCAGCTTGCATGGACCCACTGACCTGTCTCTGTTCCACTGTTGGGAAGAGGGAAGGAGCAGGGCCCTCTGGCTGGGAAGGAACCAGCCTTGAGGACAGCAGGCAGTGAATCAGAGGTGAACTCATCCCCAGCAGTTCATACCAAGCAGCAGCTGCTGGAAAGTTTCTGTTTCACAGACTTGCTTCTCATGAACGCTCTGATCCTGTGGGGTCTTAAGGCTAACACTGAAAAATCCCATTTTGGCACCACGAGGCACAATACAAACACCTCATGGATAGCTGAGGTTGTGACACACATCACCAGAAGCCAGAAATAATCTGATTTACTCCATTCTGCTCAACCTCAGACAGATAGCCAGTGTGCACCAAGTGCTCACACTGGTAACCATCAGAAAGGATAAGTACAAAAATGTAACACTGATGGTAATGTTCCAAAAGTCAGCCTTGCATGTAGAGATCTAGCATTGCTCAGGAGGCACCAGCATCTTGAAGTAAATATTCAGCAGCATCTTGCTCCCTATGTGGTCTTCTCCCCAGTGCAGCAGGTTAGGCACCAACTTTTGAAAAACAGATTAAAGGACTCATACCCCAAACCAGCTATCCTAAAAACGAAAACCAAGCTCTGAGCAGGTTCACTTTTTGAAGATCAGAATAGGAAATGGGATGGGGCCCATGGTCCTATAGGCTTGTTCCTGGGGAGTTCATCACTCTTCCAGGCTGGGGTGGCATCTGTACTGACTGCAGCCGTCCCACATGCCAACCAATTTTTCTTTCAAAGGATCCCTCTTCAATGTGTTTACTCCCTAGTCAGCACTGAAGCGCTGTCAGCTTCTTTACATTCATCAAATGGCAGAGGTATTATTGCCTTTAAAACTGTGAGCACAGCCCTTGTGCAGGTTTAAAGCCACGGCAACTCCTCCTGGCCCAGCAAAGAGCCTTGGAGCAGCAGCCCCAAGAATCAGAGTCACTCATCTCTGGGGAAACCCTGATTCATCAACCAGCTATTCTTGAATTACAGTGCAGACACCTCTTGTTTTTAGGAAGCAGCCAAAATGTGCATGTGTCTCACCTATTTCAAGGGAGCTTTTTCTGAGTAATTCTTCCCCAAATCAGTTTGCAGCAGGATGTCTCACCAGGGCCTCCTACGTCAGGTAGTAGTGTTCAGTGATGTCCTTCGTCAGACAGCACTTTCTGTTCTTAGAGAGACAGAGAAACCAAGATCACTCTCATTCTTCTAAGACACATTTATTGTAAGTGATTCCAGCAGTGTTGAAAACAAACTTCAGAAAGGCAGGTTGGGTGAATCAACCAAGTCAAGCATCTTGGGAGTTACCAATTTTCCCCTGGTCTTGTCACTTCTTCTTTTGGAGGAATTTATTAATTTTAAAAGTGGTGGATATTCTTCTATTTTAGAAAGTTGAAACCAGACAGAATTGTGGTTTTCTTTTGTGCAAGTTGAACAGTCTCCAGTGGGTACTGAATTTGAAGAAGCCTGCTGGAGCTGGGGGAAAGAAGCATCTTCCAGTAACATGAACATCCTCGTATGAGAGGTGCAACCTGCCTGCACACAAAGCACTTCTCCAGCACATCAGAAACACAAGAGAAAGTGTGAGTTGAAGAAGCAGGGTAAGTGCAATATTGAAAAAATGTCCTTGAACCAGTCTGCTTTGGGGTGTAGTGCACAGCATCCATAGCAAGGCAGCTGGTATATGGGGGTCTGAACTCCTTCTCATGGAGGAGCCCAGCTGAGCCCTTCAATGACTGGCAGTGCCCATATTGGCACCTCACACAGTCTAATTCTCCTCCTTCTCCCTGCATTTGCTTGTGTGTCATGCCAGTCTCCTGACCTCAAGCAGAGGCTCGCCAGGAGCCAAGCACTGCCGATGGGACTGACTCAACAGATCTGTGGGGATTGCTCTGCACACCCGCAGAAGAACATGGCAAGGCTCATTCCATTGCCAAATCCTGTCTCTTGCTGTCCTCAGCTCAGTGCCTCACTCCTCTCCATGGCAGCACCAAGGAAGTGGCTCTTGTGAGTCAGCAGGCAGCACCTCCAGCACTGGTACAGCAACACAAGCTGCGAGGGAGGATTTGTCACCTCAAGGGTGGAAGCTCCTGCTTGCTGTCCACAATGCACCATGCCAATCCTTTTTCTAAAAGAGAGTTATAAAAACCCCTTCCCATGCAAGGAAGGAGGAAGAGAAAAGCTTCAGGGTGAGCTGGCGGTTTGAAGCAGAACACAAAGTGACCACTGACCAGCAGCTCGCACACCAGGCAAAGAGCCAGAGGGTGAAGGGACACTACTCTACTCCCTGCTCCCACACCATGCAGGTTTCATGGGCTCCTGGAACAACTACAGACCTGTGTGGGCCTCACTTGACTGCCATTAAAGCAAATCAGAGGAAAAAAGCAAATAGGAGAGGCTCACAACACAGCTCCTGGGCTTGGGTTGATCTTTCACTCCATGTTGCAGAGGCCTGGCTCCTGTCCCTGCACACCTCCCTGGTGCCACTGTCCTCACCTCATCAGGAGCTGCTACAGCGGCTGCTCCAAGTTTCTCTTCCCTCTCCAGTTATACAACTGGCAAAGCTCTTGAAAAGAGTGTGAAAACTGCTATTGTCTGCCAAACTACTCAGATGTATCTGCTGCAATGATTAAATATTTTGCAAGACATAATCCATTTTCTGCGTAAATCTGGTTTAGATGAGAGCATTTTTCACCTCCTCTGGGAAGTCAGCAGAACATTCATGGAAACAATTCATCAAGTCAGGATGAAGTTCTCTGGCCTTACTTTGACCAACTCCCACAAACCACATTATGCACATCCAGAGAGAGATGAGGTGTCCTTCAACAATCCCATAAACACCATCCCTGTCAGAAACAGTGGAGGGATGAGATTGGTAACCCACTGGGCATTTTCTCCTCACCATCCTCTGATCCTGCTGCTGGTACTTCAGCACAGCCTCATGATTCACAGGCACATTGGAGCCACTGAAAGAGCTGTCGAGGAGAATCAAGCCCTGAGCACTGCTTCCAGGCAGATCTGCATCCAGAGCAGCATGCTGCATTTCAACCTTTTCACCTGCCACACTCACAGGTGTGTTTGCAGATTTGGGTGTTTTAGGAGGAAAGTTCACCCTTGAGTCAGAAATTCATTAGGCCAGTGTTGAGATAGTTCAAATCATACCAGTTTGCTATGGCCAGCTTATTTTCTCCCTCACAAGAAGCCAGGCATGAAAAGTTTTGATTTGAATTCAATTACCAAGGGATATCTTTTCCTGCAGTGATAAATGATGACCTTTCATCAAAATGTGCTTCAAAATTTGCATTCCAGGCACCTTCTGAAAGGGAAACTCCTTGATATGCGACTTCTGAGTAGACGACAACAGACTCTAACCATGACGTTTTCTGCTGTCTGGAAAGGAATCTCCCACCTGAAGGTTAGTTTCAGATGCATAGAGAGACCACTGGTTCCTGATTAGCTGCTTGCAGAGGGACATTCCAATGTGCTCCCCTTCTTCGCTCCTGCTAAAACTTAACTGTGAAAGCCTCACTGAGAACACCAGTTAGGAGGAAAAGTGCAAGCTGCAGCTGTGGTAGGGCCCACGTACCTCAGGGTCAAAAAGGGTCAAAGATCAACCCCAGAAATTATCTATTCAATAATGAGAATCTACAGACTCTGCTCTCCAGCAACACAATTGCTGCTTTCATCACAAACAAGATAAGCAACTCTGAGTTGTGAAATATCTTGTTTGACACTGAAACAAGGAAAATACGTAAGGATCACAGGCAAGAATTGAAATGGCTTTTGTTGGCATTCCTCATAGACTTTTTCACACAGCCCATGGGAATCTAAACATAGACATCAGTGTTGCTTCCCATCAGATGCAAAGTCATTCTGCAAGTTAAAATCTGAAATCTCAGGGTCCTCTTAAACTACCATAGGCACTTGAAGATGCGCTGCCCTTTCTTTCATCCACCATTTAGAAATACAAACAGGTACCTTCCCATGGCTGCAGACAGAGGCAGTTTCTCATGTTTCCAGCCCAAAACTGCGTGGGGTACCTTCCACTGCTACACACCAGAGTCCACTCTAAGTCTGGAGTTATGGGAGAACAAGACTTCCACATCTTGCTGTATCAGCTCAACAGCTTAGCACCCCAACATACCCATAACCTACCTTCCTCCTTAGCAAACTGCAGCCACAATGGGTTCATTCCAAGAGTTTAAACAGGTAAACAGGGCTGCTTTCATCTCCAGTGGGTTACAGATAACAAGTGGTTTTGCTGGCAGATCAAGTCAGGGCTTCGTGTTGTCTTCCTGCCCAGTAGCTTGCCCTGCACCTCATGCTGAGGGCAAGCCCTCAAACCACCAGAGGCAGCTGCTTGCCCCAGGCAGGAAGATTGTGCCTGGGAAATGCTCTCAGCATCCCACCAGGACACACTGGAGAGGGCTGTTGCTCCTGCAGCTTCCCCCCTCTGGCACAGAAGCCAGTGGGCAGGCAGTGGTAATATCTTCCTTTAGCATGGCTGGTTCAAAGTGAACTTGCCTTAAATTACAACTGAGTAAGCAATATTGCTCATCAAGATATTTTAAGGCAAAAAAGAAGTCTTCTCTGAAGAAGCAATCAATTTATAATCCAGCTCTCTCTTATACAATTACAGTTTAAAGTTGAGATTATTAATTTTGGACTTAGAGGGTTTTTTGTGCAAGACTGAGATGGAAACACAATATTAGCTTTGAGCTATGAAGTGAATATATTATCTAAGCTAGACAAGACATTGATAAATATCTAAGAGGATGGGGCTTTTGGCAAGCACAATTTCTCTTTTTCCACTGATGCAACAGAAATTACTTTTTTAAGTACTGTCTAATATTGACCAAACTGAACATGCATCTCTGAGCACAATCTTGAGGCACACAGAATAGATGATCCCTGGTTCCTCCAGTGATTTGCAGATGCTCCACATGCTCATGACACCCACAAGGTGATCAGTGACTGTCACCACCAAGTGTGGCACACAAAATTCCACAGTCTCTGCCCTTCGATGAACCATGGGCCAGACTCCACCAGACTCTGTCAGGGAGGCCATTTCAGAGATGTCAGTGCAGAGACAGCACCTAATGTCAGCTCCCCAAGAATGAGCCACTTCACAATGCTGACTGTAGGTAAAAAAGCCTTTGTCTGGAAAAAACAGACATCAGCCAAATAGAAATGGGAGCGAGGGTAAGAAGCAGATGTGTTTGTGAAGGGTTGGGGAGTATCATCACACATTTCTCTTGAGCTAATTTTAGGCATCTAATTAAAGCACTCGTATCAGCCCTAGGGACTCAGCAGAGTATCCAGAAGGTGACTCAGATTCCCAGAGCCCACCACAGGGTTGTGCCCCCCTGGGTGGTCTGCCTGCCTGCAGCCCTGGCACAGGGGGTACCTCAGGTGGCTGTGATTCTGCAGAGAAGCTCCCACCCTCTAGAAGAGCACCACATTAAACTGAGGCTGCAGGAAACAGGAAAACGCCCAGCACCCAGACCCAAAGAAGTTACCATGTAAGCAGACTGGTGATTGCAGAACTAAAAGGCACATTGCTCACAGCCACCTTGTAGCAGAGGATCTGGAAACAGAACCTGGAGTTGCTGAAACCCCCTGAGTCTCTGCCCAGACCCCTCCCTGGCTGGTGCTGGGGGATGTCCTGCTCTGCACTCCACTCCCCCTTTCTTTGCTGGCTGGGGACCTCTCCAGGGACATGCCACCAGCCCATGTGTTCAGGTGATTGTCCGAGTGCTGAGACCCTGTTTTCTCAACAGGGAGCAGCAATACTTGAGTCAAAAGCAGCTCCTGGCCAGTCTTGCCCCCTGTGCCGAAGCACAAATGCTCTCATGTCGCAGTCTGGAGCAAACCCTTTAATGGGAGCAGCTTCAGAGGACTACCAGCTGCCTGGCTCAACACCTCTTCCAGACACATGAGGCTCTACAGATGGAAAAGTAGCCAAGCCAGCATATGCTTCCTCCCAGCTCTACAGGAGCCCCTTTTTAGGAGGGTACACTTAGATACACCTTCATCTAACCCCCAGTCACAGTTCCTGTCCAGGATTCACATGTACCTACCCCAATTTAAGAAACAGATATCAGATGTTGGACTGCAGCCAGAAAATCATGCTGAAGAGCCTTATTTTCAGGAATAAACATTATTCTCTCTAGGCTGGATTTAAGCTACTCAGTTACAAGAGAGAGATTCATTATCAATGCCCAAAGCACCTACTGGCATGTGCAAGTGTGTTTTCCATCTCTGCTGTGTACACATACACATGGTCACAACTCTTTTCTCCCACTCCCAGCAGCGCCTGCAAGCACAGTCCAGAGGCAGCAGGCACATGTGAGGCAGCTGATCTGTGGCTGTCACCCTCAAGCGTGGCACACAAAAGTGCCACCCCACAGTCTCTGCCATTCCATGAGCCATGAACCGGACACTGCCAGACTCTGCCAGGGAGACCATTTTAGAGATGTCAGTGGAGGTGATCAACTGGCCACCTCCTGAGGCAGACACAGCACCCAATGGCAGTCACCTTCCCATGGGAAACTCTGCATGGATCCACTGTGTGAGACAGAGGAGAAGAAAGACGTTAGATCTATTTGACTTAGAGACTGTAAGGCAAGAAAGGCTTTTTCGCCATCACAAAACTGGTCAATGCATGGAAAACCATCCTTCCACAGGATAAACCTCAGCAGAGGTGCAATGCAGGGCTCAGCATTTGCTATGACTATGGTGAGCCCCAGAGCTCCCGAGCCCAGAGGCAAACTGTTATCCTGACTGGTCTGGACCATCCCCACTCTGGGTGAATGTGAAGAGTATGGAAATGCCACAGACCTGCCAGCCCCTTCCCAAAGTGACAGAAAAAAAATTGTGGAGGAACAGTGCAGTGATTTGCAACAAGTCACCTGAATTACCCTCCAGGCTGCTTAAATAGTGAGAGCTTCCCTGGAGCACATGCTGGGTCTCCAAGTGCTCATGAAACAAAAGCCATTGGTGTTTCCTACATCTTTTGGAACACAGCATGTTCCTGCTGCTATTGTAAAACAACAAGGGCTGGCAGGAGTCAATGGAGACCTCCCATTTCATATCAGCTGGGAGGAGAGCACCTGAGTTACTACAGTGCTGTTTTTCTCACATGACTGCTCTATATGATAAAACTTCTAATTAACAGCATAAATGCGATGGGAAGACTCTTTTGCTAATTATTTCTCTACCTTCAGGCAATAGAATAAAATCAATATGCAGCAAGAAAATGATAGTTAAATAACCTTGGCAACTTGTGCTGCAGGTAAATTAACAGTGTGGCAGCAGATGGGAATGCCTTCACAAATAAGGGTGCTGGTTGAAACCAAGCTTCAGATGTGTGTCACCCACCAAAACTGGCTCTGCCTCCTTCAGTACAGCCTGACAACTCCCTGCAATGGGGTCCTACAGCCCCCTCCTTCACAGCTGCACTGAGGAACCTGCTCAAAGCAGGGGAAATGATCTTAGGAGCCATGCAACTGGCACAACATTTCTTCTTATTCCTTACAGGCACAAAAGTTTTTGGATTCAGTCATGTTTGTGTAAAACCAGGGCTCAAGACTGTGTAATTCTATTACCCCTCATCAGCAGTTACTTCTCCCACATGCAAGGAAAGATGAGATTTTAAGATTTAAACCCAAGGGATTTGTCACTTTGGCCCTCTGTTTACTGCACCACTTTCATCACACTTGAGGGGATCTGTGTTTCCAAGAGCCACTGAAGGTTTACTCAGAGTTGAGCACCAAACCTGAGCCCTGCGCACATCTGAAAGCTCAAAGCAGAGCAGGCTTCCTCCACTTCCTTTTATTGAAAAGTCCATACTACATTTACTCGCTTTAATGCCACTGGAACAGCCAGAAGGAGGGGAAATATCTTGGGAGCCAGGCAACTGGCACAACATTTCTTATTCCTCACAGGCAAAAAAGTTTTTGGATTCAGTCGTGTTTGTGTAGGGGCTCAAAACAGTGTAGTTCTATTACCCCTCATCAATAGTTACTTCTCCTGCATGCAAGGAAATACAAGATTTTAAGATTTAAACCCAAGGGATTTGTCACTTTGGCCCTCTGTTTTACTGCACCCACTTTCATCAGGCTTGAGGAGATCTGTGTTTCCAAGAGCCACTGGAGGTTTGCTCAGAGCTCGGCACCCGACCTGTCGCAGTACGTTAGCTCTGCTTGTCGGCCACAGAGCAGCTCCATCGATCTGGGAGCGAGATAAGGATTTACCAAACAAACCCACAACCACTCGTTAGCTGTGAGTGCCTCCATAGAGGCTGCATTAATTCAGATGTGTGTTAGCCATGGAAACGCAGCCGAGGCTGGGTGCTGCCGGAGCGGCATTCCCTCGCAGACTGCTCGCGTCAAGTCCCATCCTGCCGCATTCCCATGCCAAGCTGGCAGGGCTGGGCCCAACGGAGCGCGGGAAGGCGCATGCACAGGGCATGCCTGCCAAGCCCGCTCGCATGACTAACGCTGCCTTCCTGCGATAACAGGCTCGGCCACCTACACAACTAGCCCTCGGAATAAACACCGCGCTGCGCGGGTTCCCATGAGCGCAGACTGATGGCACAGCCAGATAAGGGCTCGCTGTCGCTCTCACAAGGGGTTGCTAGGCCTGGGCTGTCTGCTGGATCTCACACACAGTTCTCATAATGTCGGGATCTCTAGCTTGTCAGAGTGACCCCGAGAAGAGTTTGAAAGTCTCTTCTCCCAGCTGGCACTTGAAGAAGGAGTCAGAGCTCTTCATTTCTCGGTCTCAAGGTTGTTTATTGTACCTTATCTGTAAAATTCTTTCTCCTGCCCTGCCAAGGTCCATACAGCAGGACAGTTACAGGCACACTGCCCACCCCTGGGGCAGTGTTATGTCTTTACACTACAAACTACATATACAATGTTTACAGTTACTTTCCAATACCTATCACCTATGTTAGACAGCGAGCTTCTACTCCAAACCAATCTGTAAGTGCCAACATTATAGCAGAAGACGGAGGCCAAGAAGAAGCAGGAGCAAGGCTGGACACGCCCAGTTCCCTCCATCTTGCCCCCTGAACCCCCATACCAGAGACCCCAAAATCTACCTTTTCACCCCATGATAACTTCACTATTATTCTACTTAAACTGTTGTGGCTTGCTGGTCTTCATATAAAGTTGGTAATTTGCTCCACAGGTCATAATCAAAACCACAGGCATTTTGGACTCTGTGCCAGGGTCTCTGAGATCCCTGGCAGGGGTCTTGGCCGTCCTGGACAGCCAGAGGGATGTTCTGGTTCCCACATTGTAACTCTGTTTGCTATCAGTCATTTTGGTCAGGTCCACTGCTTCACTACCGAGGCACTGCTTTTGTCCCTACCAGTATATCACTCCCAAAAATCCCCCATGGGCACAAACTGCAGCAGGGCAGACAGGACAGCACAGTGTGACCCATTCCCTATAAACCACACAAACACATCCAAAAAGACACACAGATTTTTCAGACCTAGTGCTTAGTGCTGTCCCCTACCTGGCAAATGCATCCTCCCCTTCCATCCTTTCCCTCCCTCCACGATGTCCCAGACTGACATACTTTGAAAGGCATATCTCACGGGTCCATGCTGTCATTACACAACAGAAAATGCCTTTGCAGCTTTCAAATCTTCAACAACAGAATTTTCTTGGCTTTCAAATATGAGAGGCTTGTTCATAAGAATGAGTTTACATCAAAGCAAGCTGTCAGCAAAATTGCACAAATCGGGCACATCCAGCAGTTGGTTTTTCTGTTGGCACCAGTTGTTGCTTCCATTTCCTCCACACTGTGCTCTTGGCAAAGTAAACCACTCATCTGTCCCAGGTCCCGAACCCCTTAGGATCATTTCCACAGCCCATGATTGGCTAGCTAGGAATAGCCAAGTAAAAATTGCTGCTTCACACACTGGGGGTCACACCTCTGCCAAAGAGGAGCTGAACAGCCCACCCACACCTGATACTGGGAAAGGGAAAAGCAGGGGAGCCCTACAGAGAACAAGGATGGGATAAGGAGAGGGGCATTCCATCATCGCTGGCACAAAAGGAGCTCGTCCTCCAAAATGCATTATGCATTTGGAAAAGCCCAGGGGGTTTGGGGCCAGTGGGATCCCAGCATGGACTGGATAGGCAGGAAGATAACCTAAGCAGGGAGATAGATACAAGGCTGCAGGCAGGGTACACCCAGAGGGACCAGCCCCAGAAAAACTGACTGGTAGAAGGAGTTTTTAAGTTGGGTTTTCTAATGCCTGCCATCACTGGGCAATGATTTGCCAGCACCCACTGAGCCTAGGCGCTGTGCAGGAACCAGGGGGACCGCCTTAAAAATCATGGGCAGCGTTGTTTCTCAGGGCCCTGTAAACTAGAACCACATCACTTTCTTTTTTTTTCCTTTTTTTTTTTTGAGAAGCCTCCTTGCCCTGATATCTTTAATTAAGAGGGTTGTGTGTTGTTTTTCTTTTACTGTGTGGTAGCTTTTATCTAACAGGTATATGTAAAAAGTGTGCCTGGGGAAAATCATATTCATGGGAACAAACTTAGCAAAGCCACTTTAACCCAGCTGCTTTTTTAAGAAGCACCTGAGGGCAAACCCTTGAAGATATTTATGCTCTATGGTGAGTTAGAGGCTTCTGAAAACTCCCACTAATCCCACTTCCCTTTATTCCCCTGGGTACAAGCAGTGGGAAGCGCCACTGTCCCTCTGCTCTCAGTCTAGAACATTCATGAGGAGCTACTTTAAAGCCAGATGATGGGCCCCACCCTATAAATTGCTGAGGGCCCCAGCCCCTCACAGTGAGCTGTGAGTGCCCCAGCAGCTCAAGGGGTTTGAATGTGATTGTGAAGCTCATGCAAATCTAAATATCTGCATAAAACATTAATGACAAGTGCATTACGGCTTCATCACACAGGCCAGGTACACATCACCAGGCTGGGGGATTTTTGGCCAGAGAAGTTGTCAGGCTGCAGTTGTGGTGTCTACATGATGCAACCAGTGCTGGCAAAATGTGGCACAGCTGGTACCAGAGTCACAGAATCACAGGATGGGTAACACTGGAGGTCATCTGGTCCAACCTCCCTGCTCAATCTGAGTCCCCCAAATGTATTACTCAGTATTGTGTCCAGACAGCTTTTGAATATCTCCAATAAGGGAGAGTCCACAACCTCTCTGGTCAACCTGTTCCAGTGCTTGGTCACCCACACAGTGAGGTGAGTTCTACCTCGTATTCAGGTGGAATTTCCTATGTTCCAGTTTCTGTCCCTTGCCTCTTGTCCTAGCAAAACTCCAAGAGAAATGAAGATTTTAAGTTACAGCTGGAGATTAGAGAAGTACAGGGCATTTTTTGCTATGCTTTGTCATCCCTTTTGTATAATATCAATCTGCAATGTCATTTCTAGATTAGACTTTAGTTTCTGTTAAAAAAACTATACAAGCTACCTTAAAAGTTTGATCCAGCTCCTCATTAAGGCCCTGTGAAAAGGGCTTTCTGAAAGGATCACTCCCTTCCTAAACAGCTCAGGTCCATGCTTTTGTGGAGAAGACCTATCTACATCAGCAGGAGGGGTAGATGTAGTCACAGTGAATAACTCAGTCCTGTTGCCACTTTCACCAGCCTTAAGCATTCAGAAATTAGAGACAAGCCCCTTTCCTCTCCACAGCACAGATCTTTCCCACACCAGCTGAAAAAAATCCCCACAAGGCTAGCTTGTAAATTCAGGTCTTCAAGAAAAAATTATTTAAAATAACAAAATCAAAAAAACCAAACATCTGGGCGGTTTACCTCCAGGTGCCTGAGCGTGGGGAGTTTTCCAGCCACAACCCCAAATGCTTTCACCACGAGCCTGAGGGCCAACAGAGCTCCCACTCAAGAAGCAGAGGAGGGCAGGCAGCTGGTCAGCAGCAGTTCCTTGGCAGCCCAAACCCTGGGCTGCAGGGTGCCAAAGATGAGCAAACCCAGCCCAGTGCAGCTGCTGTGAACTGTGACCCCATTCACAGAAGCTGGCATGGCTGTGTGAGATGCACCAGCATGTTTTTTCCATCTGTGGACAGGAAGCCCTACAGGGAAAGGGAGGTCCAGTGGGCATTTTTTCTGAGTGGAAGTTGGTAGAGCTAAAAATTGCCAAGGACAGGCCAAAAATAGGGAGGGTTAGGCAACACAAATTCAGAGTGCATGAGGCAGCAGCTCTGGCACAACGCTCTGTATGGCACTGCCAGTGAGTGGAGAGGGAGCCGTGGTGTGAGGGCCCCACCAGCCCTGCTGCCATTGGGTTGTACCACCTGCACTGCACCCAGACAGCACAGATCTCAGGAGAAACAGTCCCAAAAAACTTCCACAAATGCATACAGGCCCTTGCTGCCAAGCAGGATGATGAGTCTGCCCCCTTGCCTGGGGCAGCACTAGGCTCAGTGTTCACTGCTGGGGCATGATCCTGATCCACACAAACCCCACCAGGATGCACTGGCACCTGGCCACAGTACTGGAAGCACTGCCGGATCAGCAGTGGGGTGCAGGCTGCTCCCTTAAGCTGAGGGTACTGCAGGAGGGGAAAGTTTGACCTCACCATCTTGGTCCCACTGCCCCTGCTGTGGGGTGGGGGCAACTCCCTGAGCCAAGCAAACCTGTGGTCTGGTCCCTTACATATGTGCCTTGCATTCACATCTTTGATTTTTACATCCCTGCTGAAAATCCCAGACAGGAACAGGAGTGGTTCCTTCCAGATGACTCCCTTCAGTTGTTTTCTGGTGTCTCCTTTTTCCTTCACCATGGCACTTTTCCTGCTCTTTCTCTGGTTGTGGCACAGTAAGACTGGAGTGAAAGGGAAGGTGCAGAGGTGGGTTTTGCTGCTGACACGGACATTTCAGACCATCTCTAGCTGCCAAGTCATTTGGACACGGGCATGTACCCTGCTCTGGCATTCACTCAGTGCACAGCTGCTCCTGCAGCACCAACAAAAGCAGAGCAATCCCCATGCACTGCTGTCATCTCACTGCACAAGTTCCATACTGTTGCCTCCTATTACAAAAGTTGCATACCTTCTTGGTGTTTTCTCGTGGGCTTCTCCTCTGAGTACTGACTCTTTCTTCTTCACAAAATGGCCAGCTGGTTCCAGTTCTCTTCTCAACCAGCCACTCCACTTTTTATAGCACTCTTCTTCCCACTGGTTACAGCTGTGACCTGTTAAAGTCAGGCCTGCTCCTAATCTTTGGTAATTGGCCCAGCTGCAACTCCTTAGGGGTGAGATTACTTTCTGCACTATCTTTATTTTCTTATATTCTATCCCCCCACAATGCACAGTCTGCTTGTGGGAAGTGAGTAGAGGAGCATGAATGTGATAAAATAAAACCATGGAGCACTCACTCTGCTTTCTGTGTCCTCATTGACACTGCAAACATGAACAGCCTAGGCCAGTCTCTTTGACTTTGGCTAAGCTAGGAAACAAAAGGAGTCAGGGCCAGAGGCCAAGAGCCAAGGCTTGCTCTCCTGCAGTCAGCTTTCTCCCCCCAGCCAGGAGATTGGGATCCATCTGGGCTGCCCTGGGGCACAGCCCCCAAGGATGCACTGCCCCTGCTGCCCCAGGGCCAGGGCTCTTCTCCCCAAAGCACCACTCTGGCAGTGAGGCAGGGTGCCTGCCCAGGGGACATGCCCCTGAACCTGCTCTGGCCCTGGTCCCATGGCTGGGGCAGATAGAACTCCTTTCCCTCTGTGTTTGTGCTGGGCATTTCACATACGAACCTCTGGGGACCACTTTGGGAGCCCTTTGCAGCCTCCGTCCCTGTCTGGCAGTTCTGAGCCTGCAGTGTCACCTTTGGGACGATATGCACTTAATTCTTACTGAAACAGGCAGAGTAAAAACTACCCCCTAGACCCCCTTGCATTGCTGACACCAAGGGAAACATCCTGGCAGTACAAACAGACTTCACAAGAGGCCTGGAACAACTGCTGATGCCATTCCAGCACCACTTCTCTATGGATTGGACAAGGAAACTGCTGAGGTTTCCAAACTGGGATACCAAAAGGCAAGGATGTGCATATTGGCCAGGTTGGGGGTTTTGACACAGAAGATGGAACAGGGCTATTATCATTGTTGCTGTTGTTGTTGTTTAAGAAGTACCTGTTTCCAGGAGGACTCAGGAGCTTCAGTCCTGCTCTGGCCTCCATATGAGATAGGAGGATGTCCCAAAGAGCTGCTCAGCTCACCCCAGAGCACAAACTAGCAGCTCAAAGTAGCACAGATAAAATCACAGCTACAAGCTTTTATTTTCTACCCCCAGCCTGGTGAGTCAGGAATGAGCATTGCTGGGTGAAATCTCCTAAAGCAGGCACAGGAGCCCTTCTTGAGATGTACTTCTAGTTGCAAACTAAGAGGCAGTGGCCTAAATCACATATCCAGGTATACAACACTGTAAAACACCTCCAGCACAATGCTATATGTCAAATGTCAATCCACTGAGAGCTTTCATATCAAAGGGCAAATGCTGATTGAAGAGAAGCAGAGAAGTGCACAGAGAAGTAAATAAAAGGAAAGGTCTTAAGAGGCTTACAGCCACCCTGGTATAAAAGAATCATCTTTCAAGCTGATAAAAATATTGTTACATGCTCTGATAAGAATAATCTCTCAGGCTCTGATAAGACTACAATGAGAACAAGCCTTTTACAACATAGCATTAGTGAGCCACAACCCCATCCTGCCCAGAAATATCCTTTCTAGTGCTGCTTCGTTTTGTTCTCCAGTGGGGCAAGCACTGAAAAGAGCTACTGTAGCTTTCCTCCCTGTCTAGCAGGGACACAGCCAGGAAAGGACTCTGTGGACTCCACCCTATTGAATATGGAGCAATTCACTCCAAAGCAACTAAAGCATGCAAATAATTGCATTGACTTCAAATGAAATTATTCCTATGTGTAAGTGCTCTACTGAATCAGGGCCAGGGTGCTTAGCACTCTGGAGTATCAAGTCTTAAAAGTTTTGGAAGGCTTTAAGTGAGAGGGAATGGTTTGGGAAATAGGGGGGAGGAAAGTGGGTGGGAAGGAGTTCTCCCACTGAATAATAGGTCAATTATCTCTGAAGTCTGTGATGGGTACAGCTAGATAGAAGAATGTTGGAAGGTTTGAATCTATGTGCATTTGTGCTAACCATGACTTAGCATCCCAAATCCACACTGACCCAAAACCTGGCTATATGGTTCGGAATTTGAGTTTGGAAACACATCCTGTAGTAGCCTATGCACACAACTTACCTTCTTTCTTTCCTCATTTCCATCACAATACAAGAACATATCCAGACAGCCTGCTGCTCTTGAAGGGATGGGATGACTACCACGGCACAAAAGATGGCTGAAGTTCTTCATGTCCCAAGCTGAAGAAGGTAGATACTTTTTATTGAGTGAAACTTGAAGCCCATGAAGTTCAATGAAGCCAACTAAGCAGGAGCACCTACTGAGGCACTGTAATGCAGAGAAACAGCTCAACACCTGAGGCACGGAGCTGTTTTGCTGTGTTAGTCACACTGACAACAGCAGATACAGGGATGGCTTCCCCAGAGCCACTGGTTTGGCAGCAGGGAGCAACACAAAAACCCTGTGGAGATGACCTGCTGAGCTGAGTGCCACACAGGCATTGGGCTGCAGATATCCAAAGCAGCCTGTGGGTGAATTTAAGGAAAATATGAAATGAAAATGGAAGGCTATAACTTGAGTTTCCTGCTGAAAGACCAGGAATATTCTTTGCTGTGTTACAGTTGTGAAAGGTCTCATCCCAAGAACATGGACATACCAACCAGTTCATTCCCAAACCTCTCCCAGCATCACTGGCTTCCTTCTGCCCTAACAGACACTAGTTGTGTGCACTTCTCAGGTCTGATCCCAGTTTATTCCAAAAACAACAGATGAAAGGCAGCAAGCATTAAAGTAAATAGGAGTTTTGCTCTCAACCACATTTGGAGCAGAATTTGACCCAGAATTAAGAGGACACTTTTTACTGGGGATCTAGCAGGTTTCTGATGCTGTTCCAGTAGCTCCAGGAGGCACACCTGCTCTTGGATCTGCATGGCAATTTCTGTGGTTTGGCCACTGAGGAGGGTTTTATATTATTTTTAAACGTTACCATTAAAAACAAGGAGCTATTTTTCTCTTTTCTCTTCACTTTTCTTTTTTTTTGCAAAAAACTTGGACAGGACTGACTAACCACATAGGTGACAAAGCCATACAGAAAATATTCTCAGGGTTGTACACAGAAAATATCTCCCACAGTTGTTCTGGATACTTCACCCAGCCTCAGCCTCTCATGCAAGAGCCCTTCCCTCAGCTGCCTCTCCGAACTGACCCCACACAAGCCGGCTGCAGCAGAAGACCACTGGTACATCTGGTGTGATTCCAGGGGACCTGCACAGCCTCTGCTCTGTGTTTGTGACTCACTTCTCTCTCATTAATCATGGGAATTGAACGGCAGCCTTTGAATCCACCCATTGCTATCCCATCTTACATAGGGAGAGCAGGCACAGCCATGTCACAGAGCCAGGCTGGGCAGGGAAGCAAAGGCTGTGGTCTGGTGCTTCCCACCACTAATACCCAGGGTACACCTTATGCTTTGGCCATTGCACACATGACATGAGATGGCATCTGCTATAAATGACCAAATCAGAAGTGGAAACATTTATGAAAACACAGGAAGTGATGTGATACTGAGCTGGTATTGAAGCAGATTTCCACAAGTGTCACCAAGAGCACAGAAGAAAACTCCAGTTCAGTGAGGGCAGCTCACAAGTGCTGCTGAAACAATCTTGTATGATGTGCCTGCTATGGGAGAGTTAGGCCAGGAACCTGGACAAAAAGGAGAATCTTTAAGCCATTTAAAACGATTTTAAACAGTTTTGGGTAATAGCAAAAGCATGTGAAATTATGCTTAGACAGGCATGTGAAAAAATTTCTACATAAAACGTGGGGGGGACAAAAAAAGATCCACATGTTTAAATCAGAAAAAAAGGCCAGAGCAAAGAGCATTTCACACCAAAAGAAATTAAACCCCCCTTTCAATATAACCTACCTATGGCAGGAGCTCAACACTGGGGGGATTTACAGGCCTGCCTTTCACCAGGATATGGAGAGCAGAAATAGTCGAGCAGGTCATTTCTGCCCAGGAGCCAGCAGCAGGGCTGAAATTGGAGCCAGTCATTTGCGTCATCCTCAAACAATTAGTAACTGCTTCAGGTAACTGGGGCCACCAGCCAGCACTTTTGAGAACCTCTGTGGCCGGATAAGGACTGTCACATTCCTGATGCCAGCACCAAGCCTTTGCAGTGAACTCTGCACCCTCACGTAAGAGCAGCCGGGCTGGTGGAGAGAAACACCCTCCCAAGGGAAAGAACTGCTGGTGGAGAGAAACACCCTCCCAAGGGAAAGAACTGCTGGTGGAGAGAGACACCCTCCCAAGGGAAAGAACTGCTGGTGGAGAGAAACACCCTCCCAAGGGAAAGAACTGCTCCAATCTGTCCTGCTGCCTTAGCAGAGCAGATGTGGGACTGCAAGGAAGGAGATGCTGGGCCAGCTCGCTTGCCATCAGTGTGCAAAGGTTGGGCTGTGGTGGGGATCTCCACTGACAGAGGCTCTTAAGGACAGGGAATCACATTCACAGATCAAATGTCCACAGCTTGCTGATGCTCACTTTGGCCAGTAGAAATCATAACACTGGAGGTGCTCCTTTAGCCAGCTTAGTTTTTAGCATTTCACAAATCAAACTTGTTGATAAGCCATTTCTAGAAATGAGGAGAGCAATAACCTAGAGAAATTGGAGCCAATATGGAAAATACTTTGACATTCTCTGTAATGAGACATTTTCATGATTCACCCAAGATCCAAAGGAAAACACTTCTATTATGTGTCACAAGTCAGCCAATTCAAATAGCCTCAGTGAGCTGTGATGTGTGTCTCTGCCTCAGCAGCTGTCAATTATTCATTTCTCCATCATCAGGCTGACAACCAGAAAAATCCAAACCATTGGCTCTGAGGGAGCCATCCCTGCATCTGCTGCTGTCAACATGACAAAGAAACATGCAGAACCCAGCTTTAGCCCTACCAAAGAGGAAAGTGTTTTTAAATCATATACCTAGTCAATCTTTCGTACAACTTTAAAAAAAAAAAAAAAGGCAGGAAAAGATACTATTAGCACCATTTCCATCAGATGTCCCTTTGGAGAGACTTGGATAGACCAAATAAGAACCTACCATCTAGATATGGGAAAATCTGGGGGAGGCATTCAGAGGATTTTAGACTTTTGGCATGGCAGTGACTTACTACACCAGACGCAAAGGCATCACTGTGCATCAAGGACACAAGAGGCACAGAAGCAGGTGAGGCAGGCAAAGGACAGCAGCTCTCAGCAGGCTGGATGTAGCAGAATTGACAAACCAGAGCTCTTCAGATACTGCTTTTATTTGTCCTAAATATCAAAACTTCAAATGTTGCCTGGTGACTAAATGCAGTTTGTGTAAAGTTTATTTCACTCCAAATTCACAGTTTTCCATTAAAAAAAAAACTACGTATCACTGGCATTCAGAGATGCTTTGGAGGGAGATAAGGAGCAAAGGATCAACTACCTAGTCCACAGGGATAAAAAGAATATTCAGAATTACTGCTGTAAAAGCATGGAAGAGTTAGTTTCTGGTTTGGGTTTTATAATAATCCCTATTAGATTATTAGTCATCTGATCTCATAGGCAAAATAATCCTGACTTTCACAGTTTTTGGATTACATCTCTAATAGATTTTAGGTCCTGGCATCTGCTGTCTTGTTTACAAACAAATCCAAGAAAAAATGCTCATAAAATATTAAACAAAGTAAAGGAATACAAGTACTACAGAACTGGAAGGAAAACCAGCTACTTAGTAACACCACTATTTTCCAGTAATCACTTCCAAATAAAAAAAAAAATTAATAATGTGGACATATTCATTCCAGATCTCTCATACTTGCAACCCTTAGATGTTTTCTGTGGATTAAGTCCATTGCTGATGTAATGGTCTGGAGCCAAGTGGAGCTCACACCCACCATGGTCTGGGTTGCACCTGTTTTTAGGTAAACCTTGACTTCCTGCTGTTAGGCACATCCGTCTTCCAAGGGCCAGAACACAAAGATAAACTGTTTGTTTTTATTGCTTTGTCATGGCTGAATTACACTGTCCGAACACCCAGACCCAGCTCCAAAAGGCAGCAAAACTGTAGCAGATAGCCTGGGTGGAGAACTGTGCCAACCAGGCTTGCTGGCCCATAGGGTGCAGGTGCAAGAGCTCATTTGACAGAGAGGGTGTGTTGTAAGGGTTCAGAAAGTGTTTCTGTGCCACATAGGGAAGCTTTAGAGAGAGCAGGGGAAAGAAAGAGAATAGTGAGCTGTTGCACTAAGCTATTAGTGTCTTTCTCGAGAGGACCTTGTATCCCTGCTGTTCTCTTCCCATCACAAAAGCCCGTGTTTGGGGAACTCAGAATATAAATCTACATTATTTTCCGTCAAAAGAAAATCTCTCTGCAGGTTAATGGTAGCACTCACCTGCAAGCACAATCTCACAGGACTCCATGTGTACAAACATCACCTCTAACCCTGGACTCCTTGGAGTAAAGTGCCATGATAACAGCTAACACAAAGCTGGCTGTAAGAATGAAGCCCTGCCTTGATACCTGAGACCACTGCACATGCCTGGAGTCACAAATCCAGGCATTTACAGTAATCAGACAATACCTATCCAAGCGTGGAGAGATCTCTACTTAGCAAGCAGACTTCACCTGAGCTAATAAGGGGAAATGCATGCCCCTTAGGAAGATCTCTTCAGTAGCAAGTAATGAAATTCATTTGATGCAAATGTAAGCCCCTATTAAGGAATACAAACCAGACATTGCTTGTGCATTTCCAAACCGGCACAGCTATTTTTTGTTTTCATTTTGCATATATCCCCACAGATTTTCAGAAGATGTTTTCAGCTGTCTGGATTTTACTGGTGACTACATCCTTGAGATCTTTTTTGCATTGATTGGTTTGGTGTCATAAGAAGTGCATTTGTGCATTCTGCCTCTTCAAGTATCCAATGTCTCTATTTTCCATAAGGAACAAATTCCTATTTACCAGTTCAAGCAAACTGTCAAGAGAGAAGGATGACCTTCATTTACTCACAATGTTTTCACATACTTTCTCTGCTTGCTCTAAGCCTAGAGCTAAGTTCTTTCTGGGTAAATATTTTTCCATCTAAGAAACCTTTTTTTCCATTACAGGGTTATATAAGCTGTTAGCAAACCATGTTTTAATTGGGAATTAAGCCCTGCTGGAAATGAAGAAGTGCATGAAATGCTGGGAAAAGGAAGTGTCTTTTAAAGGAAAATATCACATCATGAAAAGAAAAGAAAAGAAAAAAAAAAGAAGGGTGAGAGTGGGGGTGGTCGATTGCTTAGCTTAAACTGACTGGAGTACTAGTGAGCATTTGCTGCCTCCTCTTCCACTAGATAAGGTTGCCTACAGACACCAGAGAAATAGACCATCTAATTGCTTCTCATCAATTTCATTTTATAGCTCCTGGCCTCGAGGAGGAGGTGGGAGTTAAGGAGGGCAGCAAAATCTATGGGTATCCCACACTGGTGGGCAGAGTGAGCGAAGACCTCCAGAGGTCCCCATGACCTGCACCCAGCTTCCATCATCAGGGAGCCAGTAGGAAACAGAAAACAGTGCAATGTCCAGGAGTGGGAATGGGAGCCCACCCAGTGCTCCTTTGACAAGACCTGAAACACTCCCCAGGCCCCCAAACCCTCACTGAGTGTGGCCATGGGCCCCCAGCCTGAGCTCTACCGTGGGTGAGGCTCCCAGGGGCCAGGCTGCACACTGGAGTCCAGCCAAAGCCAGCTCTGCCCCCAGGCAGTGCTAACTACTGTAGCCATGATATTTTCTGAAAAATAATTTCTTTAAGATTTTTTCTCCTGAGAAGCTGAGAGGCCTCAGGAACAAAATGTAAACAATGATTATGTGCTGCTGTGGAATGCAACAGGTGGATCTGTGATTGGTCTCATGTGGTTGTTTCTAATTAATGGCCAATCACAGTCA
>JAWWEY010000001.1:16630868-16644176 GCA_035582745.1 Loriotus luctuosus | reverse complement strand
TTTTCTATTCTTAGCTAACCTTCTGATGAAATCCTTTCTTCTATTCTTTTAGTATAGTTTTAATATAATATATATCAAAAAATAATAAATCAAGCCTTCTGAAACATGGAGTCAGATCCTCATCTCTTCCCTCTTCCTCAGACCCCTGTGAACACTGTCACAGACCACCACCTTTTCTCTGCTGATATTGGCTTACTCATTGCTGGAGTTGAAGTTGTGCATTTGCTACCACTCTTTGCTTCCCAAATAAACCAGAAGCACAGCAATCCAGAAGTTTATATGCTGAAATGGGAAAAAACATATCAAATACAGGAAACAACCAAACAAAAGACCAGAACTAGAGTGCTATGTTTTCAGGACAGCAAATGCAAAGAATTAAGTTTAAATCATTACATTCTTATTCTGCAAATAAAAGATCAGTTTCTTCCACTTCAGTCTAAACAAATTAATCAAGCCAGCATATCACACACAGCAGCAGCTCCACCTCAAGAATTAACAATATAGTTCCACAGATACATGTAAGTGTATATAAACATTTGCATTAGCCAAGGTACAGGTGTAGCTTGGATTTTATTGGATTGTGTAATGTCACTTGCTCTTGCTTTCTTTGCCATTCCAGCTGTTAAACAGAATCCAAATATTTATGTGATTGCATGTTATTTCAGCTAAAGAGCTGTTAGAAACACCCAGCAGAGAGCACAGACAGGGCTTATTTATAATTCATACAAGTTTTTTTCCCTGGCTGGGTCCCACATGCTGCCCATTTGCAAATGCAGAGACTGTGTGTCAGTTTTGGAAATGGATGTGTAACAAATTTATAGTATTTAAACTCCTAAGGCTCGCACTTATTTTTTCTGAATGGGCAGAAATGAGCTAGACTTACACCAGGATAAGAATTCATAAAAGGCATTGATTTGCTTTAAACCAGAAAAATTAGGTCAAACCATCTACTCTCTGATAACTGCATGATCACCCAGCAGCACTGATTTTGACAGCGTGGAAAGAACCTGGGGCAAGATACCATCTGAGCTGTTCAAAACACAGGTTCACTCTGCAAGACAAGGCTTGTGCTTGCACAGCTCCTGCAGCCTGTGGTTCACTCCAGCCATGCAGAATTTCATCTCACACCAAATTATCCTGGCCACCAAACAGAACAGTTGTGAGCAGCCAGTGGCAGAGCCACCACTGTGACATGACAAAGCGGCCTGCCATTGCACTGGTCAGGAGCTCTGGTTTCTGACACAGCTTTATCAAGCTTTAAACTCTCCTGTACATAGCAGCTCTGCTGAGTTTTTCCTGAAAAGCAAAGAAGAAGGCATGATGATTAAGCAGGAATCCTGCATCTGGAGTCCATGTGAGAACTGGAGCAGGAGATCTCTAAACCTTTAGAAAGCCAAGTAGATGGGATTTCCAGCACATTGCCAGGCTGCTCCCTGTCATCCTTCCCAACCTGCAGTGATGTGCCTGGAGACATCCAAACTCAGCCTCCACCTGAAAGGAGTCCTAAGAAAGATGAGTTTGCCACAGCATCAGTATTGAAGTCAGGGAAATACCCAATCTAGCAACAAGAACATCACCCACTTACCAAAAGAAGGATGAATCACCTACAAGCTACATGAAACCTTGATGTATAGGTAAATTGTGACAAGTGGGCTGGGTTCTTCATCTCTGAACAGGCTGTGCTGTTCAGGCAAACACCCCCAAGCATCACTTGAGATGTGGAGTGCTGGTGCAGAGCTGCTGAGCTCATTGATGAGAAGGAACTGGCTTCCTCAAGTGTGGTTTTACTCTGAAGAAACTGCCTTGAAAAATTACCATGCCTCCTCAGGCTCTGTCTCTGCAGAGTGAGTCAGAGTGTAATAGATGTCTTGGGTGACCGAGATAACTTTGCATGGCCAGACACAGGCAGCATGCTGAGCACACTCAGCATCCTGAGCTCAGAGCTCAGCCACAGCTGTGGAGCAAGCCCTGGCACAGGCTCCTTCCTGATGATCCAGGTGGTACAGCTCTGCTTCTGGAAGCAGCCTTTCATTTTTGACTGCTTTCTATTTAAAGCACCTCCTCCTGGTGCATCCTGATGCTTTTTACCTTGGGACATTAATCACAAAAGCAGTCACAAACAGCACACCATTAAAATGCAGGAGACCAAATTTCTGCTTCACACAACACTGGGAAATTAAAATAACTTTTTACTGTGATTTCTTAGGAAGCTGGATGTTCAGTCCTCAAGTGAGAGATTGTAGCAGGTATGGAAACACCCTGAGTGTGCCACCTCACATAACTGAGTTAACATGGACTATAAAATTTCCTCTGAAGTGTCTGGTTTTGATCCCCTCCAGACCCACATGCATGGTCAGTGGCCTAAAGCAATGGATTACTATCACCAAAAGTTATTTTGTTAAAAGCCACCTGGAAGAGGAAGGCAAATGCAAGTTCTCCAGTTAGCTCGTTTTTTGACTTGGATGTCTGGCTCACTTTTCCCCAGAAGGAGAGGCGGTGGGATTCCCCAGCTGGCTTTTGCTGTTAAACACCAGTCTTGTCTGCCACATTTTTTTCCCTGAAGGCAGCCAAGCTAACAAAAGAAAAATACTTGCAAAGCAGAAAACAACTGCTTGTTGGAGACCTTGTTTTGCTGCATAGCAAAAATACCTGAAATACTTGGAAAAGATGTATTCTTGTTTTAAAAACAAAACCTGCAGATTATCCATCAAGGTTCAAGGAAAACTAGTCAATTACTTATTTCTTCATTAAGTTCCTGAACTTATTCCAAGGAAATCTACTGATTATGCAGTGTTTTTAATGCAGTCAAGTTATGAAAAAGGAGAATACTACAGGTCTCAAGTCAGTAATCTCTTTCTTAAAACATAAACTACCACAATCAGGCTGCATCTCAAGAATGTCCTCTTTTATGTTTAATTTTAAAATTTTAAATAAAATTACTTTCCTTTAGAATTTCTGAAAGGAAAATAAATGCTTGAAAGTGGGACAGGGGGATACTCTAAAAGCAGAGGAAAAAGCACTGCTCCAAATTACCTTTAGATCAAGTCATTCTCCTAAACCCAGCTAACCCTGGGTTAATATGAGCTAGCAAGAGCAGCACTCTCTGTGAAACCATTCACTCTCCATTTATATGTCAGGGTGAGGAAAATGAAATGGGAAAAAAACACAAGCCTATGTATGAGATCAGATGCTCTTAAGAAACCAAGAGCTGGGTTTTTTTTTTCCTTTTTTTGTCTTCCATCTTGCCTTTCTTTTGTTGGGTGCTGCTCTGGAGCACACATGTCTACATTATCCACACTTGTGGTCCCCACTGGAGGCTCACAGAAATAAATTCAAGCTTTAGTCATATCACAGATGCAGAGGGAAGCCTGAGCCCATGCTTGAGGGCTTTGATCCATGAAGATTCATGAGCAGGCTCTGTGGCAGTGCCAGACACAGCTGCTGAACACGCAGATCTCATGGCTGCAGGAACATCCCTGCTGGAGGGGCAGCAAGAGCTTTGGCCAGGGTTTGCACACATGCCATGCAGACAGGGGGAAGCCCTGTGAATCAGAATGGGCACTTTCCCAAGGGCTTCTCAGGACATTTACAAGTCTAATTCTAAGTGTCGTTTACTCAAGCATGGCTGCTAGCAGAGCTGCAGGCACACCACCCCCTCCTGCTCCACCTTCCCACGCCTCAGGTCACCATCCCAGCTTCTCCTGGCCATCTCCTGTCCCAGTACACCCACATCCCCAGGCTCCAACCCTGCAAACGCCTCCACTGTCTGGGGCACAGCCCCATCCCTCACTTTTAGGAGCCAGGAGCTGCCCACACAACCCCCCTGCCACCAGCCATGACCCATCTCTGCACCCTGCAAGCGGGGATCTAGTGGAAAGGTAAGATAAAACTTGCCCTTGCTTTGTGCATGGTGGAAGTGTTGTTGGACCCAGCAGTAAGCACACTGATGGACTTCTCTGAGCCACCCACAATGCTTCAACAGGACTCAACCTTGCTGCCACCCTGTCCTCAGCAGACCAATGTTCCCAGAGCTGCCAAACTCTCAGGAGAGAGCACAGTGCTGTACAGAACTGCTGACAGAGAAAAACATGAGCTCAGACCTACTGGTTGACACAAAGAAAGGCTGACAATGGTGGGGTACCCTGTGCAGGGGGCCCAGTCTGGGCTGTGGGAGGCAAGAGAATGGGGAGAATCCCAAACCAGCACCAGCATATCTACAGAGGAGGGAATCATGGTGCTGGAACCAAGTATCTACATCTTCCACCACAAACTGATCTTCATCAAGCACATTTCTGAGTGAGGAGGAAGTATTGGTATAAAGCATGCTGGTTGGGGAAAAAAAATCACCCTAAAAATTTGAGCAGACTAAGCAGAGTGCATGAATCTTTTTCTCTGAAAACCCCATCAATGCCATTTGACAGTTTGCTCAGCCCTCCAAATTGTTGCTGACAATTTTGGGTTTTTCTGCAGAATTAGTCATGCTGTAAATTGTTGCACTTGAAATGAGAACCACAATCATCAGTTTATCATACATCTAATTAAAATAAACCTAAGTATTTCACACTATATATACACTGTGGTGTTCATGTGCCAAACATCAAGATACAAAATACTTTGGAGTTCATATTGACGTCAGTTTTCTGCTTCAATCAACATTTACCTTTTAGGTCAATACATTTTTTGTTTGCCATAACAGAAGCTAGAATCAACATGCTTATGCATGTAATTATTTCATTTAACTCTTTCAGCGTTTGAAATAAAGTTTGCAAGGAAAAGGCAAAGCTGGATACAAGTGTGTAGTCACTTTGCCTGGCCTTTTGCTCAGTTAAAATCAGAAAAATACTGTTGCAGGGCTGTTATCTGGAAGAATCACCTTGTTCTTTGCCAGCACTGGCACAAAATATACAACAACACTGCCAGTAATATTAAATACCAGTAATAGCCCACCTGAATAGCCGGGAGACAAACATTCAGTTATTAAAAGCGATGATACAGAATTGCCTCATTAAGCCGAGTAGCTCACTGTTTACAATGGGCTAGTGCCAAAAGAAGAACACAGTTTTACAGCTTTTATTGCTATTGTTTCAATGCATTGAAGTATCTGTTTTCAGATAACCTACAAAAAAACCCCAATTTTAATCAACATGAAGTATTTGAACTCTGTGGCCATCATTTGATCCAGCCCTGCTAAGTAGAAGAATGTACACTTATCTGTTTGGTTTATACAACAACTAAACTACTTATACTCTGCTGCTCTTGCCAGCACTACCAGTGCTGCTTGGAGAGCTGGTGGAGACAGCATCTGCCCAGGGATGGATTGTCGTGTTTGATCTGTGTTATGAGTGCCACAAAGGTTGGCAAACCATGACCACGGGTGCCAATGCCTTCCTCAGCACTGCCAATCCCAGGGAATGACTTTGTGTCTCCAGATAGCCAAGTTGGACTCAGGATAAGAGGAGTGTGTAGGAATGGTATAAAATGTGCAGGCACAAAGTCACAAGTGCCCTGCCAAGAAATACACACGCATATTCACATGGGAGGCTTGTTGGCAGGCTCAGTCTCTCGCTTTCTCTCTCACATGTATATGTATATATGCATACATATGTATGTATACCTACATATATGTGTGTGTGTATTTTTTTTTCTCTGGGCCACAAGTCTTCCTGCAAGCCCAGAATTGTCAAAACCCCTTTCACCAGCCTTACTCTAAATTGTTGACAAGAGCAACAGCTGTTCAGGGAAGTGAGGAAAAGACATGTGTGTACAACAGGGAAGAAAAGGCATCCATGGAGAGAGGGGCAGGAGATCAGAGGAGTTTTCATCACTCACAGGTAAAGCACACCATTGTGGAGATGCAGTACCCTCTGAATGGGGTATACAGGAGGTTCTGTTAGCCTGTTAGCCTGCCTGTTGTCATTCCAGGAGTGGGAACATTATGCTCAGTTTCTCTCTGCTATGTGGGCACAGGACAGAGCCACGAGGCCAACAATGGAACTTCTCTTGTGCAGTACCAGTTCTACACCTGCCTGCACTCATCCCCATCCCAATTACAGCTCCTCAAAGGAGAAAGGAGGAGAAAGGTCAGTGTGCTCCACTGCAGACTGAAAATAAAGATAAAAAAACATGCAAAATTGTCTATTAGTGCATGAAAGACAAACACTGTTTGCCTCACTCCCCAGTAACTCACTACCTTAATGGTAGAAGATAGACAATTAATGGTGCAGCTTCCTTGCTCAATCACGTTGGGGGCTATGGCTTTAACCCACTTTAAAGAAACTAGGCCAATCATTTTATGAGGCGTGGGAATTGTTAAATTGGGCTACCCCTTCTGCTTTATACAATTGCATGAAGGCTGGTATTGTGGGGAGGCTTTAATGAAGGCCTTATATAGCTTTAGGTCAGGACATTTGCATTTGTGAAGATTACATTGAAGACACAAGAAATGAAACAGCATGAACAAACAGCAGTGTTTTCATCTTAAAAAAAAAAAAAGCACCTCACATTCCATCCGTGGGAATATGGTACAAGGGACTGGGAAACAATAGTTTCTATTTCCAGCTCTGCTGTCAACTTTCAGGAGTCTGACCTTAAGCAAATCATTTTACTCTGGAACCTCATTTATCTGCCTCGGGTGTGTAGAGGCTCATTAGTACTCTTACTAATGAGCTTCATATAATCATATGCAAAGCACAGCATTTTAGTAGATTTTGGAAGAGTAGGATTTGTAAAGCCCTTTGAAATTCATGATGATGTAGATATGTAAAACTCTGCCTCCTGCTTGTTCTCTCTCACACACTCTCTCTCTCTAGGTGATAAAGACAAATTCCATTAAAAAATTTCAATTCCCAAGCACAAACAGTGTAAACCCAAAGTCCAGTTCTTGAAGTTTTATTACTTCTTTGAAATAACAGCGCTAACACAGTCAGAAGAAACACAAACAGCAGCAGGGTACTGGAGCAGTTGATCATGAGCAAGCAATAAAAACCTATGCACAGTTGAACTTTGGATTACATGCCACGTTGAGTTATTGAATTTGACAAGTTAATTTGTTCATTTCTTTGACCTGATTTATACACTCACTGTATACTTGCAGGTCTCCTCATCAGGTGTTGCTTTTATACTCCTTATCTCGTTGTAGCTTCAGTAGTACAGAGGCAGTCACCTGCTCTGAGTGCATGATTGCAAACCTATCTTTTATTAAACTGATTGGTATAGGTAGAAAAAAACCTATTTGTCATGCCTACAGCCCAAAACCAAAGAATTGCCCTATTCCAAAAAGAGTGTCTTCTTTTTTTAGCATTTATAACAGTTGGTTTAATGAAATATTATGTTTTACCTACAAATCTCATCCATCTTTTGTCCTTTTGTGACAAAATACCAGGATAAAAGCTCTGACTCAGCCTCCTCACTGGAAATAAGAGGTTTACAGGTTTTGACTGGGTTGTTTGCTTCATAGCAGCTCATACAGGGCTGTGTTTCAGATTTGTGACCGAAACAGTGTTGAGAGCACACGAATGTTTTAGTTACAGCTGAGCAGTGTTTATACAGCATCAGGGCTTTTCTGCCCTGCCCACGAGTGGGCCAGGGGTGTATGAGAAGCTGGGAGGGGACACAGCCAGGACATCTGAATCCAACTCACCCAAGGGATATCCCACACCTTATGCTGCTGTGCCTCCAACACATGGGCACCAAGGAAGAGCCAGCTCCACCTCCATTCTCACAGGCAGAGGTGAGCCCTTGCTGCTCAGGGAGATGTACTCACACCTAAAATGGAATCCTTTCCTGGGGAAGGAAAAAAAAAAAAGATTTGCTGTACGAAAAGTGGCCAGAGCAGCCCTGTATGAGGCCTCAAGGCTCTGGTGAGCCACAGTCACCCTGCAAGAATATCCCAGCTATTTGAGAGTGAGGAACAGTGTTGGAAGTTAATTGTAATGGTGGGGAAATTGTCCTGGTTTCTTTGGTACAAGCTTGATGCACACTAATTGTTTGCTTGGCTGGAGGTTTTGGGTGTTAAAAGTAAAGGGAAATTATATTTTTGAGTGATAAATGAAGCAAAGGTCCCCTTGGCAACTTAGGTTTTGCTAGGGCAAGGAAGCTGCAGGAAGACCACCACTTTATAGGAGATCAAATCAGATTTTTATCACTGATCAGTTTTCTGCCATTTGTTTTTTCATTGAACCTAATTGCATTACTTTGCATTTATCCTTGGGTAAGGCAAAGTTTAAAAGTAGGTAAGATTCGATTTAAGAAAAATTAGGTCAGGCAAGGAGGTTGAAAGGCTTTAATTATAGCCTTGTCTTACCAACCGACTGAGAGTTTTGTTCACCCTCTGCACTTGCTATAACCTCTCAGAAACACAAGGAAGGCCCTCCACACCCTTCTACAGCCAGTCAAAAAACCTCACCTCCCTTCATATCCCCACAAGGCTCTCAGGATTTCACCATATCAGATCTCAAACCACCACCCAGACCCAGCAGGCTTCAGTGCTCCTTGAGCCAGCATCACTTTGCCTTGATGGGCCAAACAATCTCCAGCACAAGCCCCTCACCAAGCAATCTGGAAGAAGGTGACAGCAGCACAGCAACCAGCTTCTTCCACCCATCACCTTCCTCCCTGTGCTGCTGCTCTTCCATCCCCAAGCTGCAGGGCTTGCATCTCTTAATGGGACCCCAAAGTTGTCCATGGGATCAAACCTGTGAGCAGACTCTGAAGGGGTCCAGGTTAAAAATAACCCCTTAAAAAAGAAAGTGTGTGGAAAGAGTCACTGAGGACATTCAACACCTGGTAAAGCCAAGGAGATGGCAATCAGTGGGAGTGGGCATGAGGAAGGATGGGGAAAACCTCATGTCTCAACCTTTATCCCTGTCAGAGCAGGGGGTTCATTCCCACCACTTTCTGATGCCCTCTGTTCTCTGGCACCAGTGCTTGGAAACCTTGGATGGATCTGTGTCAAGCCCTCCTTGGTGGAGACAGGTCTTTCACTAGGGGCTGGACAGTCTGTTCAGAGAGTCTTCAGGACAAGATTTTTTCTCCCAGCCATGTGCAGCCACCATGTCTGTCCCCAAAACAACACATTACTGACCCACCCCAACACCAGCATCCACAAGAAGCTGTGTGTGACTGATACAGGGACAGCACTGGAGCAGTCACCTGGACTGCTGCCAAAGGAAGCAGACAAGCCCAAGCATCCAGCAGCCAAGTGAGAGGGTGCTGCTGCTCCCAGCACCCCAGCAACCTTTCCCAGAGAGGGAGAGGGGACATGGCAGAGCCACTGCATCCACCACTCTGCCGATACTGAGCTACCCCTGCTGTCTGTGGCTTCTCCTGGGAGAGGACTCCCTTACTACATCCATGCCACAAAGGTGACAGCTGATGTCTAAAGAAATGCCAAGAAAGCATTTAAGAGCTCTCATCCCCCCCAGGATGGCCTTGCCAGTGCCACTCCTAATGCTGTAAAATGGATGTGACCGAAATGGAGAAGAGATCACAGCTCCCCTTTGCCCACTGCAGAAAAAACATCTCTTTCCTTCCAGACAGGAATGAACCAGTGTGGGGTAGGGCCATCGAAAATCCCCGCATGGCTTGCAATTACCAACACAGTTCTGTTGCCGGCTGCTGGAGCCAGGACTGACGCTGGGGTGTTTCCTAGCTCTCAGGCCCAGACAACGAGCAGGCCCACCCACTCCCTCCTGAAGGGAGGGCTTGTTCCCTGCTGGGTGCATGAGCTGGCTCTGCATGCATTTACATGCCTTCTGATAGCACCCAGAGAGTCACTCTTCCAAAATCCCTTCACTAGAGACATGGGAGTCTGCTGTGATGTTGTGATGATTAACACCAAAGTCAGTTCCCATCATGCAGACCTCCATCCCTGTGCCTGCCTCAGGAATTGGCACGCAGATCCAGGCTGGGCTGTGTGTCATGATGAGCTTTCCCTTGCAGAACTAACAGGATGTTTTTGCGTTTTGGCCCTCCCCATGCACTCATGCACACATTTCCATAGACAGCTTTGCAAGAGAGCACCTTGGAGTCTGAGAGCATCCTCCTGGAGCCAGCATCCCAGGCAAACTCCTGTGTGGACACAGGAAGTGCTTTGCTGCTCCTCTGAGAGTTGGAAAGGGGAAGACAAGAGATTTTAAGAAAAAGTCTCTGCTTTCCCCACCAGTGAAGATCTCTTTCACTTGCACCAATCTCTCTCCCCCTCCAAAACAACGTTTGCCTCACCAGACAGCAAAGAAAAGCAGCAAGGAGACTGTGGAACAGGAGCATAGCAGCAGGGAGTGCCAGGGCCCCAGCCTGGCAGGGCAGAAGAGAGCAAGCTGAGCCATGCCACCAAGAGCTCCCAGGTTCCCATCACCTCCCACCCGCTTCCTTGGAGCAGGCGTGCCGCCCGCCCCGCCGCGGTGCCAAGGCCTCTCCCCCCACGCCTGCCCCTCCTGCTCCTCACCCATCCCAGCACACAGCATGCCAAGGCACACAGGCACTGGGCTGCAGCCAAACACACATTTTTTGGAGCAAATTCATCCATCTTCTGCTCAGCAGCCCAGTCTCCACTTCTGCAGTTAAATGACCAGCCTCACAGCTCATCCTCACCCCAACCAGCACAAGGCACCTCTGGAAAAGGGCACCCTACACTGATGCTCCAGGGTTGCTTTCAAGGTCGTTGTGTATCATACAATCAAAATGACCAGGTAGTTCCAAACCTGTTTAGTAGGGCCTTATTTTCTGGTTAGCATCTGCCTTGTGGAGAAAAAGCAAAAAGCAATCTTTAACACAGCTGGAGAACACTGAATGCATTGTGAGAGTGCTGCAGTTGTGCCCTCTGTAAGAGCCAAGCAGGAACTCCTTCCCCACCAGCCCAGGTACTGCCAAGGTGCTATTGAGCTATGCACCGAAAGAGGCTGGTGGTGTTAGAAATGGGACACAAGGAAGGCTACAAGAGCTGCAGGGTCTCTCTACATTGCTCTTTCCCTAAGGCACCCTCACTTGGAATGAACTTTCCAGCTGGGCTGACCGACTTGGAAGCTGAACTTCTGTTTAGCAAGAGAGCAGGCCTAACACAAACTTCCCCACGGCTTTCTGATAAGGACATGACAGTCAGGAGCCACACCTAAGGAAGCTCTTCCTGGGCTTGTTGCAGTCTGCAAGGTCTCTGACAGCCTTGGCAGAGGATGGTGGCTTTGGGCAGAGAGGGGCTGTGCCACCCCCTCCGCAGCAGCACCCTGGGATGTCCCTGGCAACAGCAACCTCCCATCTCCTGGGTACAGCTGGGGCACCACAGGGAGAGCTGGGCACCACACTCACTCTCAAGCACATTTCTTCACAGAGTGTTTTTCACATGGACGTCTTGAGAGCCTGCTGAGATTTCTTGTTGAGGCACAACACATTGTGCAAGAGGCCCTGTGAGATGTGGCAGGAGCTGGCAGCTGTCATGGCACTATGGAAGGGAAGTCAGAAAGCTGTGTCCCCCACCTGAGATATCACAGCATTTCCATGCCTTATGTAATGCACCTGATGTGTTTTGAAGGGACAAGCCACCGGCGTACATCCTGGTGATCCAAGATGTTATTGCTTTGTTAAGAGAAGGACTGAAGATAGGCAGATATGGACATGCAGGGAATATCTTGCTTTTAAAAAAAAAGAAAGGGGGGGGGATAAAGTACAACTTTCTGTGGGAAACAATCTCCCCACAGGAAGAAGTAGAGGTTTCTTTTAAGTGGGTTTATTATTTTTTTTAACATTACAAGAATTTTGTTTTAAAGGAATGGTGTTTCACCTGCAAAACCAGAGTTCATTTTATCTCCTCCCACTCCTCATTAATTAACCTCAAAGAACGTTTTTACAATAAAGAGATACAATATTAGTTAAACTAATGACTTACACAGACAGAATCATTCCCGTAATCTTGCTGAATGCTCGGAGCAAGCAGACAGCTCCTGAGAACTGACAGCGCTGGCTGGGGAGAGTGAGACTCTTGAACAAAGGTCACTTTGCAGATGGCTCCCCAATGCCAGCAAAACACCCTGGCCTCACCAGCCTCTGTCAGCTGCATCCATGAGGCGCATGGCCTGGGCCATGAAGACATGGCACAGCAAAGAAAACACTTCTGGATAAGCACAGATGGCATTGGAAATCTTCGTGCTCCAGTACTGGGAAAGAAAGGGCAGCACTATAGGAATTGCTGGCCCCTGTGCTGAAAGGCAGGATGGCTGTTCCAGACAAAGCCCCATGCGCAGGGTGGGCAGGAGGGTGAGCTGCAGGCTGTGCCAGTCTTCAACATGGGTGAACAGAGAGGCACAGGGGCTGCAGGGCTTCTGGCACCAGCACGTGAGGGAGAGAAGCAGGCACTTGACATTTCAGCAATGGGTTATGAGCAGAGGAATTTGAAAAAGAGACTGAGGTGGGAGAATACATTAATTCTAGGCTCATGAACAAGGTTTATCTGTTTCTAGGTTTGATCACTTTTCCTTCCTCTTCTAGTCTCCTAAATTTCAATTCTTTTTTCTGCAGCCAACACTTCAGTAGTAGCCAACACAAAAGGAAATGTGCTGGTGGTGCTACAAAGGAAAGCTGGTAGGATTTGCAGAAGTTAGCAAACAGTCAGGAGAAAAGATGGATACAGTCGTGACGCTGGAAATGGATTCAGTTCTGAGAACAACAACACAGAGCACAGTGCAGAGTGGTGATGGACACTGAATGCTGTAGCAAACTGGTAAACCTAAGTTCCATGGAGGTGGAACACACAAAGGCACCAGGAGAGGCAGGATCTGACTGCCTGAGCACAGAAACTGCTCCAAGCAGGAGCCTGAGCAGAAAATGGGAAAAGGCCAGGCGGGATGGGGCTTTGAGCAACTTGCTCTAGTGGAAGTTGTTCTTGCCAATGTCACAGAGGCTGGAACTAGATAACCTTTAAAGCCCCTTCCAATGCAAAGCATTCCAAAACTCTGTGGTAAACAAGTACCAGAGCTAGATGTGGTGGACTGAATACAGTGAGATGGGGGCTTTTGGGAGCTGCTCAAGAAAAGGCTCTCCAATGAGTCATTGGAACTAGTCTTGAGAAAAAAAACAGTTCTCAAAATGAAGCTTGTCAGCAAAGGGGAGGAGAAAGTTGCAAAGTGCATCCAACCAAAGGAGTAGGGACACCAGCAGAGAAAAGAAATCAAAGCCACTCTCAAAGCAAAAAATAAGAAGGATGGGGGAAGTTGGACAGACAGATCTAAGAATGCATAAATGCAAATGAGAAGAGAAGAGAAGAGAAGAGAAGAGAAGAGAAGAGAAGAGAAGAGAAGAGAAGAGAAGAGAAGAGAAGAG
>JAWWEY010000001.1:16605281-16630768 GCA_035582745.1 Loriotus luctuosus | reverse complement strand
AGAGAAGAGAAGAGAAGAGAAGAGAAGAGAAGAGAAGAGAAGAGAAGAGAAGAGAAGAGAAGAGAAGAGAAGAGAATAAATTGACCAACACTCTCCAGTGCCCGAAAAAGGCAAGTAGGTTGTGAAAGAACAAGGCAAGAAGGACCTGGTGGCCAGAAGGTTTTAGTAGAACCATAAAGGCTGACAGGAGAGGACAAGAAGGATGGTCCATAGTATCAGTGGAAGTGGATGGGGAAGCAGGAGTAGGAAAAGCTGAGAGAATGGCCAAGACAAGCCAGAAGCAAAGCTAATGGATTTAACAAAGGCACAGAAGAGTCTCTACTAGTATGGAAACCCTAATTAAGAGGATGTGGCACCAAGATATGATGGCAGCAAATAATTAAAGGTTGTTAAGAGGAAGTAATTTAAGGCTAATAAGAGACAGTAATTTATCAGGAGCCAGCAAGAATAAAGAGTTCAGGAGCAGTAAATACAACAATGGAGTAAAAATAAACAGGCAGAGCAAGAACCAGAGCCACCAGCATGATAACAAGGACAATGCCACAGCAGAGCATAAAGTCTGTGTACACAAATGGTGAGTGGCTGATGGAGTCCCAGATGGAGCTGTCAGGCCTACTCCCTCTCCTTATTCAAATCTCCCTGAACACCCAGCTGCACCAGGAGGCCTTTGGGAAGATATCAAGCCAGTGATCAGGGAAGACGCATCTTTTTGAAGTTGGGCCCCTGTTGCACTTGTCCCTGCACCCAGTACCTCAAACAAGAGCTCTTGGGGCAGAGCTTGTCACAAGAACCACATATGGGGTGGACAGGGTGGGAACGGACACAAGGTTGGAGGAGGGTGTCAGCCACCAGTAGATCCCTGAAGGAAAGTGCCATTGCTGGGCTTGCAGGAGGAGGGGCAAGAGGTCTTCATAGCTGCAGCCCCAGCCATAGAGTGACAACCGAGCTCTTGCCTGGGGAGCAAAGCACCATCCTCCCATGGGAACAGGGAAACAGGAGTCCAGGCATCAACCTGGGAGCAGGAAGGCAAAAGGAGCAGGCTACTTCCCCAGAGATCTTGCTGCATCTTTACACCAGCTTCCTAGGAAGCACATGAAGTTTATTAGCCATGTTCCTGGTGCTCCCACTCAGACAAACAGGAGGTGACCACTACTGTCCCTGCAGCAAGGATACCTCTCCCTCACTCATGCCCAGGGTCCAAAGCCAGCCAGGCAGAAGTGCACACCCATCCCACTGCTCTCCACATCCAAGCAGATCCTGGTCCTGAGCCCAGACTGCTCCACAGGGAGCGAGCAGCCAGGGCCCGCACGCCAGCAGCCGGGTTTGCTCCGGCGCTCGCTCCCATCGGCTGTCCCGGGCTCAGCCACAGCCCAGCCTGCCCTGCCAGCTGGGGACACGGGACATGGAAAGGAAGGGCTGGAAAGGAAGGGCTGGAAAGGAGGGGCTGCCGTGGAACCAAGAGACGCACCTTGAGACATGGATGCAGAGCGTGGGAAAGAGGCTAACGACATTCATGCTCATCAGAAGGCAGATAAAACCACTGCAATAATAAAATTTCATTATGACAGCTAAGGAAGAAGAAACAAAAATTCTTTGTTTGCTGTGTCTATAATAAAGTACAAAGGTACCTGCCTTTGCACTACTGGTTGCACAGACAGGTTTCAGCCCTGGGTGAGGACTAGAACTTGCTGGTGCATTGTGTTGGTTTCCAGGTGGCAGATCAACCCTTTGCAGTGTTAACTAAACACTTTGTGACACAGGCCACATGCAAAACACCTTTCCTGGGGTCCTTCTCCTTATGGTAAAAGAGAGCAGAGATGGCAAGACTTACTATTGCACACAAATGTCAAGATTTATGGATTTATCAAGAAAGAGGGAGAACATTAGGGTCCTCACAGAGAGCCGAGGAATGTGCTTCATCCTCATTAGGCATGGGAGAGTCTACATTGGCAGTCATTCTCAGGACAGAAAACCATTAGAAACCCAACTTTTATTCTTCATAGTGCTTTGGTTTTCACTAGTGCATTCAATTTGCAAATTCAAGAGGATAGCATGGGAAAAGTTTCTATTTTTAACAAAAGAAGGTAAAAACATCTAAAGTAATGAATTACTCCTGGATAAAAAGATTCATCTTCTTGAAAGAGTTTTGCTGCCTTATGTACTCCCACACAATACATTTTACATACTTACATTTTGCATGGATATATATACATACAATTCTCCTACAGAATACAAAAATAAATTGATCCATATTATAAACTTACTCTACATATGCATGCATTTTATTCACAGACATGTGTGAGAAAGTTTGAGAAAATGAATAATCATACCAGCCCGAGACTAGAGCCAGGGGCTAGAACAGAAGTGGAAAAAAGCTGTGTAAAAATAAACATTTAAAAAAAGAAAAGCATTAAAGCATCCTGTCCTATCTGCTAATTTTTAAATACTTTCTTTTTCCCTCCAATGTTTATTTTTGTTAAGAGAGATCCATCTATCCCAAGCACCAGAGCAGGTGACCCAGTGGCATAGTTATTTCCTGATGAGTCATCCATGTCCTGAGCTCAATCTCCTCACCTCTATCCCAGCAGGGAGACTTGTTTCATACAGCTCCATCACAGCATTCATGCTGATGTCTTAAGTGCCATTAAAACCTCAAACCACTAAGACAAATGCTTATTCCTCACTTTGACTCATCTCCCCTTTTATTTTTTAAGAAATCCATTAATGACCAATGATATTTCATTACTAGCTTTTCAAAATGTCATTATATGATTTTGCCTCACTTAAAAAAGGTTTCCCTAGTTTTACCTCAAGTGTTCACAAAATGCAGTGAGTTTAGAGTCATGGGTCTAACACAGAGTTCCCTACCACTCAATTTGCTCTGGTGCATTTTTCCCTAGTCTGGGTCTCCTTTTTCTCTTCCTGTTCCAGCAATCAGGGCTTAGAAATGTTAAATTTTTCAGGTGAAAAAGCTCATTTTTGAGGCATTGTCCAATGGCTGCTCCAAACAGCTTGGTAATCCTAGCAGCCAGCAAAAGCAGCATCACAGGCAGGGTCTCCAAACTGAGCACACAAAACACAAGAACTGAACATGAGTGACCTACAGAAGGATCATGAATAACCAATAGATCGGTCATTACTCATTGTATTATTGGGAAAATTTAGAAAGAGCAGCCATCTAGAAGGATAATTGCAAGCCGGCACAGCCTTTGGATGGAGCTCCTGTGGTTCTTTGAGTCTCTTCAGATGAGCTTCCTTCCTTCTCCCTGCTTCAGGTTTCTTATCTAGCCGATGGGACCAGTGATTACTGCTGGCTTTTGAAGCCACCTGGAAATCTACTGATGAATAATGATAATGGCATGCTACTATCTTGATGGGTTTTCTCAAACTGCTCCTAAAACACTTCCCCTCAAAATAAGCATGGGCTGTCACTGGTGACCCAGTTCTTACTCCTACACCGTACATCCAACTGCAGCGCAGTGCAAAGGACTCTGCAAGCACCTCTTGGGATTTTTCATCACTGTGGCTTCAAATTTCCAATTCTTCTTATAGAAATGTGAAATTTACTGGCATCACTTACTGGGATGTTTTTAGTGGAGTGAAAGTCCTTGGGCAAGGACCTGTGTTCTGCCTGGGGATAAACAACAAGATGTACATGCTCAGCTCTTCAGGGTTTATTGGTTAGCCATGAATAGCAGTGTTTATGGAATCCCTGTCCTTTTTTATGGCCGGCCTGGCTCTGAAGATTATGGGGCAGCTCTGGGCCTTCCCACAAAAGCCTCAAGAGAGACTGAAGGATGGCCTAAGGAGCCATGGACTGAAATGACCCAAGTTCTATCTTTCTCCCGGGTTGAGTCAATGGAAAGTACTCAGCACTGTTGAATAAATCTGTTATTTGGGGCCAACATACAGCATTTGTTACCATGACCTACCTTAGAAAAAGATAGTACCCACTGTGGTACCAACAGGTCACCTATGTGGCCCAGATCATCTGAACAGAACTACAAACTTTCACTAAGTACATGCAAAAGCATCTCTGCACTGCATCCACAAGACAGTTCACTCAGACTCTTCAGTCTGCCTTGCAGCCCAGACACATCTACAGAAACAATGTGCAACTTCTTTCAATTGTCTGCTCCCCGTTCTAAATCCAAAGCACCAGCTTAGTCATTTTCCCCTCAGGCCTTCTGACTAGCAAAGGGGAAGGGAAAAATTTCACCGGAAACTAAGGGGAAAAACACGTGTGAAATACAGGTCGGTTAATACAGCAATCACTTTCTCAAAATAGCCTAGATCACGTTTTCAGAGCTAAGAGATAAAGATTATCAGGTAAAATAAAGATTTGTTGAGACAGTCTCAACAACAAAAGCTGAAAACAGACACTAGGAAAACACGGCCCAAGATATTTTCTTTTCTCCAGCAAGACTGAGATAGGTACCTGGAGAAGAAGCCAGTGTCTAAATTCCACTATTAGAAGAGAGACAACCTCAGATGTAGGCCTTCTGCACTAATGTGGTTCCCAATTTCATTAGTGCTGCCTTGAGATTTTTTGCTATCAGGAAGCAGATCTAAAGAAATACTGCCAAGAAGAGTCAGGAAATTCTGCCAGGAAAAGAGCTGACCATACAGGCTCTGTGTACAGATGAGCATTTCCTCCCAAGCCATCATTATCTCAGGCCAAGAATATCACCAAACACTCAGGAAAAGTAACAGATAACAATAGAAAGATTTGAATGTGTTGAAATACCAGGCCAATTTTTGGCAGATAATTTAATTGCAGGAACCTGTTCTTTATATGTTCACTTTAACCAGCCTCATCTCTTCCCTTACACAGGAGCATAAATATTTTTAAAAGAAAGGCAACCAGACAAGCAAATTGTCAGGTAAGCAGTTCATGTTGTATCCTCACAGTCAGTTCTACCACACCCAACCTCTCTAAGAACTAAATACTTAGTTCTAAGTACTTCCTGGCTGTTTTTGTTTTCTGATAAAAATATTAAATGAGCAATAAATGTGGGAAATGCACATTTTTCATCTCCAGAAGCAGAACAGATTTCTTGTAAATGATGGATTGCCACCTTCCACAACTCCAGCCAGATGAGTAGCCCACAAAAATCAAAAAGCAGTCCTTTACTGAGGTTTGGCTTACTTAGACAAACAAATCAGAAACATCCTGGGAACAAAGCACCGTGTATCTTAATATTCCTACTTGGAACCAAGCCAGTCTCTTCTGTCTCTACTGCAACCAGTGAAATAAATGGTAAGCCTACATCCACGTCAATAAAAGCTATTCAACAGTTCCAAGAATCATAAGTTATCAGGGAAACACTATTAGTGTGCTAAATATTTAGTGTCACTTGGCCTTCAGTAAAAAGGAATTGCTTCGATTAGCTAGTTAAATTGGGTCAGATATGCCAGACCTTCCCAAGATCATAGGAGAGAAAAATGAGTCAGAGCAGGGATGCTGTCTTGTGAAATTACCTACTGAACTCTCCAGACAATGAAATTATGCTCCAGGCAGATGAAGTTTCAAACACTAGAGCCTCCCCCTAGGAATCTTCCAACTTGGAGTGCCAGGAGTGCCCCTTCCAGAAGGGCACAAGTGCCACAGAAAGCACCACACTGCTTGCTAAATGCCTCTCACCTACTTCATGCTCAAGCACTGGCTGTACACGTGCCACCCTTACAAGCCCAGGGTATTTGATCCCCATGTGAGATGACTCAGTCAATGCCAACCAGAAAGGAGTGCCAGGCAATCAGATCAGGCTGATCTGAAGGGCCAGAATATCTCATCAGTAACTCTTTCTCCTGTGTAATCATGTCTTATAAAGAAAATGAAAATTAACTGGAAACAGTACTATCAGGTTCCTTGCACAAATAAAAAATGTTATACCCAAGGCAGGGTCACTTGCAGTGAGAGGTGCAGATGACAGCATCTTCAACACATCTAGACACAATTAGCTGTTCACACAGAGGGGCCATTTCACCTCTGCATAGTCTAATAAATTCAATTCTGTTTCCTGCTGCCTGTGGTGAGCGTGGTACCTTCAACAGCTTCCAGCTCTCATGCTGGTAGAGTTCATCCCCACTCAGGTTCTCTGGTCTGTCTTGGCTCTGCAGGACTGTCCTCGTTTACTGTGCTGCTCCTTGCAAGGAGGTTCCTCCACACCTTTGGGGCTCTTCCAATTCCCACACTTTCACCCTCACCACAAGCAGCAGTAAGGCAGGCTGGCCAGCAGGTTCATACAGTTACATAGAAGCCCTTTTGGTTTTCTTCCTTTCCTACAGATCCTAATGCTGCATCCATTTTTATCTCAACTATTGCCATCTCTCCAGCTCCATCCTCAGCTGGCACAGGCTGTGATGACAGCTCTTCCCCCTGAGGGGTCACTGCCAGCTCAGAACCACCTCATCACCACCTGTGAGGCAGACAGCCCACCCCCATGTGTACAGGCCTATTTCCTAACAAAGATTGTCACCTGTGCTAGGGTGACACTTGTGCCTGAGCTGCCAGAACCGAGGACCAAGGCAGGGAAGTCATGGTGAGACCATAACATTGTCAGAACTGCTATCATTCTTTCCAGTATGCAGGGACAAGTGTTCAACCCCAACCTGGTGACTATAAATTCGATTTGGGGCACACCTACTCAGTTCCCAGACAACACAAGTGCACAGTGCATGACCCAGAACACCAGCATCAAACAAGAGAAAGAATAACCAGCACAAGGGTAAGAATTCATTTCATCTTAGCAAATGGCTTTTCAGCCTCACACTATTACCATGCTAAACCAGTTTTACCTCAAGCTTGACTACGTCATTATTTGTATCACACACAGTAACCACCAGAAGTGAATGAGCATGTTTATTCAAACACAAGTTACAAAAACCCTTCAAGAAATACATTGCAACTAAGCCTTTGCATATCAGATTTTTTCATTTAGCTTGTCTACAAGACATACTTTGCCAAAACAGCATAATCAGACTAATTAAATGGTTACAACAGAGAACTGCACGTGATGAAAAAAATAGTTTAAGAACAAAGACCATACAGAGAACATATTACTGGATTACGGCCCAGCATGGAAGATTCAGAAAATGACAGGAGGAAGTTTTATCCAACAGAACACAAGTATACAGCATCATTAGTATACATTTTCCATTAATAATTATTAAAAAATAGAAAAACTGTTAACATCAAATATTACTTTGCTAGCCACTATACCTATAAGGTAAAACCATAAATGGACTAACTCTGCTTAGGAGGTGGAAAACTTCAAGTCTCTAGAATTAACTAGAGCCCAATTCAGCAAGCTACTTATGCATGTGCTTAAGGCCAACCAACACTAGTAAGGCTTACACATGTTGAAGTATTATAATTAACATTGAGAGATTTCAGCATGCATCAACAGTGCAGTGCAGCCGAACACTTGCACTGAATCAGGATTAAAAGTACAAGTTACATACATACTATAAAAATAATGATCCTCCTCTCTCAATCTATTGTTCTATGACAAGAAAAACCCCTACTGGGTACAACAAAAACTGACACAGTCCCCTGAGGAAGCACAGCTTTTCATGTTTTATTACACAACTCCAAAAGTATGCACAAATCAGTGCCAGTGACAATCTATCATAACTCTACTTTCCAACCTTTCAGAACAACAGAATTTACCCAATTTGCACCAGTGTAGTATTATAACTCTGTATGCAATTTGCAAGTTCAAGATCAAGGAACTTGTTTCTTCAGATCCTTCCCCAAGTGATCAATAGATTCTTAGAACTATACAGCTGTACAATAATGTCAGTGACTATATACAATCCTGCACAAGATACCGGAACAAAGCCACAAAGTTACATAAATAAATGTTCAACTTCAAAAATATTTAATTTCTCTTGCATTTAAGTGTTACTAAAAACACAACAACAATCTCTGCAATTTTGACCTGTATCAGCCCTCTCTAAAATTTGAAAAAAAAATTCCAAAGAATTGCCCTTGTCTAGGAGTTATCTGTATGGTTGTTTAAATAAAATCAGTCTCACCATAGCTATGAAATACAGAAAATACAGGTAGCCAGGAAAATGTTCCACATACTTGGGAATGAAGCATTCCCTTTTGGTTGGAGGAATTTGATTGCTGGGTTTGGGGCTTTTTCACTCTTATGTAACCCACTATATAATAGTGAACAAAATACTTTTGTTTCATAGAAACAACTAACATTTGCCCACACCAGGCAAATGCTCTATTTACAGATAGATTAGGACTGCCTGACTGACAGTGAGTGTAAGTTGCTGAACTCCAAGAAACATGGAGCCTAAAATGGCGACACTCTCTGCTGAATCGCCTTCCCCTTGAGGATACGCCTTATCTGGAGAAGAGAAAAAGACAGAAACATCAGTATTCATCACCTTGAAGTGAATCCTGAAAAAAACCACCCTAGATCCAGTTTTGCATTAATTTATCCAAGCCTAGGTCCTGAGTTCAGTCACACCAGAAGTGATCCCACTTCACAGCATTTGAACCAATGAAAGGCAACAGTAAGCAGCTCAGCTATGCTTAAGTTACTAGTCTTAGATCAAGAGTCAGTTTTTTCATCAAGTATGAAAAAGTGATTTTTTTTCCTCTGTTACTCAGGCCGAAGAACTGTCATTACTAATTCTGACAAGAGCAGTAAAAGCATGACCTCAGGCCACAGTGAGATGAGCAAGAGAAGGAGTATTGCCTCCAGTACGTTGCAAGGTTACAGAAACAAAGTCTATCTTGACAGGTAAAAGTTTTTAAGATGGAAAAAATAAAAGCTGCACATGAAACCCAAAATTTCAAGTCTGTATATTCTGATCTTGGTGTTGAAGTTGAAGATCTAAAGCATAAAATGGTATTTGCTAAATCTTTTCCTTGGAATCTGCAACTCAAAAGCCCAAATAAAGTTCTGGAGCGGAACACAGTTTTTGTGTGGACAGGGACAGATGGAAGGAGAGGGTTGTTAGGAATTTTTTACCTGTTCCCCTACAAGGCCATCAGGAACCAGATGAACTGGCTGCTCGTTCTCCAGGTTCCTGGCACTGGGATCGGCTCCCTTGCGCATGAGCAGGCGCACGGCGTCCAGCTGGCTCACGCGGTACTGCAGGCTGGCCGCCACGTGCAGGGCTGTGTTCCCATTGTAAGCCTGCGGACCACAAAGCAACTCCATGAAGGAAAAGTGGGGCCATGAGCCTTTCTTGTCTCTATCTGTATTATTGAAACATCACCATACCTTTGCATTAACAAAAGAGAGATAGTTGGGCAGCTCCAAAAAGAGACGAATAAGCTCCAGGTTTGCTTCTTCTGCTGCCAAATGTAAAGCGGAGCGACCACTTTTGCGATCCTATCAAAAAAAGAAACTGTTTAGTCTTCCCTGCAGGTGCTTCACCTATCCAGGGGCAACACGCAGACAAATAAAAATAGAAAGCAAAGTAACTGCAGAGTGTTGAGCAAACATACTTGCACTACAATTCATCAAAAGTGAATCTGAATACATATATTTTAATATCAACATCTAATGAACAATGGAACCTGATCTCATCTGCAGGTAAGCCTACATAACGTAATATTTGGTATTTTGGCCAAGTAATGGTCTGGCACGGCACAGATCTGAACTGCACAGCTAAGCAGTTTTTAATTAAAATTTGCAGTTCAAGAACAAGGTGTCATCAGCACCCTACTACTATGGGTAGCTCAGAGTGCTCCAAACATACTCTCACTTTTACAACACTCACTCACTGCAGCCAACGCAGCATCATTCTTAGCCTAGAGATTAGACTGTTACCTCCCTCCTTCCCCAGGGCTTGTTTGCATTGATAATACCCTGCTCTGAACAAATGGAGCATTCTCATCCCATCTGGGTAAATCAAGCTGTAGGGAAGCTTTCAAATTAGTCTTCTTCCCTTGTAATAAATGCAGCGTGGGAGAAAGGCACACAGTCTGCTTCCACATTCTCTCTGGATCTGGCATCTCAGACTAAGGCATTTTACTTACTTTTGCTTCAACAGAGGCTCCCATTTGTATCAGGATCTTGATGGTTTCTACCAGGCTCTTGTTTCTCAGCAGAAGCTCCTGGACCTCAGGGGAGTGAGGTGGCTGACAGTTCTGCAGTTCATGCATCACACCATTATGGGCCAGAACTGCACAGTGCAATGCTGTCAGACCTGAACATCAAAAAAAAAACCCATAAAAATCATCATCAATGAAGAAATACAGAAATATTGACTGGCTGCTTGTTTCAGAGATTGGCTAAAGGAGCTTCTACCCCCATTAAGCCCAGGGATGGTTCCATATTTGTAGATGACAGTGACTGGTCCCAAGCAGCCTGAGATCTGGACTGTCCATCTACAGAACAGTGAAGCAGCAGCCTACTGTGAGCCCTCAGCCAGCTGATGATGAAAGAATAAATTTCTAATATATTTTTGTACAAACAACACGTTAGAAAGAGTTGTTTCATGGAAAAGGGGTCCAAACAGGACAGCTTTCTACTGCCAGATTCTGGCTACTGTATCCACTGACACAACGCTGGCAGGCCAATGTTTTAACAATGGTCAGTTACAACCTATGCTCTCCATGCCAAACAGAGCAATCACATGTAAAAGGAAAGAGCTCCTGACAGACACAGACTAATCACACTTTCATCTGACACATATGTCAACTGCACCTGTAAATTTCCATCTGAAAAGGAAATATTGCATTTTATTGCATTCCCATCAGTAGCTATAAAACACTGTACTATCCAGTAACTCTGTAAATTATAAACTCTTAACTACTCACCATCATAGTTTGTTGCCTCAAGGTCCACATACTGATTGCTTCCCATAGCTCCCTTTTGGATTGCCTACAAAAGTGGGAACAAATACACATTTACATCTTACCCAAACCACATACTGCTTCAAATTTATTTATTGTATTACTGCAATAGCTGTAATAAAGTTGCAATAAATAACAGCATCCCTGGAAGTGTTCAAGGCCAGGCTGAATGGGCCTCTGAGCAATCTGGTCTAGTGAAAGGTGCCACTGAGCACAGCAGGGGCATTAGAATTAGAAAATCTGTGAATCCTTTCCAACCCAAATCATTCTATGATCCTACAGTTAAGAGGAGACCCACTGTTTTGGTTTGGTAAACTAGAGGATTCCCCCAAAATTACTCAAAAATGTTGATGAGAACCTCAATGAGAAATTCAGTCCTGCTTTAAGCTCTATGTGTAGGCAGACTCACAAGGCTACCCAGAGAGAAAGATAAAGGGAGGGATTTTTTTTGGTGTGGTGGTGTTTCCAGAGTTTCCCAACACAGCTAAGGGTAAGAGTCAATGGCTGGGGCAGAGCTGTGCCTGCCTGGCTCTTACCTGGAGGACCTGGGCATGCCCCTTCTCAGCGCAGACATGCAGCGGCGTCCTGCCCCAGCAGTCTGTGGTGTTCACCTGAGCCCCCAAGCTAACCAGGTCCTGCACAATGAGATGCTGATTGGCAGCCACAGCAACCTGGAAAGCACTCTGAAAACATCAGGAAGAAAATTTAAGCTATTAGTCATCTGATCTCTAACAGGAAAGAGCAACTAAAACAAATAAAAACCCTAGCTACCTGGTATTATTTAAGCAGTGATTATGAATACTAGGAAGCCAGGACAAATGAAGCAGAGCACATAGTTTTACCAGCTCAAGGTGATCCCAAGAAGTATTAATAGCTCAAGGTTAATGTTAGTATGCAGGCTAAATCTTGGGGTTAATATTAAATAAGCATTTCACCACATCTTTCCCAGGGTTCAGACATGCAGAAGCACTCAGGTGCAGAAAGCAGGTGCAAATTTTTTTTCAGAACCTCACCTGGCCATTGTGCTCTTTGATATCCAGCATGTGCAGGGCAGCCATCTTCCTTGCAAGAACATAGGAGAGTGCTCGACGGCCCTGGGCCACAGCAATGTGGAGGAAGCTGCAGGAAAGAGAGGCAACAGAGTTACACCACCAGACACAAACCAGGGCTCAAGACAGCAGAGAACCAAATGTCTACAAGAGGTACTATGCTGCCAGCTTCAGACTTCCTCTGTATAACTAAGGCAGGAACATGGCTATTTTCTTACCAGGGCAATTTAAAGCATCTAAATTAGATGCTCCCCTTTTAACTAAGTCTAACAATAAGCACCTGAAATTAGAAAATACATCTACTCAAGTGTGCTGGAGCTCTGCATGGCAGCCATCAGCAAAACCACACCTTTCCCTTGATCAGCCAAACCACTGCACTTGTGACACAAACACAGCTATTGAACTGCTTCACTATAACCCACAGTCTGCCAAAACCCAAACAGAAACACTCCCCAACCTCCCACAAAAGAAACACCAAGATAAACGGCACTCACGTGTCTCCATCAGCGTCCTTTGCAAGGAACTGCTCTTGAGAGATGTTAGCCAGCTTGTTCTCCTCCTGTTCCACTTGCCACTGGAAAAATGACTTGCCCAGCTGCGTCGTGCTCCTGGCAACGTTTTGGTCAGGCAGCGAGACATTGAGAGTAGCCAGAGAGACGCTGCGCTCCAGACTGCCACAGAGGTTGTTGGAGAGCAAGCTGAAGTTTGGGGCATGAGGGGCAACCTCGGCCTGGGGGTGGGTACTGCTCAGTGGCTGGAGGGGAGCAGAGATGCTGTCCGAGCCCTCCGAGTCGTTGAGGAGGGAGGAGAAGCTCTGCGACGGGCAGTACGGCAGCTCGTGGCTCTCAAAGGTGCTCTGCTGGTAGGCAGGAGACTGGTCACTGCCAACAAACGGCCTGTAGTCCAGGGAGCCATCTGAAGGGTAACTCTGTGACAAATCTTGGCTCTGGGACGCAGGGAACTGGTAATGCTGTGGCGGATCAAGCATGTGCTGGCTGGTGTGGTCTTGGAATGCTTGGTACTTCTGGGACGGCGAGAACGCCTGTGTTCCCGGGCTGTCCTGGTACTGCTCTGCAGGAGAGCCGTGGCTGGAGACTGAGTGCAGCCAGCTCACCTGCACCGTGTTCAGGGAAATGGGGCTCGACTCGTTCTTGATGTTTATAATGTTCTGAAGCAGATCAGAGCTGCTCTCGTGCTTTGGCTCAGCTTTATGGGTCTCCTCCATGCTATCCATAGAAGTTGGTGTCTGGGGTGGGGTCTGACAGATAGGGGAAAAAAACAACACAAGGCAAATCAAAACGAGCCCCAGAAAATTAGAGGTATAGTCGTATCTGGTAGTTTCTGGTCATACAAAGCAAACTGAAAAATAAAGGCGTGGAAAAAATTACTACAGACTTACCAGGAGATGTGTGTGAACATTTGCTTGGCGTTTGAAAGAAGGTCCATCAGAAAGGAGTTCAGGAGCCTTCCTTTTGCCACTGTGGCCCAGTATGCTCTTCAGTTCTGATGAAAAGAAAATAAATTTAGAATCCATTTAAAGGTTACTCTTACAATTAATTAAAATGTTACTGTAGGGTATGTATTAAAAAATGGTCTACCTGTGTATGGTTCGTAGTTCACCAATCCTCCTTGTGCCTGTTAAGAAAAATCCAAATTTTTCTGTTATTATAATATGATTTCTGGGGGAAAACAAACAAAAACAAATAAACACAAAAAAACAAACCACCCAAAAAAACCCACCCAAAACCAAGAAGAAAGCAGCCATGACTTCCTTCTATAAACACAGAATATACCTTAGAATAATTCTAGTACGTGGTTGTCTAACCCTAACTTAATTGCTTTTAATTAAGGTTAGAAAATGGAAATAGTTTAATGAAACTTAAATAAAACCCACTGTTTTTCTTTAGGCTTTTCAAGCCATTTGTTATAATACCACAAAACTCCAGAAAATCTAAAGAAATACATTATTCCTACCAGAGACCAGAGGTTTTTTTTTAAACATTAATAACCCAGCCAATTTTACAATTCTTTAATGCCGTGAACTTTCCTATGCAAATATCTTCCTCTGAAAACACTTATCTAGGAAGCTTTCAAACACACACTCACAAAAGAGAATCTAATCAAATCAAAAGCACTCATTAATCTTCTCAGAATTTCCTGTGATTTTTTTGTCCTTTCAGACTGAAAGAGTCTACCTTTACACTGTGTGCTTTGCACAGAGAGGCGCAATAGCATGACAAACAAATCTGAGAAAAATCCCTAACGCTTCCAATGAATGATCTCATTCCAGCCAACACGGAATTTCTGTGGTTTCGCAACACAAATGTATCTTTATCCAGACTCCCTTTAGAAAATAAAGCTTAGTAAGAACAGTTTTAAATGCCTCCTTCTCTCATGGCAAACCTTCTTTCTGATTTCTTCCCAGCTGCATTTTTCCATTATGCGTTGAAAAGGAAAAACAGGGATTCCATCCACAGCAGATAAAGCTCATTTCTAGCATTACCGCAAAGCGCTTTCTTGGCCAGCTTCAGAAACCATTAAAATCAAGGCTGTCAGTGCAGAAAGCTGCCGGTTACCTTGCTTTCCTCGGTGGCAGGACCCGAGGACATCTGCTTGCTGCTCCTGAAGTGCAGCAGGAGCTCCTTCACGGAGTTCTTCACACGGACCCCCTGGAAAGGTCCTCTGTGCTGCTTTCCCCCCCCCATGTGTTGTTCAACTGTGGAGACACGAAAACAGAACCCGAACTTAAGCCACCCATTTCGTTTACTGTTTAACAAATAATAAATACAGAAAAAAATCCAAACAAACAAAAAACTCTCGTGGAAAGGCTGGTTTAGTAGAGAGGAGCCAGAGAGCTGCTCCGCGGACCCCTTCGCCATCCCACGGGCGTGCGGCTCCTCCGCTGCGCCGGGGACGCTCCCGCTCCAGAGATGGGAGCACCGTGCCACCGGGCACGAAGCGCCAGCCAAACGCGCCCACCTTTCCCCGCTTCGGCCGCTTTCCCACGCGGGAGGATCGGCGGCCGGCTTCGCCCCCGAAGGGACGGAGGGGGACCCGCGGCTCCGCGTTCCCCCCGCCACCCCCCGGGGCCGGAGCCGCCGCGGGGACCTGCCGTACCTTGCAGCGCGGGGCGGGGGCCGCCCCGGGGGTCCCTCCGGCCGCCGCCGCGGCTGCTCACCGAGAGGTCCGAGTCAGATCCCGGCGAGCCCGGGGCAGAGGAGTGCGCCGGTGAGCAGCTGCCCTCGCTGGAGTGGGGCGAGGCCCCGTAAAAGTAGGCGAGGTTGATGGGGCTGCTGAGGGCGCCGCCGTCGCCGCCATCGGGCGCCGCGTCGCGGCTGCTCTCCACGATCATGGCGGTGCGGCGCGGCGGGCGGCGGCGCGGGGCGGCGGGCGGCGGAGCGGGAACGGACACGGCCAGGGCTGGGCGGGCGGCGCGGCGGCTCTGGGGGCGCGGGGCCGCGGCCGCGCTTATACCGGGTCCGCCCCCCGCGGGAGGGGCCGCGCCGGGCGGGGCCGCGCTTCCCGTCAGGGCGGCGGGAGGAGCCTGCCCGTGAGGGCCGCTGCCTCTGCCAGGGAGAGCCCGGCGGGAGTCATGGTGCGGGGTGCCGCCTCACGCCTCGTCGGCCAAGCTTGCCCCCGTGGGCTTCGCGGGATAACAGAATGTCCTGAGTTGTAAAGGCTCCATCAGGACCATCGAGTCCGACTCCTGGCCCTGCCCAGGACACCCCAAGAATCCCACTGAGCCTGAGAGGGTGTTCCAGATGCAGCCTTGGCGACCCTCGCTCACAAGGCTTGGAACCACTGATTGCCGCTCTCTTAAGAGGTGGGGATGAGCAGAATCTCCCTCGGCCTCCCACCGCTGCTGATGCCACCTCATGTCCCCATTGGCAGCCATCCCTCACACTTCGCCCCAATCCTGACAGTCCTTGGCCCCAGGACACAGGCGTGGAAGAACAAAGACCTTTTGGTCATGTGCACCCCACGAGCAGCATCCAGCGAGAAGGGGAACGTGAGCAGTTACTCACAATTGAGATGAGTCATCTGTGTTCCTCTTACCCAGCGTGGAGTAGGCAGCGGCAGACAAGGAGTGATTTTGGTTGTAGCTTGCCCCATACTGCAGTGGCAAGAGCCTCTCGGTCGAGGCCACCTCGACCTTCTTGGGGAGAAGTGGGAAAGCAACACGATGCCAAAACAAAAAGTGGGCGAAACTGTGCGATTACTGTTAACATCACTGAGTTATTACCAATGTTGTCAGGAAGACTTCTAGGGTTTCTACTTTTCAAACAAGTATTTCTGCTTTCCCGTTTCCACTGAAGTGACCATCTTCTAAAATACAAGTGAGCAATTTTGCCCACAAAGTTGAGATTAGGATGTTTTTAGCACTGTGGCTGCTCCAATAAATATGTAGTAAAACAACATGGTTTTACATGGTCTTTCTAAAGTATATTATGCAAACTGAAGGTCTATAATTTATATGTTTTAATTGTATTGAATAGCATGGGTCAGTGCAATATGAAATTATATTAATCAGCTCATGAGGAGGCAGGAGGGAATTGTTTTATATTATTCAAATATTTCTCCCACCATCAGGTGAATGAAGGGTTTTGCTGAGAACTGTCTAGGCAAGTTTCTACTCCAAAGACTGTTGTTTTACACCATAGATTGAATCTATGCAGCCAGAGTGAAATTTGCAAGCAGAACCCATAAAACAAAATCAGATGCTAAGTAGTGGCAGAAATATCCCAATAAAGGTAAAAATTCACTTGCTCCCTGAGCAGAAACTCACCCCCAAGCACACCTCCTCCCTCATTTAACAAAGCACTTTACACAAGTGAGGATTTATTAAATCAGGCTGTGTGTTTTAAGCAAGGAGATGGTTTCATGTTCTTCAAGCCTTAGACCTCAGTTATGATACCTTAACCTTAAGCAGATGCTTTTCTCTTCATTGAAAAGCACTTGGTGCTCAGAGATCCTGGAGCCCACGAATGCTCTTTGTGCATTCAGTGGCTATGAGGAGGACCCACAACTCAGCTTTCCAAAGTGGATCCAACTGATGGATCTTTGTGTTCTTGTCCCTGCCAGGGAGCCCAGAAAGCCACTGATTTCAATCTCACAGGAGGCTCTACAACTACTACAAAATGCATCTTGTCTTTCAACAAGTGGATGGTAATGCAAGTCTGAGAAGTTGATAATCCAGAAAATTAGATTTGTCATTACAGTTGCCTGCCATTCCCTTGAAAATGTTGAGAGTAAAAGAGATTTCAAACCAAAAGTGGCTTTGTCTCATTGTAGTTCTTCTGTGTTGTAGAAGGTTCCTAAACCACATGCAGGCAGGGACAGGCAGCATCTTTATCCTTGCTATTCAATAGCAATTTTGGAATGGATTTAATTGGAGATTAGACTCTACATATGAATTAAAACTCTTCCATAAAACAATTAATGAGTTTGTGTTTGGTTTTTTTCCCTAAAGAGGGCATAGAATTTCTTTTTCTCTTCTATTCCAAGCTCTCTACTCCCCCGAAGGTTGAATTGCTGACTTGCTCTCCTTTTACCAAGCAAAATCCATTTCAGGCAACAGTTTGATACCTCAGCTCATACTTGTTTCATCAGTGACATCTTATTTATCAGGTCTCCTGGCATAAATCTATTCCCAGGCAAAGCAGATTAAGGCAAGTCTAATTCCACCAAGCTCCATAACAAAAGGCTCTTTCAAAAATATACACACACCCATTGATTGCACAAGATGTGCTGGCTCACAGCAGCCCTGCGTTCTCAAAGTGCTTCTCTGAGAGTTACTGGTAAATTATTGCTACATCCACAAACTGTAATTATTAATGCTGCAGACCTTGAGCATTAATGGGTTTTGAGTTTTGTCCCAAGCACTACGTAACATCTGTGGTGACCAAAACCCTGTGAGGCATCTTCAACCAAAGTAAGTTCCTCTGGGGCAGGGTGGTGACCAAAGAAGAAAGCACTTGTCACCTCTTCTCCTTGGGAAGGCACCCAGCTGGTTTCAGCCTCCTTTGGCCGAGCTGTAATTCAGTGTAACCCACCAACGTGAGAGCTGGAGAAGGCTGCGAGGTGAGCACAAGGCAGCCACCTCAGCTTCCCGATGTGCTGTCCGCCCGTTTTTATTGCACCAGCTCCCTGCTGGGATGTATCAATAATGCCAACTAGTGGCCGTCAGCAGCACCATTTGTCCTGAAACCACTTTTCTATACACCTGCAAAAAGTGAGATAAGCCTATCTTGGTATCTCAAATAACAACAGGAAGGAAACAGAATGCACTTGTTTCTGAAAACTCTGTTTCTTCCTTCTCTTCAGAACACAGCCCACTATTGTAGCATTAAAAGCAGTCAGTCTTGGTTTAGGTTAATCCAATATACTTGATTAATGAAATAACTTTTGAGACTGTGACTTGTGCACACCCATGAGCTACTTCATGGGATCCAGAAAAAACTTTTGCTAAAAACAAAACTAAAATCCAGTTGTGTTGAAGCTTGTGCTTGCTGGTTAGGGGTCTCATTACAGAAAGCAAAGAGGCTGAATACCAACACCTTAGGGTAGGGGTCTCATTACAGAAAGCAAAGAGGCTGAATACCAACACCTTAGACTTCAACCACCTGCTAAACACCTAGGCTAATCAAGGTCATGTTTATCCCCTTTGCCATCCTAATCAGAACAAGCACAGAGAAAAGATTCAGTGTGCCTGTACTGCTTGGTCCCTGGGGCACGTACTGGGGTGAGCGCTATAGGGAATGTCGGCTTTAAATAAATAAATGAATGAATAAAGCAAGCCCAGTAAGTGGAGCTTTGTCTTCCCTGTGGAGCAGCACGTAGTCACTCTGCCAGGCACACTGTACAAGCTCCCTGTGTGAGTGAGGAACATGCCAGCTCCCAGAGCAGCCCTTGGTTTGGCAGGTATGGGAGCAGAACAAATCTCTCCCCTCACTCTGTCTCCTGAGCAGCAGCATGGGGCAAGGAACAGCCTCTAGGTGAAGTGTCAGAGCACAAACTGCTGGAAACAAGAACTTGGTTTTGCAACATGTTTCTGGAGAAGTATGACCTTCATGGTATTTCTTAAACTGGACATAAAAATGGTAGTTTACAACCCAGTTGCTTAATGCAAGTGAATATTTGCTGTGTTGATGTCAAACATGCCCTATTCTCCACCGGGTGTAATTGAGGCTCCTGCTGCACACTGTGAGCTGAGGTGTGCAAACACCACTGCCACACCTCTGCACCCCAGCAGTGTTTCCAACAGCACACACCTCCCAAACCATGCAGCACAACACTCACTTTGCTTCTAGACTGGCACTGAGAAAAACAGAGGTAAAATCTCAGGAACTATTCCACTCCTAGAGAGCATTTGGGGTCTGTAACTGCATTTGCTTTAAGGGTGCTGGAGAGCACTTGTCAGCAGGTTGGAAGTGGTCCATGACATGGTTTTACTCTAAAAGCTGGTACAGAGGAGTTAGTGTTTCTTCCCTCTTTGCTATACTTGTATTGCTACATTTTTCCTAGACTTTGGTCTCCAAGACTGACATTCTGGGATTAACTTGAACATCAAAAGGGAACATGTATAATTCTTCATATTAAGGAAAAACTTCGACTTCTTATTTAACATATTTCTTTTGGGCCTTATTCCTTTGATCCAGAGAATACCCTCAATTCTGCTTTTTTTTTCTCTCAAGCTACCTGATATTTTAAAAAAAAGAAAAAGTAATTTTAAGAAAAAGTGGGTTGCTCCTAAGTAGATCCTTCAACACTGTGTATATAAACCAGCTGAAATGAGTACAGAAGAAAAGAAACCCTAAACCCAGCAAGTGTTGCAAAGCTGGCAGAGAGGACCTGAGTTCTGTGAAAGCAGTTTCCTTGTATATATACCCCGTGTCTGGGGACATTCTTCCCAACATACTCACTACCCTGGTTAGTCATGTTTTCTCAGCAGCTTACCTGTCTCATTAGCTCATTAGTGCCTTGCAGCAGGGGAGAAATACACACATCACTGATGTCACAGCGTGTAAACAAGGAGCAGGAGGCCATTTCCCCATAGCAAAGGGCAGCATCATATGTCACCTATCCTAAAGGATACTGTGTGTGCATAGATGAGGTAGAGAGTGCACCTTCTTGCCTCAAAGTCTGCGGCTTGTTGTGGTATTCCAGTTTAAAAAGGGAGTTGGCACAGTTTCTCAGTGCTGTTAGGGAGACTCAGTGTAGGTTTGGAAGGGTCAGCATCAGTTTTCCTTGTTACTCATGCCGAAGACATTTTTCCTCCTAACCCAGATGATCAGCCTGGGCCTGACATTCATAGTTCACATTAATTTCATGTTCTGCTGTCAGATGCAGGAGCATGTGCTGCAAGCACAGTAGATGAGCTGGGCTCTGGCGTACTTTGATTTCAATGTTCCTGCCTTCCACAAACAAGGACCAATTCAACCACTTGTAAAACGAAACCACTTTCTAACAGGGACTGCAGAGCTGTCCCGATGCACACTGCAACCCTTCAGCACAGGAATGGGAGGAAGAAATCTCAAAGTGAGATTTGAACCTAGAAAAACATGATTTTTTGAACTGTTCTCTACCCGGACACTTGCATTCCTAGACTCAGTTTGTGTGTAGTAGCAGGTAACCGATCTAAGATTAAGGTTGCCATACATCCAGGTTTCTCAAACGTGCATTTTTCCTCTCTTGATGTGTGTCTAGGCAGATTTAGAAAACTTGTGCTCTTCTTGGACACGGCAAACCAGTCAATCTACCAGACAGCAGGTCTAACAGCTGACCAGTCCAGAGACCCCGGGCACAGTGTCAGTGTTTCTACAACCCACCTGTGCAGCACTTGCGTGGCAGGATCAACACCTGCAGGAAGCCTCAGCACTGATTTGCACAATCCTACACATCCTGTGTGCATACCATCAGCTCAAGGGTGCAGATTAACGAGCAGGAAAGTCCAGGCAGAAGCAAGACAACTGGTAAAAAGCACTTGTAGCATGTTGACACTGTACAGTTCATTGAAGGGAATACCCTCATCTAATGTCTTGAGCTTATTTCACTGTGTTTTCCAGCTGATAGAGTTTAAATGCTTTCAGTTCAGACATCCATTCACTAGAGAAATCCCAGCTTTCAAAATACATGTCTGTCTGACCATTGGGAAAGTCCTGAAACTCAGCTACAGAGCTGTCCTCCACTAGTCAGACAAAAACTCAATGAACAGGAAATTTTCTCATTGAAAAAAGCACCTAGATCAAGGCAGACAAAATTTTGTTATAGTAGGGAAAATGTTAGGTCACTTCCAAACAGTGACACAAAAATTTTACTGGTGCTTAGGATGAACTGCCTCTACTAAGGCAGGTTTTATCTTCAGTTAAACAGCTGGGACAATACCTCTCCACCTGTGGGTCAGAATTTGCAGTCACACAAGTCTCAATCCCAGATGTCTGCGTAAAAGATACAAATATCACTGAAAGGATCCAAATACTCTGTTCTTTCTATTGACTTAACAGCCACCTGCTACAGGTTCAGAAAGAAATCCATGACAGTAATGACAACTTCACAGCAATATGTAAATCGTGCACGAGTTAGCATAAAACATCAAGAAAGTTGGAAATAAACTCTTTGATTTGGTGGGGCACCGTGCAGAGCTCTGTTCCCAGGCGTTGGCTCCCTCCTCCAGTTCCCAGCTGGGAAGAGACACCTTCCAAAGCCAGACACATCCTGTCTGACAGGACGCTGCTCTCCACAGAAGCCAGCCCATGGATGTTTAAGTTTCCTTTTAATTTCCTGCCAATTTCTTAAGAAGAAAGCAAAAGTAAAAGCAGCTTCTTTTTCTGCCTTGCACGTTTTGTCTCGAGAGTCTGTGACTGGGAACACATAAAGTCACACGCGGGGTTTCTTAGCAGGGTTTCTCAGCAGCACCATCAGGACTGAGTTTTGCTGCTCCTGAAAGTCCAGGTGAGAAGCAAAGCCAGGTCAGACCACGGGGCAGGAAGCAAAGGGATGGGATTGTTCCTGCCACCCTGCTGCTCCAAGCAGCCCAGGGATGGGAAAGGGAGCTCCCCAGTGCCCAGGACTGCTGCTGCAGACCTGTTTCCAGCAACTGATGCTGATAATGATGACGATGATGATGACGACGATGATGATGATGATATCCCAACCATAACCTCCAGGGTGGCAGGCTACAAGGCTGCCCCAAGCAGCCCAGGGCTTGGCTGGTGCTTGCCCCCCGTGACAGAGGGCATTTCCTCCCTGCACACACCCTGCTCCCACCCACTGCCACCAAATGCTCAGGAAATGTGGCTTGCTGCAAAGAAAGCAAATAGAAGTCTAACAAGCAAAAATTAAAAAATCACTTGCTGGAACGTGATCACTGAGCTGATACTGGAGTTTTGACTGGAGCAGAAATACGGCCCCTAGGTGACATTTGTCCCTGACTGCTGGTCACCCAGATGGCTGAGGGACAGCCCAGGGTGTCTCCCTTTCCCTGCCTTCTGTGCCTCCAGCAAACCTCCATGTCTCAGCTGAAACCACCTGGTTCCATCTGAACTACGTGCGAGCTGCCCACCCCCAGAAGCACACACATCTCCAATGTCATCACGGCGTTTCAGACATTTGGGGTCTGACAAGCAGACCCCATTTTATCCTCCTTCCTGCTGAGCTGCCCTCCTTGCCTGCTGGAGACGGGCACGTTAATGAACTGAGTGCTGCATAATCAGCCCCGTGTGGTGAGCCAGGGAAACCCTCACCAGGTGATGAAAAGGAGTTTATGGTTTGGTTTAATAAACCCCTTAGTATAACAAAATTTAAAGTGAATTTTAAGCTCATTAAACTTAATTCTTTTCATTCCCACTGGTTTTTTTTTTTGGTTTTTTTTTTAATTACAAGAAAGTAGGCGTAGATCCCTATTTTTTATGCTTCCCTGTGTTGTCTCACACTGCATCATGACAGGGTACTCCTGTCCTGCTGAAGCTGGCAGGCTCATCTGCTGATGGTGCTTTGCTATCCCAAAATTACTGATGAGCTGCCAGGAAAGGATTGTAATCAAGATCATACAAAACACCTTTTTTCCACTAACAATGTTTCTTCCATTCAGTACTCTCAAAGCTTAGCTATCCATCCATCCATCCATCCATCCATCCATCCCCTGGAAAGCCATTACACCCTCCCCTAAAAATGCAGATTGTTTCAGAGAGAGTGACCCAGAACAGCTAAGCTATTTAGGAGTATTTTGCCACCAGATTCACCAAGGGTTTTCAAAAATCACACCCTTCTTTGTGGTTTTTTTGCTCTTGGCCAAGAAAAAAAGCCAACCATTCTTCCATACTCAGCCCCAAAACACACAGATTACTACAGCACAAGCCCCTTGTGAGGCTATTACAAATAAAAAAACTTATTATAAGCCAATATTTTTTCAATCAACTTGGTTTTCTAAGCAATAAATCAAATAAAATTATACCAGCATACCTGCATGTCGGAGGAGTGAAGTTAGGACTAGTTCTATGGAAAACAAGGCAGTTCTTGGCACCCCATTGGCAACTGATCATTCCTTTTGGCCATGCCTGTGTGAATGACTGAGAAGTTCCTCTGAGGTTTAAAGGTGTGAGACAGAGAAGCAGTGGTAAGGAAATTTTTCTTCCCCTCCCTCACAAAAGTCCTGCTTACTTTGGCTTTCTGTTCACAAAAAAGAAAAAAAAGGAAAAAAAAAGAAAAAAAAGAAACACCCCAAAACCCTAAACAACACCCCACAAGCTTCTTTCAGCTTCTGGCTGAGTACCCACAGGGCACCTTTAGTGCAGTGACTTTCACACCATTTATCTTTTGGCTCTGGTTGACAGGAAGCAGAGATGCTGTGACATGTGAGAGGAAGCAGGGTGGAGGAGGACGACAGTGGCGTGAGCGTGGCTCCCTGGACTTTTTCTGCACAGTGGAATTTCCCAGGTGGGGTAAGCCCTGGTTGAGGACATTCCCCTGCCAAAGAGGCTGGTAGGAAATCCCAGGCTGGTGTAATACTGCCAAAACAGGGTCTAGAAAATACTGATATGAGATAAGAATAATGAAAAAGTGCTGGGCAACAATTGGGTGAAGAGAAACCTGCAGGTTTCCCAGTGGGGTTTCCTGCCTGCCGGGGTCAGGTTCTCCTTGCCAACCTCCTGCCTGCAGTGCTGCCTGTGTAGCCACAGGCATTGAGCTGCATCTCACTATCCCTTTTCTGTCTTGGCTAAACTAGATAAGCATAGCATTCACACAGGAAAAAAGAGAGATCCAGTGTCTCACAGGGAAAAAAAAATATCTCCAGCCTTTGGGAGGTGGTGCAGGACAAATACCTCTCCTTGGCAAATGGCTGGCTGTCAGCAGGACTTTGCCCTCAGAAAGGTTGGAATGGGTTTCACAGGGTGTCAGTGTGACAGCTCCATACAGCCTGGAGCCTGGTTTAAATGGGGAGGGGGTTATATGTAAAATTTAAAAAAAAAATAGAAAGGAAAAAAATTAGTCTCATTTTTCACAGAGGTATCAGGTGTGAAATAGTCACCTGCTCCAGTAGATAAAAACAACCTTCAGTATAAAAAAAGTTGTCCTGGATTTTCCTAAAATGTGAGTAGATCCATCTTAATCATAATCCCCTTTCTTTTCTTCTTTCAGCAGCAGCATGGGCCAGGACTCACCGTGCATATCAAACATGGTGAGCAAGGACAGAACACCCAAATCTTTCCACAGCAAACACCTGTCACTTTCAGTGTCTTGCGTTGCCCCTTCCCAATGCAGCTAACTGATACAATTTCCAGCAGCTGGCAGCAACAAGGCAAAAGCACCAGACCACTGGTCCCCCTGCCCATGGTGTGCCCAGTCCCTCCTGCACATAGCTGGAACATAGTTGTTAAAAACAAACAGAACATCCTCAGACTTTATCCCCACCCTTGCCCTGCCTCAGCAAGCTGCAGGAGGGAGGTGGGAGAGAACATCTCCATCCCAAAGCTGATACATTCAAAACCTTCCCCCTGCAGGCAGGAAACTCTGCGTGGGTTCCATCTTCCTGTTGGCAGATTTATTGTATCACTGGAACATGTTCAGCTGATAATCTTGATGGGCTCGATATCCTCCTTGAAATCAGGATGGTTTGTTCCAGCTGGGGCTGCTATTTGTTTGCTCTCGGAAGGCCTGTGGTGCCCTCAGTCTTGTCTAACACATGTCAGGGTGGGGCCTCATCCAGACCCTTGCCCTGCTCCCTCCTGCAGCAGCTGGGAAGCAAAACGTGCTGCCTTTGGGGACTGAGGGGCTTCTGAGTGCCTCCACAAGGGGTCAAGATCTCTCTTTGCAAAGAGGGGAGGCTGCAGCCCCAAAGAGGCACCAATGGCCCAACACCACAGGCAGTAGGAGCAGCACCTGGAGCACCATGGAGCTCATCCATTCTCCCAGGTGTCACTGCCTTTGGAGTTAGGGCAGCTCAGGGGCTTTGACTCCAGAAATCACAGGGTGTCACAGACATATTTTATGAAAAATCCTTTTGCCAGGATCTTTTCTCCTGAGAAGCTGAGAAGCTTCTCCATGTTTTGCTGCTTTGGAATGTGATTTGGAGAATTGTTTACCCAGCATGTGAAATTGTTTTTACTTGA
>JAWWEY010000001.1:16587571-16605181 GCA_035582745.1 Loriotus luctuosus | reverse complement strand
GGAATGTGATTTGGAGAATTGTTTACCCAGCATGTGAAATTGTTTTTACTTGATGACCAATGACAGCCGCCTGTGTCAAGGCTGTGAGCAGTCACAAGATGTTATTATCATTCCATTCCTTTCCTTTGCTACCCTTCTGATGTCTCCTTTCTCTTTTCTTTTAGTGTAGTCTCAGTCTATAATTTTCTTTTAATATAATAGATATCATAAAATAATAAATCAGCCTTCTGAAACATGGAGTCAAGATTATCATCTCTTCCCTTGTCCTGGGACCCCTGTGAACACCATCACATTTGGTGACCCCAAGCGAGGAACATTGCCACAACAGGGGACATTTTTAATGAGCTGAATATGTGATGGAGGTCAGCCCCCTCCTGTGCAAAGAGGTGAAAAGAAAAGAAAAATCCAAGTCTGACAAGAAAGGAAAGACAAGAAGAGTAAAAATGCCATGGCTGACGTGTGGCAGGGCAGGATGAAAAGTCATGACGCCAGCCCCAGATGAAAATATCTACTTGTAACAATGTTTGTTGTGCACAAGAACGCAGGCAACAGGACATCAGGAAGAAATGTGTTAGCACAGATAGGGAACCTACATTTCAACCAGCAGATATGAAACTTCTGGGATTGGAAGATACACTTATGTTGAACACATTTTACAACAACATAGAGTAATTATAATATCAGCTTGTTACTGGAGCACCTGATTTTTTTATTGGATTTTTAAGACAGGATATTTTTTCAGTGAAGTAACTTTCTTTTTCTAATTTTACTTATCAAAGCAAGGGCAAAAGCAAGGTGCATAAAAAGCAAATAATAATAATACTACACAGGGGAAAATACACAAATGTGGAGCAGAACAATATGAAACCATTAGAAGGAAGAAACAGCTAGAGACAGAAATAGCTGCCCTGCCAAGAGCAAGCGACAATTCCCTGAGAGAAGCTGACTCAGAAAAGAGGGCAGGCAGGACTGGAAAGCATGACTCACCCAGCTCAGGGAAAACCAAAGGGTAGGAAGGAGTGGAAAGAACTGACTGCGGGATGGCAAGAGGGGAAAAACCCTGTAATTTGTCATGGTTCTTTCACTGCAGGTCCTCCTTGTGCCATGCCTCTCACCTACTCATGCACTCCCACAGGCATATCCCACCTAGAAGCTCTTCTGTGAGGTCCTTCAGAGGGAGCTGCCAGCCCACAGCAGAGGAATAGTCCTTGTCATATAAATACTCCTTTCATTGCAAACGGCCTGCAACAGAGATTTAGGGAGCAAAGGGACAGCCTTGTACCAAACTGAACCAAAAAAACAGCAGTTACCTCCAGAGGGCCCAAGCACAAGGGCAAAGGGTGAAAAGCACTTGTCCATTTTCAGAACTGACCAGGGAAGGAGAGAGTAAAAATTGGAGGGGACAAAATGTTTAATGGATGGCTGACCCAGAGAACACTGACTGCCACAGCATGTCTTGCTCTCAGACCACAGACACTGCTTAATGTTGCAAAAAGAAGTAACTTGAGATACACTATTCCAGCCTGGTAAAGTTTACTCTTCTTGATTCTTTTGTGGCTTAGGATAAAAAAGCACATTTAAAAGAATATTTGGGGGAAAAAATAATCCTCTGAAGCATACAGTCTTCAATCTAAGAGTTATCAAATCTATGTCATCAACTGTTTTCACTCACAAACTTCAAATCAAAGAGCCTCAGTGGTATTTATGACATTTGTTTTCAAAACACAAACTGTGCAGGAGTTAGAAAACAAACCACCACCAAGACAAATATGTTGTGGCTTATGTTTTTCATTTGCGAGTCATCCCAGCCTCTTTTTCAGTGCCTCAAAGCCCTCTTCTGGCCACATTCATTAAGGGATTAATCTATTAAGCCCAAGCTGACAGAGTTGGGATGTGGGGGAGGGCACGTTGCACTTTCACTTAGCTTTAGTGACTCACTCACTCTGCATCTGGGGCTCACAGCAGGTAACTCACACACTCAATTCTCTAGCATTCCCCCACAATATCCCCCTTTCCCCTTCCAAGCAGAGAAGCTCCTGTACAATTCACCATGACACACTCACAGAGCAGACCAGCTTGCATCACCCCAGAAGGCTACTGAATATGCCCACAAGAGGCTAGGAACACCAACAGGGAAGGAGGACACAGTAATTAGGACAGGATTTTGGAATCACTGCCCAGATACAAGCTGGGTTCCCCTACATGAGAGTTCAGATCCAGGTGACAAGCACTGTGATGAATTAACAATTCAGGAAGACTCAAAGATCCAGATTCGAGGACATAAAACATTTCCCTGGTTTCAAACGTGTTGATCTTGCACTGTAAATAGAACAGCTAATGTTAGAAGTTACCTTATATGCTGCTAACTGGCAATGCAGGGCTAAACCACGGGATGAACACAAGAAGCCCCATTCCAACCAGATCAGAAACCATGTAGTTTTGGCTTTTTGCCATCCCTGGTGAGCCTCCTGTCTCTGTGTCTGATAGATGAGGCTCAAGCCCCTGCCCTTGCCAAGCTATGCCATCTCAGGCAAGTTACATGCCTCTCTGAGTCACCACAGCCCTGAGGAGCACTTGGCACATGATGAAAACCTGCCTGTGCACTCCTCCTTAGCTTGATTACAAATGCTTTGGGTTTCTTTTAAAAAGTTCCCCAGCTATGATATCTGTCACATCCACAGTCATGTGAGAACACGGTACACATGGCTTCAAACCAACTGCAGGCAGAGTTTGGAACTGTACCTAACATGATTGCTGTGTCATTGCTGTCAGGGGCATCGAGGAAGAGGTGGGTGAGCAGCCTAGGTGGGAAAAACTGTTCCTTTTTTAAAACACGTGGAGAAATACATCTATATGTATTCTCAGAGGAGTGAGTCTGTCCCACACAATTGTGATTTCCAAAGGCAATACATCTCCACATGACCAAATCCCTGACCTTCTTCCTCTCCTTGGTGTCACAGAGCAAGACCTTTGTGTGTTGTTTTTCCTTAACCACATCCTACTTTTTTGCTTCCCCTCTCTGTCCTACTCATCACTCTCACTTCCCCTGTGAAGAAGCCTGGGGCCTGACCTAACACCATACTGAAAAACAGCTCATACTTTGCAGCCTCTCTCGTTCATTTTTGGCTGAGTGAAGGCTGATGTAGGTTGGACATGGTGGCAGCAGCTTCAGTACAGTTTCCAGAGCTAAATGCTGGGAAGAAGCTGCTTTGCCTTTGCCCTGTCCCCTCGGGGCTGTTGGGACTGGCCAGAACAGGCTGGGCCACAGCCCCAGCTCTGTGCTCAGAGGAATGTGAGAGCAGCACCCAGATCACACCCCTGGCCCTTGCCCTACCCTGCCCCCTTCAGCAGTCAGCACGGAATGAGAGGGGAACAAAAAACCAGAACAAATACTTGGCAATAGTGCCTCAGCACTCTCCTGGCTGTCAGGACTTTGTCATTCAGGGATTTTTAGCCTGGTCAAACAGGATATTTTTGGCTATCTACGTCACAAACAGCACAAAGGGCATTGTGCCCTGTTTGCTACTTTCCCAGCTGAGAACCCTGGCTGCAAGCTAACTCCAAGCAAGCCAGTGGACATCCCCCAAATCCTCCCCCCTTGGGCCATCCCAGAGACTCCCCAGTGTGTGCCAGGCAGCCATGCTCTCCCTCTGCCATGACCCTGCACACACAGCAGCCCTTGGGCTCACGGCGCAGTGGACACACAGCCAGCACTGTAGGATGCCCTACAGCCCTTGAACACTCTGACTGACTCACAGGATGCATCTCTCCTCAATTTTTCTTCCATTATTTAAGTAAAAACTGTTTAAAAGATAGAGAAGCAATGACCATGCCTTCACCCTTTTTTTAAATGAAGTGGTTTAAGGATGTCCTGTGGGTCAGGCTGCAAAAACCCTCAAAGAAGGAAGCCTAGATTATGTACGAGCTTTTATTATATGTCAGGCCTGACACACCAACAGAGATAAACATCAGGGTGCTTCAGTGCTAGGTCTCATGTCAGGCACAGATCACCCCTCTCCAAATATAAATCACATTTAAAAAATTACTTAGAGTGAATTTAATCTATAAACCATAGCATGAAACTCCTACCCAACACACAACACAAAATATAATAGGCAAAACTAAGGGAATTACTATGCAGCTATAAAAATATAAAGGACATGTGGTTACAGCAAACAAGATAAACTGAGACTAAATCAGATTAAATGGTTCAAGTAAACTTGCCCTCTTTATTAGGAACTTTTCATTCTCTGAGCTTTTTGGCTATTTAAATTGTTTTCCTGATTGCATCAGGAAACAAGACAGTAGAGCCTTCTGTATATTTTAAGCATTACAATAACATACATATATTAGAAAAAAACAGGTTCTTTCTCTAACATACAGAGTTCTTCACTGCTCCAACAGAGAGTAAGAGCCTTCCAAACAGTCTAAATATATATTAAATTATCTGGACTTAAGGAGTAAGTGCTTTAAAAATGAAAAACACACTTGTGACTGAAGTTTTTTGCTATTACTTAAACTGCCATGAATGTAAGAATGCTCTAATGCACACTTCTGCAACAAAACCAAAGCAAAACCCCAGCATCCTCCACCCCTCTAGAAGGCAACTTCAAACCTTCGTCTTTGTCATGTACCCATGAAATTGTCACATGCAGTACACAAAGTTGTACAGACACTTGTGGTAAGCAAAGGTCCATGTTTAATTGCTTACCTATAACAAGTAAAGCAATGAAAAATGGTAATTTAAATCTCATGAAGCAGCGCTACATTTGCAGATGAAATTAGAAGCAACTGAAAACTTGAAAAAAGGGAAGCTTTTGCTTTTCATCCTCCCTTCTCATCAACAATTCAACTAACACTTTTACTAAATTTCTAGAAGGAAGAAATCAGCCTAAGAATATACACATGAGAAACAAGATTCAAAATATTACAGTGCAACACTAATATACATAAAATGGAGTTTACTTACATTATAAATGAAATACTCTGAAATCTTCTAATAAAAACAATAAAAGTAGTTTCTTTTACTGGAATTTGAGAGAGCTGGATTTTGAATGAAGAAGTTAAAAAATAAATATCTAATGAAAGACTAATAATCAAAATTATCAGTACAAGAATGAAAATATAAAAAATAATACGTCTTCCTTTCAAAGGAAGAAAATGCAAAGAAAGGGAAGACAAGGTTTTGAAAACCTTGTAAATTAATTTTTTATGTGTTGAGGAAGATACTTAACAGATACTGAGAAATTCTTTTCCAGTCCTGTTTCACATTAAGTAACTTCAAAAATAACCAACACCTTAACCTAAGTCCCTATTAAAATCCATTTAGAAATTTAAAGAAATTAATTTTAAAATATTTTATTGCTTCTGTGTTTGCATATCCCATACATCTACAACTGGCAACATGATGAGATAGTTGGTAACAAGATAAGAGAAATGAAAAACTGTTCATAGGTCACCTGAATGACATCTAAAAGCACAGTGTCCCCAAACACAGGCAAATCCTCGGATTGTTCATTTCTCTTCCCTGTCTATTTCAGAGCCCAAAAAATAAAATCTTGAGCCTCATTCTAAACCAACTGGCAATTTCCCTGAAGTTCATTACCGATAAGTTAGTTCATCTGTTGTTAAAAAATTAATCTAATTAATCTAAAGGATGAGGTTCTACCAGAAGGCAATTAGACACCTTTTCTAATAGCAGTTCTGTTCTTTCTTTCTCAACGTCAAAGCACTCAAAAGAATATTTTCTTCTCTCTCTGTGCTTGGTAGCCAACAGTGATATAAAGCTGCTGTTGAGGAGCAGTAGCAAGCACTACAACACCCAGAGAAGACACATGCAACCACAACATTTTCACAGACAATATGGCTTTATGAGTTAAACCTAATGGTCAGTCCACAAATTCAGTCGTTTCCTTCAAAGAAGTCTGAAGTCCTATTTCCATGAGTATTATTAGGATAGAGTTGTTATTCAGGATGAAAGCCTTTACCTATTATAAAAATCACAACTGGAAAAGATGAAAGTTCATTTTTCATTGTGGTAGTTTACTTTCCCAGACCTGAATTGGTGTGGCCTCTTTTTAGCAGAGGATAAATTGCCATTACCATATTAAAGTAAGCAATAGTTACCTAACACTAATGTATGGGCAGATGCTGTGTGAGGCAGTTGTCAGTAGGAACCAGCAAATTGGACCTCTTAACTGCTGATTGGAAAAGCTAAGAATAGGTGCCATTTCAGTGTAAACAATTCCTCCAGACATGTTTAAACATTTTTTAATTGTAAAGTTTATAGATGGATAGTACTGATGCCTTTTATATGCTAAAATCATTTATATTTGTTTTTAAACCACTTCTCAGTTGCCCTTTAAAATGAACACAAGAAGAAAGACTGTTGCTGTAGCTGGCAGCATTGGCTCTCAGGGCTCTAGCAATAAGAACACAAAGTTCCTTAGGAGAGCAGCAAACCTAACAAGGAGTGAAACTTTTTTTAACATAAAAACATTTTGATAATTTTACTCTGTGCAATCTGCCAATTTGCCTTATTAATCTTCTCCGTTTGCTCACAAAGACTCAACTTGGTTCTGACACAAGCCAGTGAAGACTGGCTTTGGCCTGAGTGGGACCAAGGATAAGACAGCATGGAACACTTCTCTGCTGTTTAATTTGGGAGTTGACTTCATCACAAACTGTTTTCAAAGTGCTTCTAGTTAAAACTGTAGACAGGCTCAATCAAGTAAGCAGCAGTAAATGCCAGGCCAGGAGGCAGAGAGCCACCAACTGTCAGCCCAGCAAACCTGGGTCTGTGCCAAGCAGATGTGTGAGGGCAACCCTGGGCACGCTCAGCTTTTGGGTGCAGGGTGTGCCACCTTTTGTACTGGCAGCAGTGGAGTTCATGAAGAAATGACAGAACTGCCAGACCCTGAAGAGGAGTCATTGTGTGGCCTTGACCACCACTGCCAAAGCACACCAGGGGCTCTCAGGTCACTTGGCTCCCCATCCAGATTCGGGGTATGAAGGACACACCAGAGGGCAGGTCGCCTTCGCAGGGCCGTAAGGGAACGGCAGCTGCTTGTGGGCAATGGAAACACTTTCACTGGCAAATGAAACACTTTCACTGCCAAGTGCTTTAAGCTTCAAGTAGGCCAGCCTGCAACTTGAACTTGCCAAAACTGCCTGAGACAGTGTTTTCGCCGAGGTCACAAAGCACACATATGGTCACTAATGATAAATCAAGGAGTAGACAGTGTATCAAAGCACAAAAGAAATTCAGTAGTACAAGAAACCAAACAAAAATACTGGCTATTTGCACTATTTAGCAGCCATCTGTAAACAACAAAGGTACCTAACTAGGGTGCTCAATTAAATTTCAGCAAATTCTTCATTACTTAATTCTACAGCTGTTGTGATTGTGCTTCTTTATTGGTGACTTTGGTACACTCCCTTCACACTTCTAATTAGGACTTTGAAACAAGACACTGTGTTTCTCTGACACACAGCTGGAGGAGACATCCCTTAAGCTCTGGAATGCTGAGAGAAAGATCATTCCCAAAATCCTTCCCAGGTTTCACACACTGTTCTGAGCAACAAGACCCTGGCAAGAATCAGTGTCACGTGGATTAAATTAGGCATACAGTGCAGATAACTAGTAAAGCTAATAACCCAAATAGTCTCTTATTGAATCCTGCCAATTTAATTTAAGGTGCTCTCTAATAATCTCAGGTATGAATGATAAGCTTGAAGGAATCAACCTTGCAGGAAGATATGGCCTGAAGAGTCAACTCCTCTTTACCACCCTTTCACAGCTACCCAGACTTTAAGGCCACCCTACTTATCCTGCATGCAAGTACAGTACCCAGAGTTCCTCCATATCATCCAGCTTCATTCCACAGCTCAAAAGAGCAACTGTACTTGGGCTATAGCAAAAGGCGACATAGGGACACCCATTTGTGCTAAGTTTGCAGAGGGCACACATAAGATAAAAACGCATCTATTTGATTCTTAACAATTACTTCATTAGGGTGCAGGTTATGTGGCGAGTAATGAGCCACAGACATATCCCAAGCATCCACAAAGTGCACAGCAATTCCTGAGAACATTTTCCTCATGACAGAATCGAGCTGAAAGGAATACCAGTCGCTGTTGAAGAGGCTCACTTCCGGCCCAAGCTCCTGCACGTTGGCGGTTCTGATGACGATCGCAGTCTTGGGGCTGCGGTCCAGCAGCTGCAGAACGGCCCTGCGGATGTTCCTGAGGCGGCGGATGTACACCTCCACGGGGAAGGTGCTGAAGTGGGACCAGATGGTGATGGCGATGACGGTGTTCCTGCCGCCCACGATGCTGTTGAGCTCGTTGGCGATGTAGCGCAGCTCGCTGCTGAACACGGTGGAGAAGCGGATGGGCGGCCCGTGGCAGCGGAACTTCAGCAGGATGTTGTGCTTCAGGTCCACTGACATGAAAGGGCCCACGTTCTTAGGGCTGCCCAGGTTAAATTCCACCAGATCTGAAAGCCCAGGAGCAAGTGTTAGCAAAAGACTAAGAACTTCAAGCTGTCAACAAGATGCTCGGACCACAGGGCAAAGCAGGAGTAGATAAGGAAACCTGAACGTATTTCAAAGAACTCTAAAACTAAACAGAAGATGAGCATCATTTTTCAGAGTGGAGTTTATGGGTGTTGAAATCTGCAGGACAGCACATTTGGATTTCATAAGGCTGTCAATGCCTTTTCCAAGTTTCCCAAACTATTTCCTTCTCTCTTGTAAAAAATAAATTTTTTACAAACAAATACTCATTTTTACTCTCTGAATCCAGGGTTCACAAGAATCCTTCTAGCAATTTTAGGACTCCAATAAATTTAAAGATTACTTCAAATTGTAGGAATTAAGGCAGCTCAAAGACTGTATTCCAACACAACCAAAGTGGTTCAGGGGAAAGGGATGAGCAAGGCAGGAATATTTTATTGTCTACTGAAATTCTTCTACTTAAGTAACTTAAATAATGAAAACCTATAAATAGCAATGGAGGTAATTTGCTACTTCATTCCAAAATCTCTCCTGTGACTGGGATGCTGTAAGGCCTTACAAAGGCAACCCAAGTGACTTCCTGCCACCTTAACTCACAACCACAGCAGCAGTCCTGTTACAAGGACAACTTTGCAGATACCTGGTGGCCCCATTTACAAGGCCTACATGTTTTCAGTGTCTGCTCAAACATTTGGCTGTCTGACAGGGCTTCTGATGAGGTTTTGTCTTTCCTCTTCCTTTGTTTTGCCACTGTCACTCAATAAAACCAGCTCCGTGTCTGAGCTGTAAGAAATAAGGCTTTGTAAGGGTCCTTAAGGACAAAGCTAAATAACAAAAAATTACCTGGAACAAATGCTGTCAAATATTCAAACCATTGCCTTATTGTAGAGTCTCCAAACAAGTGGATTACTTTTCCTTGTAAGCACTCAGTTATATCCTCTGATTTGTTAAAATTATGGATCCAATGTGTTCTGGACCTCCACTGGTCTTCATAATAATAACCAGAAGGGGAAGCTGTGGGATCTTCAGCTCTGCCCATACTGCTTGAATCTGGAAGAGAAAAATCCTTTGAAACTAACATGCAACCAAAGCAGCCTCCATAATCTTCACCGACATGGACTCAGCGACTGCTGACAAGAGCTGGTGGCCGATTATAGTTCAACTTGTTTCAAATTAAACAGTATCTCTGCTGCTAATGTAAAAACGTATCTGCCACCCTTGCTCCGTGCGCTGGAAGCGCTCAATGGCGGTGTTTGCCCGGCACAAGGAGCGGAGGCAGGAGGGCAGCGGAGCATCCTCCCCGTCCCGCTGCAGAGGGAGCGGAGGCAGGAGGCCGGCGGAGCATCCTCCCCGTCCCGCTGCAGAGGGAGCGGAGGCAGGAGGCCGGCGGAGCATCCTCCCCGTCCCGCTGCGGATCCAGCGCGGCGGCCGCCCTGCCGCGGCGCGCTGCTGCCCTCCAGCGGCCGGCCCGCGCACTGCAGCGCTGCTCGGCGGGCACACCGACCCGCGGGAACAGCCGGGCAGCGCCCAGAGAAACATCCAAAAAACACGAAACAACCCGCCAAAACACTCCGGGAAACATCCAACGAACCCCAAAACAAACCAACAAAACCCTCAAACAGACCTAAACAAACCCCCAAAGAATTACTCCTACGGAATTACACACAACTCTTCTACAGTGCCGAGTTAAGTCTGAACTACAAAGCCTCCAAATCCAGAAAATGCTAGAATTGAAGCTATGAGAAAAAATGGTGTATGTGCCATTTGAATATGATGATTAAGAGAGTCTCTAATTCCATGGATTTCTTACTTTCTCTCTGCTTTCCAGCCCCCTCCCCACTTACTGCCTGGGACAGGCAGCTCCCTGAGGGGCAACTACATGTCAGGGAAGCTCTGCTCCATAGGGATGCCCTTTTAATTTGCAGAAGTTGAGCAATACCTTGCAAGAAAAAGCTATCAGGATTACAGGAGATTACAGGAAGAGAAACTGCAATCTCATGGTTATATCAGCCAAATATTGCCATATTTCTCTCAGTAACCAGGGTGATATTGGTACATCAAAGTTCTGTAAGGCTGTTTCAAGTTCCTCCTTTGCCATTTGTGTATTCAAATACCTCAGCTGAACAAGCATGGAGATCTTCCCCGGCACAAACACCAGCTGCATGGAGCAGACACTTCCAGCTGTTTAGACACTTCTACTCACCTTGGTGTGGGGATTGCTAAGAACAGTCCATGCCCTGTCCTAATTTACAGCTGTTTAATAAAGCACACCTCGCCTTGGCCAAAATCATGCCAGGGACTGTTTGAATTATGTAAAAGTACAAACAGTGGAATTCCAGGGCTCAAAAGCATCCTCTGATAGAGGCTTCATTATAACACAGACAGAGCCAACCACAACCATCTTTCCTAATAAGCATTTTTAATTGCTCTTTTTCTATTCAATATCCTCTGCATGCTGTATTAGAGGATGTTAACCTCCTTCATAGGGACACTAAAAAGCAAACTACTATACAATTACATTTTTATAACACAAATAATATAATCACAATTACCACGAAACAAAGCCATCGGAAAATTCTCTGGGTGATTCTTTAAACCTGACAGCAGGAACAAGGAAAAAAAAAAAACCTTGCTAATAATGTGAACTCATCTAATATTTATTAACAGGAGAAAGGAAAAAAAAAAGCCTTCACATGGCCATGCATTTAAAGACTAATTCAGAATAGGAATTCACAACTTGGGTTTGTTTGATTCTAAGTTTTGATGCAAAAGCAATTCAATTATTTACCTTTTAGATGGATACTTTTATATATATAAGAGTGGTACTAGAACAACTTGTTGGTGCCCCACAGTAAATCAAGTCTGTGTATAGTATCACACCAGTTTTGGCCCAGAATTCAGAATTGGCCCTTATTTTGAGATTTTATAAAAGAGAATAAAAGCTCCAATCTGAAGTTTAAAAATAAGCATAGAAGTAAAAACTTGTATTTCAGAAAAAGAAATGTTTTTAAAAACTCGATCTACATTTACCACCATACAGAAAAACCTGTACAAAAAGAACAACAGCAGAAGAAAGAGTTTGTGTGTATCATCAGTCCTAACCAATCCACACATTCACGAGCATTATAGCAATGAGTTCAGTTTATTTATTCAGAGACGGCTGTACTTGGAAGGAATTTCCCTGAGGAAATGTGCTATGCCTATCCACCCTTTTTAACTCAGCATTAATTGTCAGGACATTATAAGCAGGCTTTGATCATTCTTAGCTCCTGGAAGAAGGGTGACAATCAAATTTTGAATTTGCAGCAGTTTCTGCCAGGAAGCATACAGGATAAAAAAGCAACAGAAACATATCAGCTAAAGGATCTGGACAAAGAAAAGAGGTGGAGGGTAAAATGCTGCAAACATAGTAGCAGAACTGTATTTTTTTTAGTGAACAGTAAAACTAAAAGCAATAAATGCTCTAAGTTGCCTTCTGTTCAGACTTTATTGCTCAGGTCAGTAACTCTACCTTAAAAGCCTCTTATAACCTAATGAAAAACAAATATGAAAAGTTTTCATTTAAGATATATTTCTCTGTGTATCACATTTTATGCAGACTTTTTAGAAGCATAAAAAGCTTGCTTTTGGATAAGAAGGAGATAAAATCTGAGTTCATTTTAGTACAGACTGTCTTTGTTCTGTTCTTAGAAAGGGCACAGAACAATTAGGTTCTGGTCCAGAACTGTAGATTCTAACATCCTGTGGTAACACAAATTATAGTAATACTTCAATGCAAGTTATCAAAATCTGTTAGACAACATTCTTAACAAAGAAAGAAATTAAGAAACACCACACAGCTGTTTTCATTAGATTGAGAGTTTGGTAAGCAGTTACTCTAAGACATTTCACACTGTAAGTAAATGCTAGGGGAAATAAAAGGCATTTTTGGCAAGAGAACAAAGTTCTCTCTTCTTTTGATATCTTCTTTTGCTAATAATCCCATTTATGCATGTAATTTCAGAAAAAAACATTCAATATTTCTGAACTTGTATTAACACCCAAAAGCCTTCATCATCTCAATAGAAATCTGATACTGATTTTTTTGCCATGTTAAAAAATCCCCAAATTATTATTTGATGCCTGTTGTTCTTTTTATAAATGGAATTATGAATTACAAACAAGAATCTTATGCAGTTCACCTTACCTGTAAATGCCTTGGGCTTGACAATGACTGAATCAGGTCCACTGGAGAGTATCGGCCTTTTGATATTCACGTCACTTGAAAAAAAAATGAACACAAATATTTGTAAAAGTTACTGTGAAACTTGGAAGTAATATTAATCTCATATTTTTTCTTACTCCACTTCAAATAAGCACACAGTACTACAAATTTTTACTCTAAGTTTACTTCCTAAAGCTGAATTCATTCCACATTTACTTTGAGACCATCATTGCTATTCTCAATCCAAATTCAAAATTTCATGGCACTGACACAAATCTTGTGCAAGCTTGTACTAACACAAATCTCAATAAAGCAGGCTGTCAGAGGTCTGCAGGAAGCTTTTGGGGATTTGCCCCAAAGATGTTCCCAGCTTGCAGAACTTGTGGGGACAAACCACTGCGAGGGTACAGGGCCACAGCAGCAGCTCCCAGCTGACTAGGGAGAGAACTTGTTCTGTCTTTTGCTGTTTTGAAGAGAATCCTTGTCTATTTTTTTCCCCCTCCATCTGAGAAATAAATTATTTGGAATTTCTTTAAGCCACTTCGGTCAAGGATCTCAGAGCTGAATGAAACAAACAAACAATCAAAACTAAACCAAGAAAAACACCTTTCCCATTCCCATATGGAAACATCACCATAATAAATATAAGCTATATTTTACAAGTGGACTGGCAGAGACACAGAAAGTCAAAAGACCCATTTACAAACTTGATGTGGAAGAGCCAAAAAAAACCCCCACTGAAGCTTACTTTTTATTTCTGGTCTTGGTTATGAACATGCACACATACTTTCCTTAATTAGACTATTTGGAACTGCCACCCTAAAATCTTTCCAAATTTAAACCTCAAGTGAACATAGTGCCAAAAGACTTTCCTACAACATCTTTGTTGGAGAGCAAGGCATTAGCCTACATCTACAACTCTGACACTACACAGTAACTAACTTTATCTAAATTCAGCTGTGTAATTTCATACAGAAACAGTTCTTTCACACATACACAGGCAATAAGAGATGGTTTGGGGTTTTTTTTAATGCTGAATGCAGAAATAAAATATGACTGTGAAACCAATTTAGTTTGACACTTGAAATAACATACACAGATAATTTCTATTTGCATGGGTATTGCTCAGCAATTTGTTCTACCAGGTGTTTCCTTTATGAAAATTGTTTATAAGATTTGAAAGTCATATTGAGCAACAAGGAACACATTTAAGACAATTTTTGATGAGGACAAAAACAATTGGTAATTTCTGTAAAAATGAGCCTAAAACCTGGATCCTTTTTGGGTAGTTTAGATTTGGACAAAAATACTTCTCAAAGCATTGTTATTAATATTGCAAGTGCAGGTATGGAAACAGAAAATGAGGAAACAGTCCCCCAAGCCACCACCAGATTTAGACAGCATGCTTTTGTGAAATTCAGCAGGGTTGAATTCAAAGCACAGAAAGAAAACTACATGCCAAGTTTCTTGAAGATTGCTAAGATTTTCGCACAGCTGAATGGAGGGGAACACACTATTCAACAACTAATTCCAAACACCTGGTCCTGCAGATACACTCCTCCTCTAAGGCTGTGTGTCATATTTAAGCAATTGGCTAACGTTTGTATTTAAAAAACCAAACAAAACAACTTGACTGAATATATATAAATCCAACAACATACAAACCTTTGGAAAAAGAGGCTTTCCTCTTGTGTCAGAAGACCTTTCAGATATCCACCTTTGGCGTGGTTGATTCGGCTGGCACAGGACAGTTTTCGAGGCTTGTAACAGAACCATGGCTCACCCGTGTAGAGATCTGTGAAGTTACAGACTGGGAGACCTGCAGGCAAGCAAACGTTGCACTCTGTAGTCTCTGAATACCTCCCAGACTTGAAGGAGCTTTTGAAATAGACTCTGTCCGGCCTTTCCTCTCGCAAACGCAGGAGGACTTGGATGGCTTCACTGGGATGGACAAGTGACACAGAAACTTTGACCTCTCCTGGCCAAAGCAAGGTAAAGAAGACTTTGTAAAGGCCATTGTGGCAATCTACAATCCTTCCTGCTGCTCCAGCTTTCAGCCCAGGAGAGTGAATTCGTGCTTGTAAATAGTCTCCACCATACTGCTTGGGTTTTCCTTGGAAATCCTTCATACGAACGAGTACCTCCAACTGATCACCCACCTTGAAGAATCTGCTGGGTTTCACAATCACAAAGTCACTGTGTGTGGGATCAGTGCTCTCTGCAAAGGGGATTTTGCCATCAGGGGGCTTTGGCCACTGTATTGCAGCAAGCAAGGATTCCTGCTCCGCTTGTTCCCGTTTGGACAAGGTCTGCTCCGTGTACCCACAGTAAGGCTTCCTGGTGGTTTTGGCTGTCTGGAACAGAGAATGCTGGACATTGTTTTCTGTTATCCAATTTGATCCTGAAACTGTGTCATCATCCAGGTGCTGGGGAGAAAAAGATGACCTGAAGCTGTGCTGTGAAATGAAACACTGGGAATAATGGATGCTTTGTTGGGAAATGATCCCAAGAATTGGGCTTTGCTTTACAGAGCTTTGGAGCTGACCAAATGAAGCAACTTCACTAGAAGACCCAAATCTGTTACTTTGACCATGAGATTTCTAAGGAAACAGGTGGGCAAGCTGTAGTTATCCTGCTTTGGCAAACATGCATTTAAAGAGATCACATCCAATGTATGTTTCAGCTACCAGTACACTCTCCAAATATCAGCAATGTGAAAAAAAATTACAAAAGGTGTCACAGACACATTTTATGAAAAATCCTTTTGCTAGGATTTTTTCTCCTGAGAAGCTGAGAGGTCTCAGAAATGAAATGTAAACAATAATTATCTGCTGCTGTGGAATGCAACAGGTGCATCTTTGGTCTCATGTGGTTGTTTTCAATTAATGGCCAATTACAGTCAGCTGCCTCGGACTCTCTGAGAGTCACAAGCTTTTATTATTCATTCCTTTCTATTCCTTGCTAGCCTTCTGATGAAATACTTTCTTCTATTCTTTTAGTATAGTTTTAATATATTATTTTCTTTTAATAGAATGTATAGCATAAAATAACAAATCACCCTTCTGAAACATGGAGTCAAGATTCTCATCTCTTCCCTCGTCCTGGGACCCCTGTGAACACCCCCACAAAAAGGTTGGATGATTAAATCATACCTCATGCTTCCTTTTCTTCTGCAGTAACATTTCAGTCTTGGGGCACCATGAGTTCTAAGAGCTGCCCCATGTAATGCAGGGAAGTAGGTTTTCTTTGAGATGTTACACTGGAGGTTAAGCAGATGTACCCCCTGCACATCCCTTCCAGAGAGGTTTGCTGCATGTAGCAGCTGCACCATTTATCTGGTCACACTCACATCTCTTCTCTGCCAATTATCTGAAATGCATGTTTCCCTGTAGTGTACACATTAAAAGAAATAAAAGAACAAAAGCCCAGATCCTCCTGGGACAATGAATTCATGAGCCAGTTGACAAGTAGAATAGTGCAGGACAAGCTAGGACTAAACAGGCAAAAAACCTGCTTGTTTATTTAGAAGATTTTAAAATCTATATACAGCTGCTTCTAGCACCAAATGAAACAGCAAGCAAAGCATCCCTTAATCACACAAGAGTTTAAAAATTAAAATACTTAAACACAAAACTAGACTAAGAGAGGGGGCTTCTGCTGCAACTTGATAAAACTGTATTTGGTGCAAAAATATCAGTGTCCAAAATTGTATTTGCATGCAAATGACTGCAGGTACCATCTTCTTTATGACATCACATAATTTTGCAGGTTTGCATTAGGAAAATTTTTAAAATAGCACAGTCTATTGTGCTAAGACTTCAGAGGTACCCATGAGATTTCTAATCAGCAAATTAAGAAAAACCCCTTCAAATACACACAAAATCAGCAGTTAATCACCAATTGATTACCAGGTATATGTAGTAGAACTTATCCATAGTTCTATTTCATAAAAGAAAACAGTTTTACAAGCAAAGATTAAAATTATACTGTGTAGCATTCACATAGCATCAGATGATGTGCTGGTTTAGATTTGAAAGATTGCTAAAAAGTCCAAACTACATTATTTGAAATCTTTAAAAATACCATTGTACTTACCAATACCCCAGTGTTTTCCATTTACTTCCTCTTAAATAATTACTCACTACTAACTACTTTTAAATGTCATATACTAAAAGTCACAGCACTCATATTAAAGCCTTATTCATTGTTATAAACCTTTCTTAAGCCATGGAAATATCAGCAGTGTCTTAAAATCATTTGAACCACACTGAGATTCAACATACTTATTTAGAAGAAAGGTAAACCTAACGAGCAATAAAAACATACAGGCTTTTGAAGTCTGTGACATAAATTGGTTTTGATGAGCTTTAGAGTAAGAGGATGAGCACATGAGGGTGTAAGATGGATACACAAAATCTTCTTTCTTTGATATCCAAGTTAACTATAAAACCTGAAACTGTAAATTGCAACACTGTAGCTCTAAAACATAAATTGACATATACCCATCTATACACCAGATGTTAACATCACAATAGAAGCTTTTGCTTCTGTTTTATATTCCCACCCAGGATTTAATAAATTTTCCCTGAAGGCCACAATTCATAATTATTTTTGTTTTCCTTCATAGCAAGCCAAGCTGCAGCAAGCCAAGCTGCAGATGTATGCTGCACATTACTTTTATTAGTCCAGTAAATTTCAGCCAAAGCTGAGAGTGAATCTCAGGCACAGTTCTACTTTAAATCTTGCCTACATGCATTCTTGAATTAAGCCAAGTTTCTATTTTTGGATACCTTCACAACTTCTTCCCTTCACTTGCTCATGCATAAATTTATTTATATATATATATATATATATATATATATATATATATAAATAAAACAGAAAAAACTG
>JAWWEY010000001.1:16507928-16587471 GCA_035582745.1 Loriotus luctuosus | reverse complement strand
ATATAAATATAACAGAAAATACTGCATGGAAATATTTTTTAAAACTTAGCTATATATTTTGATGCATCCAATAAGCCAGCAACAATGTCTCAGCATAAATATTTATGTATTTTCCTAAAGAGGAGTGGAAAGGGAGAATATGTGTTAGAATTAATTGTTGTTTTCAGTGTAAGTTCCCAAGAGAAAGTTTCTGGTTTTCAGTTGGTTCTTCAATGGTTGGTGGATATGGGAAAAACAAATCCTTTCAAATTAAGAAGAGATGGTCATCTAAGACAGCTTAAAAACTGATGCATCCCTAATTTTAATCTTCTATAAATTTCCTTGGGGTTTTTAACCCAGTCTTTCTGTCAGAGATGTAGAGATGCCATTTCTGGCCCAGCTAGGCTTTCTGAAGTCTTTTCAGAGGCATACCTATATCTTTCAGCGGGAAAAGGTGCAGTGAACACCAAGCCAACAAACTCATTCAGAAAACAGAATATGGTTTGATGGCTCCAAATCAGTCCACCTACACAGATTTTTTTGGCTTTTTTAGCCAAAGCTCTTCACTTGTATGCAGCTGAGAACAAGGACATGCACTGTCACTTCAACATCACCAGGTTATGTCTCCCTAAGCAGAATAGATCATACCACAAATATTTCCTCAGTCTATCTTCAAAAGGTCTGAGGGGGAAGCTCCATGAAGGTAAAAGCAGAGCTTCTTCAACATCTTGAAGGATCATTCTTTCTCCAGCATCCTTGTTCATCTTTACAGCCCTCTTTCAAGCCCAACTAGGACCCTATATTGTTGCAGAATTATAAGCTTATGTGTGAAAATAACCTAGACCATATATGCTATTCACAGGATAAAATATTGCACAGATTCTCTTTGCCAGTAAAGGTAGAAGAAGCTTCAGAGTCAATTAATACACCAAAGATCCCTGACTGGAATACAAAAGCTTTCCAAACCATCTTCCTTTCTTAAGTGTTTCCCAGGCTCAGCTCCAAACAAGTACTTAAGTTCTCCTGCCCCTACGGATACACAAGGCTCTGAGGTAAATAATTAGCTGAGTTTGTCCCCACTTCATTTCCTACTCCCTCTTGGCATTTCCAAATCTCTCTGGCTCCTCTCTGCTGTCGTACTGAGACTGTGCAGAATGGAGGGCTTTCTATTGTAGTTAGTAGCTAAACTAAACAAAATTCCTTTATGAAAAGCAGATAGAGAGGATTTCTCAAGAGTGCTCTTCCTTTATGACACAGATTCTTTTCATGTTGATTACAGGCTCCATGTTGGATAACACCTGCTTTGCTTATTTGCATGTATATTCCATTCATGGTGTCATGTATTTTAAGTGCAATTCCTAAGGGGCGTTGTTTGTTTGGTTGGTTTGAGCGGTTTTTGTTTGTGTGGGAGGAGTTTGTTTAGTCTTTTTGCTTTTTGGGGATTTTTTCTATCTTTTTTTTTAATTTACTGCATTTTGAAGCTGACGAGAACCCAAATGTGACCACAAAGTAATTGAAAGGCTATCTGCCAAGTAACACGGGCAGAAGAGATTACATGTCAGCTAAGCACAAATAAATCCACTAGCAGTTCCTGCATTAGAGATGTCATAAAAAGGAAAATGTATTTTTATGAGAACTAATGGAAGTTTCAGCTCATCTCCTCAGTTTTTGGCATTCTCACCACCAACTAAGCAAAAATTAGGTACAACATATAGATTAACCCAGGCAATAATGCTCTCAAAGATACTCTAGATGGGACACAGAGTACATGGGAAGATCTGCAATGAACACCTGTCCTCAGTTAAACACGACAGTGTAGGTGGCTGATGAAAACATTGAGTATTTCCATTGCTGCTGAAAAAGGGGAACTCCACCTCAAAGCCCTGTATCTTCCACCAGCTGTTAACTCCTGCCTTGGCCTCAACAGCTGCTGCAAACCTGCCTAAGTCACTGTCACTAGATCAGGAAACAGCACAGGAGATTCCCAGGCAACAGGCACAGTGGGGAAATAACAGTTCCAGGAGACCGCATCTGAATCTGAACAAATACCAATTCCTGAAAGGTCAGTCATCTTATATTCAGCAATTTTACACTCCAGGTGCTTTATTTGTTGTCTATGACAGACATGAAATCAAAATTCTCTATCGTTACCATCTCACAGCACTGAGGGGCTGCTAAACTACTCTAAGCGTCAAAGCCAGTCCTCAAAAGCCATCACTTGGCAGTCAAATGTTCCAGAAATAATTGGAATAAGATAAAGTTATCTTTTGTAGGCAGCTGCAGTTTAGCAGCAAGAATTTAAAACTTTGTTACACAGTTCTTTTGCTCAGTTTCAGCTATCTGATTTCATACTCTGTCCTGGCAAGACACTTCCCTTCTCACCCACAGACTGTCTCTTCTAGGTGCTTTTAAATAAAATAGCACTCACAACCAATCCCAAAGTGGTTCTGTCACCCTAAAGGCCACTGGTACAAATACACAAACCCTACTGGATTCTGAGAGCATGATGTTCAGGCAACATCCTGATACTTCACAAAAAATTACTGCACATTTTATCTGTCTAGATATATGCACAGAAAAAAATTCTAATAAAATAAAGCCACATTTCTTCTGGTACTATATGATCAACTATGTGACCTCAAGAGAATAGTTATTTCATTAAAAAAAGCAAAGTAAATAATAAGCAGGCTACCAAACTTTTTGTGGACAGCTTGTTGGGTTTTTTAAACACAAGAAAAGTAAAATTCTGACATGCGTATGACTACTGGGAGGGTGTCATTAGTAGTTTAAGAAATTAAGAGGAAACATTCCAACATGAAAAGGTATAAAATCCTAAAGCAAAAAAGAAGGGACACTAGCTGACAATTGCCTTAGATCTTGAGCTTTAGCCAGCTAGGTTGGGTGATTTAGGGATGAGAACTATTTCTGATGCACTTACAAACACATTCCCAACAGTAACCAACAATAAGCTCTCCTTCCAGAGCCTGAACAGATTTAATTACAGATATTCTGTGAAAGTGTTATAAGATTTTTTCTGGCTTTGATCTCTGACTGAAAAGAATCAGCATAAATGCCTATATTAGAGTGCCTGGAAAACTGAGCCAAGACAAATACAGGAGCAGGTCCATTCAGAAAAGTCATGACAACAGAAGGGGTTAGAGTTGCATGTTATAGTGAAAAGATTTATCAGGAACACGATACTTAACTGAGGTTAGAATAGCAGATATGTAAAGGGCAACAAAATCATAAAGAAACTTATCATGGACAATGGCCAGAAAAAGAACAAAGCAAACACCCAACCTGCATTTTCCATTTCACTCTCAAAGCACTGGCAGAGCCCTTTTCTCCAAGAAATGTAATTTTAAAATAGAAAGAAAACAGTTTAACATTCTAAACATCAACACTCCTCAGGCAACATCCTAGGTCAAAACCCAAAACAAAACAAAACCACAGAAAGAGAAAACAAAAGCTACCTCCTACAAACAAAATGGATCCAAAACAAAAGTCCATCAAACACAATATTTTGATTGCCAATAGTTTCCAACAGCAGGTATATGGGAAAAGAAAACAGACTGAACACGCTGTGCCATTTCCTCCTGTAGACTTAACACACTTTTTAGCCCTTTATGGTTTAGATTTCTTAAACACTAGGGTAAATATCTTAAGATCTAGTACCCCCAATGGACTTTTCTTCTGTGCATTCATCCAGTTTTTGAATATATGCATTTAGTAACTACAAAGACTTACTGCAAAAGCTTCTGTGGCTTTGCTGCAATCCTTAAAAAAAATATCCCTGCTTCCTTTAAAATCAGCCTCTGCAGTTTTTATTTAATGTGCCCACTAGTACTGGAATATGCAACAAACACTCATTCTTCAGTTATCGATCCTGAATCACTTGTGGTTTTAGACTTCCCAAACATCTTCTTTACCCTTACATGATCCTCTTCCAATTCAATTGTATTTTGTGTGGGGTGAGGGCCACACAGCCCCTCTTTTGGATCATTTCATTTGGACATCACTAGCCAGGAGGAAGGAATATTCTGCAAGTAGCATATACACAACTTAAAAGCATAAAGCACTTACTGACTGTCTGACATGCAGAAAGGACAGCTACAATTTAACAAGGTGTTAGGCTAACCATTACCATGCTCCTCCACCAAATGCAGCACTGGAATGCCTGGCCAGGCAGGCAGCCAGTGGGCAGAGTCAGCCTCCAGGGTTCCTGCAGACAGATCCTCATCCTCCTTGACTTTAATCTGGCCTTACTGACTAAGCAGTTTGAAAGTACCTCTGCACTGAAGCGAGAAGTAAAATGAAGAAATATGCAAGACAGATACAGCAGAGGGAAAAAGGGAAAGGTAAACAAGAATTGCATCAGACAGGCCGGAGATGAACAAGCTAGTAACAGCTCTGCAGAAAAAGACCTAGGGATTCCAGGAGACAGCAAACTCACCATGTGTCAGCAGCACAGCATTGTGGCAAAGAATTAACAAGTTCCTAACCAGATGATTGAGCAAAGTTAGAGTTCTCCTCAACTTGACCATGGTGAAGCCACACCTAGAAAACTGTGTCTGGCTTTTGGACAACCCATGTCAGAGTAAAGCTGGCAAGACCAGCTAAGAGCCCTTGAGATGTTTAGGGAACTGGAATGACACTAAGGGAACCAAAGCATCTTTTTTTAATTCTAGAGAAGACCAAACATGAACCTAACTGCAGTCTTTTACTAACCACAGGGGAGTCACAGAGGAACTGGAGTTAAAGTACACTCCAATAGGATAAAAGGCAACTACTTGTTGCACTTAAGGCAAACATTCTTCCCTCCAAGAGGGATGCAGCATTGCAACAGGCTGCCTACATAAGTTGTGAAATATGAGTGTCCTTGAATATGGATGAAAGTTAAAACACCCTGTTGCAATCCAAGCTAACTCTGATGCTAGCCTTTTTAGGAGGGTGTTGGATTAAATATCTCTAGACACACCTTCAACTATTAATTTTCTGTGATTCCAATTTATAGCTAAATGCTGTCAGTCAGACAGTTCTAACCTCACACTCAAAGCCAATAATGTTGCTCAAGCCATCTTGGAGAAGAAACAGGCTCCACTTACCTCTAACTGGAAAAAGTTATGGACCAGCACCACGACAGCCAGCACTGCCATGAGCAGGCAGAAGAGCTGCAGTCTGAGCGAGTCACGCCACATGGTCCACCCGTGCCTTTCCCTCCCATGTTACACATTGCCATGGCTTCCGTTCGCCACAAACATGAATGTCATTTCGTCTCAGCAGGGCACAACAGAATTCAGCTGGCTTCCACTTCATTCCTGCAAGTGCATTTACAAAAACTCTATTAAGTCTCAGAATGTTACTAGAACTAAAGTCAACTTTTGCACTGCGAATTTACAAATGGTGGGGCAATAACCAGTACAACAGAACAGCCAACACAGATTATTTTTGTGGAACTAATCTGAACAGTGTTATCTATCATGTTACATAATTCTCTTGGATCTGCCAAAGCAAACCCTAATCATAAAGCTGCTCTCACCTGCAGTGGATACCAAAAAAAAAAAAAAGGCAAAAGAAGAGTGCAAGGTTTCATTCTGGCAATCAAAAAGACCAAAACAAATTACCATCACCCTATTTATCTGTTAGGCCACACCACCACCACCCAGACTGAAACAGAAATTCGTGGGTTTGGACATCTCCCCTTAACTTTTATAGCAGAAACTTGTGGGTTTGGACATCTCTCATTAACTTTTATAGCAGAAACTTGTGGGTTTAGACATGTCTGATTTACCTGTTTACACATTCCATTAAGTTGTTATTAAACACTGGTGTCTGAAACAAATTTGGATAAGCAAGGTACAACTTACTTCCTCCAGTTTTCTGCTTGGGAAGAGGGGAAAAATAAATCAACCATAGCATTAAAGAGGAGATACCTAAGAGAGTCAAAAGCACTAAAATTTAACTTCATGGACCACCTATAACATTACATTACATCTTCCCTGTTCTGCTTTTTTATCATTGCTTTTATCTCAGGTACTCATACGCAGCTCTAAAAAATAAAGAAATAAACTTCTGGAAAGAATACAATGTGTTGTGATTTGGTGTTTCTGGTTCTTTAAATGTAAAAATAGTTCTGTCTTTCATAAACTTAACTTTCACAAAATATCATTCCTTTAAGGTTGTTTGATGACTGATCTGCTATAAAATCACAGACTTTACAGCCACTGATAAAGTTCTCAATGCTTGCTCAGAATGACTCTTAAGCCTTCCTTTCTTTCTGAGAAGGACAATTTTGAGGCAGTCTTTTTGCAAACAAAAAGGGTACTGTTCTTGCAGAAGCTCTAAACTTGGAAACAGAAAACAGATGGCAAGAAGAGACACTCAAAAGACACCAAACTCTCCAAACCAAACATCCTCAAAGCAGCATTACTCATACGACCATGCACCAAGTGCCACAACAGAATCAAATGATTACATAAACTTGGTATAACTTTCCATAAATAGTATAACTAAGAATTTATACAATTAAGATATAATACATAGTACCTATAATTTTAAGACTATATGAAAAATGCTGTGTAAATTTAAATGAAACACAATGCAACATTAAATATCAAGATCAAAAAATTATTTATCAAATGAATACAGGCTAGAAAACTGAAATACATTACTGGTATAACCAGGACAGCCTCAAAATAGACCACACATCAAATTGCTTTACAAGGATTAAAGGGATGATAACTTCAAATGCTTTGCTGAGAATTAGAGAGATTGTATTTCTGACCAATGAACTAGCATTGAAAGAGCAAGACATCCATTAAAGTGAAAGTCAAAATGCCAAAAAAATGCAGCTTTGTTGGAACAGTTCTGCACTAATATGAAATTTGCATAAAACAGCAGCTTGGGTCATAAATTGATACTAAATATACCTAGAGTACATGAAAATGCTAATTTAAGGACAAATATGTCCATTTGAGGAAGAAAAACAAATACATTAGACAAAACCAGAATTTTCAATTCTGCTGCTGAGAATTCTTTCCACATCACAGAAAAGCACAAGACATTGAAAATGTAATTTCATATGCCTCAAATTTCCGATGTAATTTTAGATGCCTAAAAATACCACAAATGCTGCTCGATATATATTTTTTTCAACATTTTCTGTACTCTGTAGATATCACGCTGTTCGATATATATTTTTTCAGCATTTTCTGTATTCTGTAGATGTCACATGCCCTAAAACATTTAAATGTACAGGTTTAGAGCTTTTTTTACGCTAAAGGCTTACTATACTGCCAGTTTCATCACAATTGGTGAACAATTGATCCTGTTCGTTTTTTTATAAGGGAAGCCCATAAATACACCAAAAAGCCTTAGGACTTACCCTACTCCTGAAATGTTCTCTGAAGCCATCCACACAAAAGGCCAATAACCTTGGAAACAATACATTAAAAAATAAATATATTTATAGAAACGCACACAAATATGTCTTAGGAAAATTTATACATTGCTGGTTTGCTTACAGTGACACAAAATAAAATGGCAGTTACAACTTTTTAACTGTAAAATCACTTTAGTTTCTACAATTAGAAGTATTTCTACAGTTAGAAGGTTTTTGTTGAGGTATTTTATTCTTTTAAACTTCAATGGTGTGCACTTGAATTTTCTGCTATTTATTGCTAAGTATTACTTCTCTCAGCTTTGTTCCATGTTACCACAAGCCCCATTTTACCCAATGTTAAAAACAAAAACGGATTTAATGACATTTTTATGAATACGTCATTAAATTACCCCGCATGCTCCATTACAGGATTGTTGCTTTGGGTTTTTTTACAAGTTGTCAATTACTGTCAGCTCTCTATCCCCACAGCTCTCTGAGCCAGCAGCGTTACAAAGGCAGGTATGAGTGCAACCTCTCCGAATTCTGCCATGCAAATCCCAGAGACACAGAGGAGCCGCTACCTCTGGCGATGCCCAAACCATGTCACTGGGGCACAGGGGCCTGATGCTCGCCTGGCTGCCAGCGCGGAAAAACAGATTTGCTGCTGTTTTCCGCAGATTCCGCCCTGGTTCCCGGGACACGGGGAGCCGGCGGCCCCCAGCCCGCTGATATCCCAGGGCAGCGCCGCAGCCCCCGCCGAGCACGGGACCGGACCCACCCATACCGTCCCCGGGCCAGGGACGGGGGCAGCGAGCAGGAAGCACCGCTGCCGGCAGTGCGAGCCGCACAGCTCCGCTTTATTGCCTCAAAGGTACTTTCAGGATGCCGCGGGATGGGCATCCCCGGGGAGCGGCACAAGGCAGCCCCGGCGTGCCCGGGGAGCGGCACAAGGCAGCCCTGGACCGGCAGGAAGCTCCTTCAGCCGCCGCCTCGCTGCATCCCGAGCGGCGCAGGCAGCGCGGCCCTGCGGGCGGGAGGACCCGGCCGCGGCCACGGGGCATCCGAGCGGGGCATCCGCCAGCCCCGGGACCCCGCACCCGCCTGCCGCCCCGGGCCTCCCCCAGCGGCCCCGAGCCCGCCGCCCTCCGGCTGCCCCGCCGGGCTTTCCTTTCCCCCGCTCCCCAGACGAGCCGCGCCAGGCCGCGCCGCCCGCGCCCCCTCACCGCAGCCCCCGGCGCTCCCCCGGGCCAGGCGGCGGCCTCGCCCCCGGCCCGGAGGCGCTGCCAGTAAAAGCCCGGCTCCCGCCGCCCCTCCCTCCTGCCCGCCCCTCACACAGCGGCAGCGGCCGCCGCGCCTCCTCCCGCCCCGCCCCGATAGCGGCGCTGTCCCGCCGCAGCTGCCGCAGCCTCTGTGCCGGGAAGGGGCAATGGAAAGGGAAACAGACACAAAACCCAACAAAAACAACACCAACGTCCCTGTAATTTTTGAGCCACGGCAGGTGAAGCCTAGGAAAGCAGGATGAGGGAGGGTGGCGCGGCGCCAAGCGCTATGGCCTGGGTGGCATCACCACGGTCCCCAGCCGAGGGAGAAGGCTCTGACACGAACCATCGCAGCTCAGACGCTGCCGAACCTGAGGGCGAACGGAGCAGGAAGCAGCAGAGGCGGCGTCTTGGACAGAGAGAAGGTTGTGAAAGGAGAGCCTGGACCCAGAGCAGCTGCAGGGGCTGAGCGCACAGCCGAACTGGGCCCAGCACAGCCGAACTGGGCAAACGCAGCTGCGCTGAGGGCAGGACTTCAGGATGCTTGATGAGAACGTGACACAGTCAGTACTGAGCTTTGCACCCTGCACCAGAGCCGGGTGGCACTTTCAATCTGCAGGACACCTGCAATTAGTTCTGGAAACACTTGTAGACACTGCATAAGTTTGGGAATGCCAAAACACACACCTGCCAGAAGTTCTTTGTATGAGTACAGCTTAAGGGCTTAAGCTTATTTTTACTAAGGAATATGTGGGTTGCTTAAAACCAGAAACAAGACAGAGCAGCTGAAATGTTCTTGTGAACACAGTATTTTAGCCATTAGAAATTGCCTACTTCTGACTTCTGCCCCAGCCATAGCTATTTTGAAGTGATCTTATCTCTATTTTTCTCCTTTCTGCCTCTTACAACAGTGGTTACCTGGTAGAGATAGAAAGCACAATCTCAAAAGGCACCAGCTTTTATTTCTGTTATACATTGGAGGTCAAGAATTGAAAGCAATCTGGCTGTACAAGCAGAACACGTTAAAAAGACAGTATTTTGAAAGACAATTGGTACTAATTTTTTTTCTCTCTCAATATATAACATCTATCAGTTCTATAGCAGTCTCATTTCTCTTCAGTCTTCCTTCATGAGCCATGCAGTGCATTAAATTCCCTTACAAACTCTGCAGCTCAAAGTGCAACCTAAGGCAAAACTTGTGTGCCAAATGCCAAGCATTATCCCATCTCGTAATATACCTGGAATGATGTTGGGGGTGAAAGTGTGGAAGGTGACAACAGTAAGAAAACCTGTCACGTCTAAGGAAATAGGTACTGCTATGCTATCTTTTGACACATTTTACATTTCACATCCCCTCAGAGATGGGAAGTGATCCCCACACTACTTCTCTCCATAAATTCTTCATTTACCATTATAGTTAGTCTTGATGAAGGCCTAATAATTAATTAAATATGCCTTTCTAATCTCTAACATGAGAAGTCCTTTCGCACAGAGGCCAGAAACCAATTACTCTGTGTAAGTACTCTTACTTTGCCCCCATGCTCTACAAAAAGCCCCACGTGAAAGGCTGTTTGGGTTATTTGAGAGTCAATGTCTTTAGTGAGGTCTGTTCCACCTCATCACCACGCAACATCTAAATGTCACTAATGCCAAAAGAAGTACAGCTTAAGCAGCTGATGCTCACCTTACATCCTTGTTTATCACACCAGAAACACTTGCTGGTTATTTTGATTTTACTACAGAAAGCTAGATAATGAAAAATAATCAGTCTTTCCTTATTTTTTTCCAGAATTATACGCAGTACGATGAAGTTATGCTGGGCCCTTGGCCCCATTGCCCTTCTCTCTCTTATCTACAAAAAATAATCAATAAAACACAGTTTTTCTGATTATATATATGGGACTATTGAACCCATTCTTGATTATAGGCAAATATTGAGGAATGTTTTGGTTTGCTCCCTGAGGCAAACTAAAACACGCTTTTTTGCTGAACTAAGGTGAGATTTAACAAACAATGCATTGAACAGTCTGCAAAGAGCACAACCCACACTGTTCCCTTTCTATAGACACCTTTGATCTGTCTCCTTTTGCTACATTACCCTTGTATCACTTCTCCAATCTTTTTTCCCTTCCACAATCATCCAGGTCTTGTACTGCTGCAGTCCTTGGAACAGCGAGTTTCACTCTCACCTTGCACACAAGTTCAGCATGGCCCCTGGTTTCAGGCAGAACTGAAATTTAACTGTTGGGAAAATTCCTTTGCTGACGTGGTGCCATCCAGATGGTTTTCACATCTAATGCTTTAAAGGGATAACACTGGGAGCTGCCAGCCGCAGATCAGAGCAGGCCCGAGAGAGTAAGAGTGAGAGCTAAGAGTTAAGAGCTAAGAGGGTAAAAGGCAAGAGCTAAAAGCTAAGAAAGAAGAGGCAAAGAGGCCAATCCCGTTAGAATACAATAAATCATGTTCTGTGTTGAATATTCTGATTCTCACTAACCAATCTAGTACAAGATACAAATCCTATAGCATTTACATACAGCCTATAAGAATCACTGCATTACCATACTGTGTTACATTTTAAACCCTAAAAACTGCTCTTTGGACCCCTTCTGGCAAGCAGGCAGGGTCTGCTTCTGAGCCTTGGACCTGCCTGCAAGCAGAGGGAATTGTTTCATCAAGAAGGGATTACCTTCAACGGTCACACCATTGTTTTCCAGTTGTTCAGTAACTAAAGGATCTCAAAGGTTGCTTTCATTTCAATCTTGCTTATAGTTTCCATATTCTCAAAGTCTTTTGCCAGGCAATCATATTTATAAGGCTTTCCTGCTCCATCCTCCCCAACACACCAGAAAATGGACATGGCTATGGCCATCTCAGCCATGGGCTGCCCAGAATAGATCCTGCCTGTTTAACACTGACACTGCTACACCAAAGGAAGGAAAGCATCAGGCAGCTAGGAATATGAGAAATCCGGTGAGATAAAGGCAGCTTATCTGTCTTACTAGTAAAATAATACCTAGTTCATGTGTTTAACAATTTCCATATCTGTGAGTAAAGCCAAAGAATCAGAGACCAACAGGGAAGCCAATCTGCTGTAAAGATACTGAGCCTGGGAATAAGCAAGCTGTAATGAGGAGAGGGCAAGTGCATCTCTGTCCTGGAGAGCTCAACAGTACAAGACAGCTGGAGAGCCAGTCTGGAAAACATGGGCTCCAATATCACATGCATTTGCCCAAAACTTCAGGTTGAAGGGGCTGTAGGAACTACTGATGGAAAGAAGAAAAGTGAATCCTGGTTGTGGAGTTTCTCAGTGTCTCCTGTTTCTCCACAGGTCCCACAGGCTCTAAGGCATAAGCACTAGAAAGCTGCTCAGCACATTTTCCATGCACTTCCCACACCAGAAAACATGCTGCTAATGCTCAAGGGACTAGATAACTTCAGCTGGTGTAACAATGGATAGGAAGAGATTTCCCAAAGGCTGCTGCTTGTTCAGTTCAGCACAATGCTAAGCAAACATCCCTGACTGCTGGACTGCTGCTCCTCACAGCAGTACATTGTCTGAGAATTGTTTAGGCTTTTCTAATGGTTTATGGCTTTCTGTCCAACACATGAACACTTTAAACACAATGTGCCAGATTTTACATTTTCCAGAGCATTCTTTATGATCACAGGCTTCTCAATTTTCACAATTTAAAGCATCTTAGAAGTCAGAGGAAACTTGTTTGATTTGGGCATCCTGAGCACAATTTTCTGATGTTCCTTCCCTTGGTGAATATCATCTTGCACACATCAGAAGGAGCAGCTATACTGGTTGTGGATGGAATAGAGGTAATTTTCTTCACAGTGGCTATGGTAGGTCTGTGTTTGATTTGTGCTGGAAACTGTAATAACACAGGGCTATTTTAGCTAACTGCTGAGCAGTGCTTACAGAGCCAAGGGCTTTCCTGCTTCTCACAGCACCCCACCAATGAGTGGGCTGGGTGGTCTCAGCATAGGTAAAGATTTCAGCCCATAAAATTAAAAGTAATTGTTTCCACTTGACCAAAATGGGCCCATCCACTAGTCGTCCCTTTATTTTCCAAATCTAGCCAAAGATTTTAAGGTCTGATCTTATTACAAATATGAATAAAAGCCAGGGACAAGAGTGAACTTCAACCTGAGTCCCTGAAGTGCTATGGTTACTATCCCTACAACACACAGCATTTAAAATTTACTAGTTCAGCTTTAAGGCGTTTAAAAGAAAAGGGCACTGCTCTTCTCTTTTCAGACCTGAAGTGGAGTTACTTTAGCTATGCCTATTCTTGATTAAGAATTCTTTTTAAACAGAGTCCTAGAATGAGGTGGAAGGGAGCCTAAAGATCACCTAGTTCCCACTCCCTTACCATGGGAAGGGCATTCCTGCCCATGGCAGAAACCAGACCAGATTGCTCAATGCCTCATCCAAACTGGCCTTGAACACTTCCAGGGTTGGGGTATCCATTTCTCTGGGCAATCTGTTCCAGTGCCTCACCACCCTAACAGTATATACAGAAGAGTCCCACTTTAAAAAAAAATCTTTTCTTTGGTGTAATGAAGTAGAAACACATAGCAAAGAGTTTAAAATGTCTACAAACCTCCAAGTGTTACAAGTTGAGTGAAAACAAAGTTAGCTATGTTGTTTCAGTTTTGTCATTGTTGTATTTTTTTTACCTTTCAGAGAACTGTGTTTTACTAAAACATGACTTTCATGTATGTCTGAACTCCTCAACTGTTTCTTTTTGCTAAAGCCTAAAAGGTTTAATTAGCCTTCATTTGTTTAAGAAGAGAGCAGGTATCTGACCAAACCAAGAGAGGCAACACCACACATTGCAATTGTGTTTCTCTTGATAAGCCCTTGTCTTAATTCTCTCTCTAGAAAACTCTGCACAGAATACTGCCACATCTTTTAATTTAAACACAGCAGGTAATTAAGAACACAAAAGAAGGCTGGAAACAAAGGGCTGCAAATCACAAAGACCAATTTCAGTCGTTGGTGAACTCATTTCATGTACCCTACTACACTTACTGTCCTAGGCACTGGAACAGTGGCCATCAGCTGTGCCAAGTAAAGAATGCCAATGCTTATCTTGCCATCACTTGCTTTCTATTCCTGAGCTTCCCATGTCCAGAAGAGCCCTCCAATTGTAAGATTATGACAATAGACATAAAAGTCAATATAAGGTACACCTTAAAATTTTCAATAAATGTACAAATCATTTATTTAAAATTCAAAACTCAGCAATACAAACAAAATACTTAAGAAACAATAAATCCAAAATGTAAACACTTATAGAAAATATATGAACTGTACCAATTTAACCACCCACCATTCTTCGCAGAAAACAGCAAGAAATAGAGAGACAAACCAGTACCCAATTGTTCTTTTCTTCTCAAATTCTAGTTTAGAGGTAGAACACCACTGTGAAATCTCAAAAAAATTAATTCAGTAGAATTATGCTACAAATAAATTTGGCCCATATACTTATAAACGTAACGAAGCCAGAAAAAGATTCTTACTGAGAGCTCTTGCACAATAAAATTTGGCACGGCACTTTCCAAGAGATAAAGCACCTTTCCTGATAAATACTGGTTTATGTTCTTGCAAGAAAGGAATCCTGTGCTTTTTCCATTACTGACAAAGAAAACATTTAAAAATAGACAGACCAAGTTTTTGGTAGGCATATAGAAAGCAAATGTTTCTCAGTAACTTGTCCTAGAAAGCTAATCTGGGAAAAAAAGAAGTGTAACTATTAAAAGAAGTCATTTTGAAAGACTTTATGAATACTTGATGCATACTTATTTGGGTGGCACAGTCCTCAAAGGGGAAGGGGGGGAAGTTACTACAACAGGAGAGGAAAAAAAAAGGAAGTGTCTTTTCCACTAGCAGGGAACTGACCAGTTTTTACATTTTATTGTCATTCAGTCAGTTTCCCCTAACTGCTACAATTTAATCCTCTCAGGAAAAAGTGTATCTGTGTGAGACACACTAGAACATCAAGTGCAGTAAAAATTACCCAGGTAATCTCAAAGGAACATATATTCCACTTTTTTTCATCAGATAACCTGCTACAAGTAGAAACAAAAATTGGAATTCTTCAGACAATATATACAAATTCATAAAAAAAACAGGAACAGTTTGCAAGCTCAAATACAAACATTATTCAGAAAAAACCCAACTTTTTAATATAGAGACTGGCTGCTAAGTGCATTATTTAAACTGCTGCATGCAAATAGTGGAACCTATGGTTGTTTAAGAAACTTAACTATCAACAACTGTTAGGCTTCTGCAATTTAGTTTAGCAAGGATTTTTTTAAGTATTTGCTGAAGGACATTTGTGGTTTAGAAGCAGCAAAATAAAATTTGCAGTCTTAATGCCTTCTTGCCTTACGGTATATAGAACTACTTGTCCCAGCCTTCAGAAAAAAAGGCCAAAGAGTCATTTCTACCACAGACTAGCTGAAAACAGGCTTTCATGTGCCAGCTATCTCATTTGGGGCAAAACTACTTGTGTGGTGCAGTTTAAATAGCCTAAGCTATATTTATCTGATTTTTCTGAAGCAAATTAAAGAAGCATTTCAACTGTACTCACTGCAGAGCTGGCAGCATCACCTGGCAAATAACCAAGTGATCTCTCCCACTAACACTGGAGGATCAGTCCAGGACAAAACACAAGAGATAAGCTTTTCCTCTACAAAGTACATTCTTGTGCTGATCATGAAGCCTTTCAAAAGGAAAGAATACAATATTAACACAGGAAAGTTTCAGATGTATTTTAGGCCTTCCAATTTCTTTATAAAATTTCCATCACCTCCAAAAGAAAACTATGCATCCCTATCCAGCGAAAAGAATATTACACACCTACATTAAGGAAACTTAAACAAAAATGAGTAAATGCTAAGCCATATATTAAACTATGATACTTCCACATCATGATTTTTTGAGAGTTCAAACCAGGGCTGAAAGGAGACAATTTTAGGTATACATTCAGTTTTACTCCTTATTTTTCCACTGTATCCCTCATTATGTCTTTGCCTGTATGTATTTTAATGGTCAGGATGAAAATATTTTCTGTATATACAAACTAATTACATTTAACCCTGTAAAAACTAATCCAAAACTTCACCATTCTCTGATTTCTCTATATTTAGGCAACTCATCTTCTACATATGCAAGATACTTTTCAGAACATTAGAAAAAAATTTTCTAGTATTTCACTGTTTCCCAAGAAGTAAGACAAAGCTGAATATTTGTTGGTACATGCTTCGCTGTACCTGCATAAAACCATTTTTGTATATACAGGTAACACATTAATAATGACAACAGCTGACCTCAGCATTAGTTAAAGCAAGTTGTCTTGTCTTTGTGCTTGCAAGTTCTAACAACAAAAGGAAATATCAAGAAACATCTAGGGCTTCCATAAAAAATTTACTTGCGCCAAGTTTTCCCCCTCTGACAACTCCAAAATTAAAGTTCTTTCACCTCTAACTGTGCAGCAGAAGTGACAATCCAAAACAGCAAAATACACATGCTCCCTCAGTGTCTCCAGTAAGAGAAACATTGTTATCGAGGCAGCGGTCTAGTTTCTTCCAGGTCTGGCAATAAAACACTCTGACATGAAAGAGAACTTACACCTGACCACTGCCTCCAGAGTGCAAGATCCAGAACTGTTTCAAACACTGAAATAATTCCTCCCTCAATATGCAATTTGACATTTGGGGGTTTTATATAACATACTGACATTCAAAGAGCTAAGTCCTGTGAACTGCAGATCCCCAGGCATGGCAGATTTAAAGCCAAGTTCAGCACCTTCAGAGGACAAGGGTATGATCCTGTGGACTCCACACTGCTTTGCCCAGGTAATCAGGCACTGTGATACATTAATGCACCTGGTACCATTCTCAATACCCAAGCACAACTGTGCTCCAAGATCTAATTATGAATATGGTCATGCTACAAATATGCTGTGACTACGTTCAGCTAGAAAGACAGCACATTAAGGACCTACAACCTCTGCTGTTCTTGGTTTTCTTTAATGCTCCCACATATGCAAGGCACAGTCAAAGGTCAGCCTGACTGCAGAGACAGCTCTTTGGAGAAGTTGGTGCCCTAGAACTTTCGTGGGGTGGGAGAAAAAGAGATGATGGCTACTCTATACATAGAGGCAAGCTTTATTATTCCAAGGTGAACTTCACCACTGGGAAGATGGCTGGTACAAGTCCAATACACCATTTATGTTCTAAATAAAGGATATTTTGAGGCCTCAAGCAGATACTGGCCTCATATCGAACTCCTGAGTAGTGGCAAATTTCAGCTTGGAACCAAAAGCAGACATGCAACCAAAGCTTTCACAAAAACTAAATTATTTTACACGGTAATGTGGCCATAAGAGTCCTTTTAAAAGAGTGCTAGTTGGTTTTAGTGACACCATAGCATCAGAAGTTAACATGTGGATCCACAGAATTACAATAAGCATGTGTCTTTGTAACTGGGAAGTAAACATTAGCAAACTACTGCAACACTGCGCTTCCAGTACATGTTGCAAAATGCAACTGACCCGGTAAATCACAACATCAACTTTTATTTCACTATTGTCCATCACAAATCACATGGCAAAACAGATTTCCCTTGTCACTTTTGACATATACTAAGATACCTGATCGTTTCCCATTAAAAAACCCAACATAGCAATGGCTGGGTAAGATACAAAGCCTGCTGCTTTGCCAGTGTTTTAAGTGGAAAGCATAGCCTAGGTATCTCAGCATATTTGCTAACAGGGAAGAAATACAACTTTTTATCCACATTTAATTAAAATGTCAACTCGTGGACATACAGGGGAAAAAACCCAACCAAAAAACCCAACAGAGATATCAGGAAATAGTTAAGTCATGGCATTTGCTTTTAGTACTTATACCTGTAAATAGAAGTAGTTGTGATCCATCGAATTCACTGATGTCCTGAAAGCCACGCAAATCCAAATCCCACATGGACATTAGCAGCCTAGTGGAGCAAAACATACACCACCAAATCTGCTGCTATAACCCGGCAGGGCAGCCCTGGAAATGATGTTCCCAAATCACATGCCCTTCTGAAATTCTTCTTTAGTCCTGGCTGCTACTGGTTCCATTTTGAGTCTTACCTGAGAAGGCAGGGAAATTCAACCCCAGGGCAAACAAAGGTCAAAGCTTGTTTGAAGCTCCCTGAGGTCTCTCTCCTGTAATTCCTTGTTTCAGTGTGTATGTAAATGATCTAATTCCTCACCAGCAGCTTCAAGTTATTTACAAAAAAGTCACTGACTTGGACACTGGTTTTCTGGAATGCATCTTTGATACAATGACCAAGTTACTCTTGTTTAAGTCAAAAGAAGTCTGAAAAGCAACTTTTCATCTTTCTCAGGAAGCTGTATCCTGCCTATGGCAGGATATACTGCCTGTATTGACTCCATTTCTTCCCATATTGTTTTCTTCTCTTTGCAAAATAAGAATTTAATCTTTCTTTGCAGGAAAAAACTAAACAAATACTTACTAACACATTCACCAAAGTGAATTTACAGCAAACACTACCACCACCACCATCCACCCCCCAGTCTTCAGAATTAATTTAATGGAGGCCAGTTATTAGGATACTAGTTTTATGTTTGAAAATAAAGTGCATTATGATTGTTACTGAGAACTTTGCTGATTTCAGGTTAGCATAGTTAGTATCAATCCTCAGCAACATCAATAAAATAGTAATTACAAAATAAATTCATAACATGAGTCAGAATCTGAAACAGTACACATGAAAAGTAAGTTTTGTATAAACAGGAAGAAGAAAGAGAAAGTGAAATGGAATCCCTAGTCCTTTGTGGACACGATCCTATTATACAGCTATCCCAACATGCAGCATCTGAAACGAAGAATCACAGTCTGTTTGCTTCCCTTCTACTATTCCTGAATTCAGTTTGTAGCTTTCTGGTGGTATCTGACAGATTTCATCTCGGACAGGGGAGGATGTGTCTTGAGGGAGCTCTACAGAGACAGTGTCAGAGGAAGAATCTTGGCTTTCTGCTGACACAGACCCTTGCAGACAGCTGCCCTCCATTTCCTCATTGCAATCTGTGTCTTCATCAGCCTCTTCCAGCTGCTGAACAGATTTTAAATACTGTTCTATCAGCCCGTTGTCCTGCACGTTACTAGAGCTCTCATTACTTTGCCCACCCTCCCCATCTGAACAACATGCTGAAACACAATTGCCATATTGTTTGATAGTTTCCATTGAAAGGGAGCTCTCACTTCCTTCAGCTAAGCTCTTTGCAGAGCTACACAGTTCACTGGCATGAGTCTGATCAGCTGCAGAAGAATGAAACCCAGAATCTGGGAAGTGCAACGAAGACTTTTCCTGAAGATCATCCTCACTAGCTGGAACTAACAAAGCAGAACTAACAGCTGGTGGGGTTTCTTGCTCCACTGTGGATGACTGAAGAGGTGGTTTGGATAAATATAAAGTATTGGCTGAAGGGATCCCAGCACCACCTAAATTCTGCATCACTGAAAGCTGCCATTGTTGAAGAGATTTAACCTGTATAGAGAAAAATTTATTATGAAATGCAGATAAATGTATTTTGATTTCTAGAGGATTTCTTGCATTTAGCAACCAAGCCCTAGTATAAAATCCAAGACCAAGTGACAAACAGAAGATATTCTATATCATTAGGGAAACTTTGCTCTTGTTACTGTGAAATCATGGCTTTTAAACCTACATGCCAAACACTAACAGAGCACAAATGCTCCCAATTCAAGTACCTGAAGAAAAAGCAATCTGTTCTTAAAACCAGAAAGGATTTATCCATTTTTAAGAAAACAACCTTACTGTTGGAAGAAAAGTTTATTAAAAGGCGTATTAACAACTTTCTTGCCTCAAAAATGAATTGCTCACAAGAAATACAGCTTGATATCATTTCATTTGCCATGGGCATTTACCAGTCACATAATTCCTCACTTCGGCTTATGTTTATTTGCCTTGTCTTGCATTTTGTCTTCCTTCTCACACCACACCACTATTTAGTCTTTAGTAGTAAAACCTGTGTTCTTGCACTAATGTTCTGAAGGTTATTTTCCCCCACAATATCAGTATAGCAGACAACACAGTAGTAAGAGTCTATTAAACCACTCAAATAATTGGAAAAACTGAACCATATTGACTGTCTCTTCAGGATCTACAGTAAGAAATAATGTGAATTCACATATAGGCAGATTCAAATTCGAATTCCAAATTCACATTTAAGCAGAAAACAAGAGGACTAAAATTACTTACCTGGTTCCAAAGAAATTTGATAGCTTCCTCCTGTACAAGCCTTTGCATTTTATCTTCCTCTCTTTCTTTTCTCAGTCTGCAAGAACACACATCCAAAATTTATGTAGCTTAAATAAGCAACATTTGGGTAACAAGATCAACAAGAACACAAAAATGCCTACTTATATAACAGCACTTTTGAAAGATACAACAGAGCCTAACATTAAGAAATTACTGCAGTCTGGCTTGCCATAAATACCCAGCTGCTGACTTCAAGTTTCTTTTTCAGTTACATTTAAATTCTGCTTCCTTTTACTGCAGCACATTTGTTGACTTGGCAATAATGTGCCTTTTTGTAAACTGAATCCGAGCTCTTATTTTTTCCTGCATAACTATCAGCCCCCCCCCCCCACCAAATAGTACTTCATTTCAAATTATGCTGTCCCACTGATACATGGTTGGGGTATGATGTGTAAGCATGGGGAGTTTCTAGAGGTTCACTGAGCACTCTACTTGATTTACAGAGCTTTTGTCACTTGTGAGAGTGAAGAAAAAGAGCCTGTCAGACTGACTGACCCAGGCTGATCCAGAAAGATATTAAGTAAATCCAGAATTTTTGGCTTACAAATTGAGGAACTTCGACTATGATCTTCTCCAAACATGAATTCACAGGATCAAAAATTAAAACAGAACCAAACACAGAGTCACATTTTAAAACTGTATCATACAAGGTAGAGGAAATTATTCTTTTTACCAGCAACAGAATAATGACTCCCAATATGGACACTTGATTTATATACTCTAATTGTGAGGAGACAAATTAAAAAAAAAAACCAACCCACTCAGCAATTTCTATTTTGAAATATGCAAGTTCTGCTAAAATAGGAATAGAAAAATGTGTTCTAACCCAATCCACTTATAGAAGGCACTTTGAGAGTATGAATAGCTATGTAGCTATGTGCAAAACTGTGCTTACCTTACAGGAAGTGATCCTGTAATGTAATCAGTTTTGTGTTTCTGATGCTAGGTTCTACTGTGAGTAGTTATATCACCTATATCTGTTCTGAAATACTCTGGAATGATGGTTTTATTCAGACAGATTTGCAAATACACAGCATGACCTCAACTTACTTTTCTATTTCAGCTGTTAAATAAATGATGTGCTGCTGCATTCTGTGTAGGCGAATTTCATTCCGCACTTCCTTGACTTGAGGATGGTGGTTCCTGGTGTAAAATCCTCTCCAGGATGCTTGAAGCTTGGTAGCTGCTTCAGTCATCCTTTGCAGTTCAGCTGCACCTCGATCAGCTGGTGCTGCACCTTGCCCAGCCAGTGAACTAGACCTTTCTTCTGTCACCTGCTCAGGACAAAGAGTTTTTACTCCTGATTCGGCACCTAGCAAGGTGCTGGGGTGACTGTGCTGAACTTGGTCTTCAGAGGCCCCTAAACAGTGGCCAGTCCTTGCAGCCAGGCCAGCTGTTACCAGCTCAGGAGCAGGCACCTGCAGGATTTCTTTGATATTCTCTTGTGTTTCCACACTTCCTGCTGCTCTATTAGGGTGCTCTCCTGTAACAGACAAAGTTTCTTGCTTTTTAGTTGTTTCCCTACTATTAATATCTCTCACACCTTCAATCACTGTATCGTCATCATCTTCTAGGCCCAAATTGATTCCATGTAGCTTCAGGTCTGAGGCAGGAGACACTGGAGACAATCCTGAAGCAACTGGCATGAAAGTAGACTCTGAGGATAAAAGGCTGCTGTTTAGTTTGTCTTCATCTGTCTGTACATCTTCGAGGTGTAGCTCCTTGGGAAAGCTTCTTTCATGAAGAAAAGTGTTCTTTACTGCATAGGAATGATCATTGTTTGCACTTGGTCCAACCCAAGAATTCCTCTGGATGACAGGCTCTAGATAGGCAGAAAGGCACATTATTTTGTTAGAGCATTTCAATAATATTAATAGTTTGTTTAATTCAGAGGGATTCCCAATTTGTTTTGACAGTTAGCACCTGGGTGGGTAAGATGATCTAACACGTTAGTAATGATGAGCATTATTTCTGTATCAGGGCAATATTTACCAGAGTACCATGCAAACTTGGCAAACCCTGGGTACAAGAAATGGCACAAACTGCACATCCTTGGAGAATAAACTTGTATGAAATGCAAAAGTCAAAGTAGTAACTCTTATTTTGTTGGATTGCGTTTTTCGCCTAACCAGTCTACTAGCATTTCAAGACACAAATCAGCATGGACTGGATTTTTTTTTAGAAACAATGCAAAACTTCAGTTGAGAAAATAGAAGATCAATAAAATGAAACAATAACAGTGCCTTGTTCTGAAATTCTATATCTGTAGAATTCTATATCTGTTCTTAAAACCAGATATACTTATACAGATGTTCTTATAACCAGATACACTCTTTTGAGTGTAGGTAACTTCCGTAAAGTTACCTACACTCAAAAGAAAAATATTTATTTCCACAGGAGTAGATAAGCTACTTACCCTTTTCAAGAACCATCTGTGATGGCTGGGCCAGCCCACTGTGCTCATGAACAACTGGCACTGCTTTGCTGGGAGCAGAAAATGTACGTGGCTCCTCATTTTGGTTTTCATGCATCAACTGCCTCTGGTGGAATCTAAGCACAGAGTGCCAACAATAGATTTTATGTTCCATTTAAACCTTCTTTTGTACAGAAAACATCTAAAAGAAACTATCAACTATTTCAAAAGAAACAAGTGATCAAAACATTCTAAAGGAGAGGCTTCTTATGCAGACTCCTATACACATAAGACACTAACAGGACTACTCAGAAAATAGGAAACTGCAGTCTTCCTGCTCCCCTTCCTCCAGCCCCTCCTTCTTCATTACATGTTAAAGAAAAAACCAAAAAGCCCCCACCAAACAAACAAAAAACCCCAAAAAAACTCCAAAAAACCAACCAAATAAAAATGAGAAAAAGCCCAACATGCAGTTCTGACTATAAACTGAAAACCATGAGGTATTTCTAAACACAAAGAAGTCATGCAAATATTTTAAATTTCTGAAGTGGAATACATTATGTGTGTAGATATAGAGGAGTCTGAGGAATGGTGGGAGTATCTTTTACATCTCAAAGTGAGTGAATCAAGGAATAGGTGCTCCTGTTACTAACAGCCTGAAATCCTAGTGCAAATCAACAAATATTGCCACAAAAACAAAAGATCATCCTTTACAAACTCAGAGAACACACAGGTTGTTTCAGCCCAGCTAAATTAGAAGCTCAGGAGACAAAGTCAAACTGTCCTATAAATCACATATGCATGTGCATATATACAGGTGAGGATTTGGGGGGATTGCTTTTTCTACTAGGGCTTTTGTGGCTTGGTTGTTGAGGGGTTTTTTAATTTTTGAAGAGTTATATTTAGCAGAACAACTCCCTGGATTTTCCCCAGAAACATGTGAATGCTAGAGCACTTAGCTAGAGATTCCGAGGTTAAGATGCCTTGACTGCACCTTCTCCTCAGAAACAGCTAAAACATTTCTGTAATTTCCTCCTGGAGACCAATCTACACTTGCAAAGTGGGCAGTAACTCCTTCCAGATGCTCCCAAGTCTCTGGCCCTTTTTATGAGATATCCTTCTGCTAATTACAACACTTTTGTTGCTCAGCTTTTAACCACACTATGCCAATTAGGTAGCCTGCTCCTGGGAGCTGAATTTTCTGCTCTTTCTGCAAGAAAAAGTTTGTCAGTAGAATAGAACAACCTGTATTGCTTTGCTTTCTGGCTTCTAACCAAAATTAGCTCACCTTTACATGGACAAGAAACACACCATGATAACTCCACTCATCTACTTGCACAGGCCTTAGGAACACAGTTACTGCTGGCAGAACCAGCAGGCTCTCCAGAGGCCTCTGCAGACAGACCTCAGATGCCAGACACAGATGGACAAATGCATCAATGGGAACAGTGCCCCCCAAAGGACAACTTTAAAACCAAGAAAGAACATCCCAACAATAAAGAAGTGGCTAATACATCAGTGTACCACAGCAGTCCTCATTTACAATTAGAGCAAAAGCTAAGCTCCTTTTTGAAGTTTTCATCATTTTTTTGTGTGGCAATATAAAAAAAATCCCAGTGCATAGTTTGTTTATTTTAATCACAGTTCTAACACAAATTACTTTTAGTGTCCTACAAAGCACAGGCTGAAAAATACAAAGGAATTTTCCCCTAGATGGCCCAGAAAGCACAAAAACACTCCTGCTGCTGCTGCCTTGCCTCTCAATCCCATCTAGGACACATCCTGTACTTTCATGGCACTTTGCATCTCCAGCCCTCATTGTTACTTTGAAATACTCAAAATGAAATCTTACTACATCTAACACATCAGATATATAATTATGTTCTCAATTACATTCTCTTAAGAAAGAAATTAAATTTTCACCTTTGTTTACTCAGTATTTTTTCCAGTTTGGCATCCTCTTCAGTCTGGAGTCCATATGCAGATGTGAGAGGACAAACAGTAGCCAAGTACTGAACTAGCTGAACATGCTGCCCAGGTCGAAATGACCTTCCTTTCCCTTGACTGTAGAGCCATTCTGCTTTCAAGCTGTTAGGAAGGGGGAAAATGGTTTAATAAATGGCACCTTTAATAAAAAGCATAGAAACAGTAACTCTGTTTTCACTACAGTTCTTCTAGTGGGTACCAAAGAGCTAATCTAGAAGAAGTGGAACATGTGCAATGGCCAGGTAAGAGCCTGCAAGACTGGCTCAGCAATTCTCTTCTTCTGTATCAAAACTTGCTTTCATTTCTATTCCTTCTTCAGATTCCACATTCAAAAGTCTTTCTACCAAGCATACATATCTGTGAGACTTTCCTGTCAAAATTTCATCCTTCCCAACACCCAGGGAAACTGGCAACGTCACTATCAGAACAATGAATTCTGTACTAATTCACTTAAGCATCGATGAAACAAAAGAAAAAAAACCCAACAAATCCACTTGTCCAAAACTGTGCAGTCTCTGCTTTGTGTGTAGTCTTTGAGCATTGAAAATGCATTTGTCTCAATGAACTTATCAGGAAAGGTTTCACGGAAACAGAGAAGTTCACAAAAACAAGCAAAACAAACACAGAGAGCACATATCGCTAAAAAGTATTCAACAAGTCTGTTTTCCAAATTAATTTCTGCCTGAGATTATTTAATATAATACACCTACATGTAATAATATAGTTAATACAGATCATCCCATTAGTCATGAAAAAGAAGTCTAGAATCCCAATGGGCAACTTTCCTGGAAAGTCATAGCATGTTATGGTGAAACAGAAATAGAATTGGTTCACCTTTGACCAAAAGAAGGGCACATTTTTATTTTAGTAACAGGAAAAAAGGACATTAATGTCCTAGAATATGTTAGTGTCCTGGACTGGAACGTCCTTATACTGGATAATATTTATGCTTGGATTATTCTGATGTCAAGAACTTTGTCATATAGATATCATAAGGATATAATGAGCACAGTGATACAGTAACAAGTGATTTGAGCAAAATAATATTTAACTAATTGATAACAAAAAAAAGCCAAATGTAGAAATGCACAGGCAAATCATGCTTATATAAGGGCAAGTTTAAGCTTCCCCCAAGACAACAGCTTTAACTCCTGCTGATTGTCGCATTCTGCAAAGTCAGAGGCTGTAAAGAAAGGATACCAGACACTGATGAACTGCTACCAGTTTTGCTTTGTAGAAGCTCTTCTGTGATTTGAGTAACAAAACAAAAGCTTAATTTCATACTTCTATCTAACCTAACTAAATAATAATTCCAATGTAACAGATAAAAAATTTAGCTAAAGCAATTTTAGCTTAGCAAAACTTCATGTAATAATTTTAGATATTTAATAATATTATTATGTTACCTTTCCTTCTGAGAAATCACATATCCATCAAGAACTTTAAGGTTCAGACACCAGCTGACAATATAAGGCCTGTAGTCAAAGCCAGGGACAGAAGGTGTGGCCATCACACAAGGATTGTTCATAATTGACAGCTGTTCCAAGTGGTGAAAAGAGGCCAGGAAAGAAACCTTGAAAAACAAAATACATTTGTTAACTGAGCAAAACATTCCACATTTCTCCTAACTACAGCTGGACAGCTTGTGCAAAACAACAGAATGATAAATAAATCAAAAATCACATTTGGTTTTTGAACACAAAGGACTACAAAGGACCTTCTATCACTTATTGCCATATCCCAATGATTCTTCTGTAAATGCTATTAGTCCTTGGAAAGTATTACCTTCTCTTAAAATTTGGGAATGCGGCTTTATGTATAGAAAGGTGTAGTATGAGTGCAGTTTACTGCAACAGCTGTTGATTTTGAAAACAAACAAAGGGGAAAAAAAAAAAGGCAAGTCAAAAAGCTGGAGAAACCCTGCCCTGTTTTGAAGAGAAACTATTACCAAAAAATTTTCTTCCGACATGAAATCCCAACTAAGAGTTTTGGCTGCTACTAATAATAAATCAAACAAACAAAACAATAAAGACAAAGGTCACAGGAGACTATTTGTTTCTCTTACACATTTTGAAAAATAGGTCAGTGGCAACAAGTGCAATTCAAACCTCTGTTCTAATCCCAGCAGCTGCAGAGGCTCCCTGTAGCATTTAATCAGCTCAGCTTTCAACTTTCAGACAACTAGAAAAGGTTATGCCTAAAAGTAATATCCTTGAATAACAAAAACATAACAAAAAAAAGGCAAATTTCTTTCCAGACTAAATTTTAAAAGACACCACTAGCTTGTGCAGTTAATGCAAATATGGTTATTACATATAAACAATTAAACTGTTATAAGTTGGGATGTTTCAGAGAAGAGAGCCCATTTTCAGTTACATTCTCAAAAAAATGGTTCAATTTCCTTCTTTCAGTCTACCTAAAGATAAGGTGATCTATCTTCTATATCTTACCTCATTTAAGTCTCTGATTTCATTTTCTGCCAAAGAAAAAATAGTCAAACTCTGAGGTAGGCAAGCAGGGGCAGTGCGAAGTGAAGTTATAATATTTCCATGTAGCAACAGAGTCTATAAAACAAAAACACATGATGAACACATGATGAAATGAATGCTTGATCAAAACCCACGGATTTCTTTTTCAGGTATCACCTGACAAAAATACATTGTAAAAGAAGGATAAGTCAGACTTTCTGGTCACAGTTACCAAAAAAAGTATTTGGAAATGCTTTTCTCTACAGTGTGCATGTTGGAAGAGTTAGAAGTATGTTTTGTTTTGATTCATGATAGGAGATAAGAGAACAAAGAATTATGAAGATGATATCACCATCATATCTTTATCAAAATCATTAGATGGCTATAAAAAAATCACTGCTTCAGCTCCTGCAACTTCAAAACAAGGAAGAGAATATTCACAGGCTTCCCTCTAGAAATTACAGTTAATGAATTAAAATGTTCTAAGAGCTAGTGTTCAAAAAGTGAATGTCTAAAGGCAGCAATTTTCAAAGCAAATTTCTTTGTGTATAGAATGCATTAAAAACAGAGATAGAACACCTACCTTCAGTGAGGTAAGCTTGGAGAGATCACCTAATTGAGCTATGTTATTGTCTGACAGATCAAGATGCTGAAGAGACAGACAGGAATTGATTTGTTCGATGGCCTACAAAAATAAAGAAATCAGTTACTCACAGTAATCATTTTTAGCTACTAAATAAAACCAGGTATCAATAATTATAAATTATTTTGAAAGATAAAAAAACCCCACTAGCTAAGTAACACAAAATAAAAACCATGTTTTAATACAGTTGTATTTTAAAGATCATAATTCTTTCTCGTATTTTGGAGACTACTTCCATACTTTCATTTCTTTTTGATATCAAACCTTTTTTTTTTCCCTAGACAACTCTACTCCAAAAACTGCCATCTTCTATTTCATGAGCCAGTAGATACAAAACATTAACATTGTTTTTCCCATCAAAACATATTCAGATTTCTTTGTAGCATTTTCCAAATTCCTATAACACAAGATTCTGGTGAACGCAACAGACTAAATACTTTACCTTAATGTTATTTCCTGCCAAATTCAGCCATTCCAGGTGCACCAAATCCTTCAGCCCTTCCACGTACCCAATACTATTATGAGGCAAGTTGAGCACTCGGAGCTTGGTCAGTTTTGCCACACCCATCATTCGCACCAGACGGTTGTTGGCTACAGAGAGCTGCAGACGGACACACAAAATAAACAATTTTAACTATGCAGACAGACTAAGATCTTACTTCTAGTAGTTAAAAATCTACTCCAACAGATACTTGTTCAATCTTTCATTTTCAAGTAAATGACACAGACAAAAAACCTGCAAGAGCCAGGAAATAAATTACTTATCAAAGAACATGAACCGTCACAGTTCACGCCACAAACTTAAGAGCAAATTCTCCAAGCAACAGCTAAATAAAGGAAAAAGAATGAGGAATTGTGTCATATGAAAATAAGGTTGTAATATCAGAATTGCCAATTCATTGTGCAAATTGTTGCCCCATTCCTGGTGTAAAATTGCACTTACTGTCAATATGGCAGAGGACAAAATGTACTTCACACAATTCTCAAACAGGTCCTGTGCTAATAGCACTGTAAACCACAAACTTTCTAAAGGGTAAATCCTGACTAGACACACACTTCAGTAACATGGTCACCAAGCTGGCAGTGTAGTGAAGGTTTGTTGTAGCAACAAACCCCACCTCTGCCAACTCAGTGTAGCTGGTCTGTAAAAGTTATCAGTCAGCTTCGAGTCTATCCTGAAGGACTTTCAGTGATAATACAAAGTTATTTTTAAGGTTACAAAGCCCATGTACTCAAAAGCTAAGAAGTATCAAAATTTGAGTTATCAGTGACTTTTCTAAGCGATCTTATCATGTCCCTCCCCCATTAGGATTTATTTCGCTCATTTTTAGTTACAGTCCCCTCCACTATCAACTGCAGACCTCCACTGAAAGCAAAGCTTTCTACTTTAGTCATCATTTATTTTCCTGTGAAGCTTACTGCTAGCTTACTTCAATTACATAATAGTGCCTGAAGGCAGAAGATGCTAACATCATAGCATCATTATTTGATAAAAATTACAAATCAAGCAACACTGACCTGCATCAGATTCCTGCATTTCTCCAAGTGTTCCAATTTAATGATCTGATTTTTGTCCAGAATCAGAGTTTGAGTATCAGCATCACAGGGCAAGGTTGGGCCCAGCTTTTGCAATCCTTGACCTGAGCAGTTGACTATCAAGCCTTAGAATAAAAAGGAGGAAAAAAAACAACAAAAAAGCACCACAATGTATATATATGAGAACATGGACGGGAAAAGCAATGCAAAATAAAAAGATTTGTTTTATAATAGATGCAGATAATTTGGAAAAATGGATTAACTTTCTTTTCCATGTAAAACTGAAGCAAATTACTTCAGCTTGAACATTTTAAGAGTAACTGATCCAGTTACTGGAAGATACACATACCAGACACTGTCCCAGTTAGGAACTCTGGCAGAATTCTGGGAAAGTCACAACAGATCCTTTGAAGTGAGATGCAGCAAAATTCTGGTAGCTAAATTTAAAGGTGTAATCCTCAAAACCCCAAATTTCAAAAGAAATCTAAAAATTCTTCAGAGAATTTAAGTTATGAGCAGCTTGACAACTAACTATGTGTAAGCATTCTATCTAAAATAAGAAGCCATTCATGCAGCCATACTACAGTACTGGGGGCACTGGGAGGAACAAACTGTAAATGGGCTACTGCACCATTTACTTAATGCAACACACAATTCAAATGTTCCACGCAAAAAAGGGTCACTACATGAAGTTAAAAGGCAAACATTTGCCATCTACAGGGAGCCTGAATCACTGGGTACCCAAAGTGACACCTGATAATTGTAATAATTTTCATACATTGAGCCTCTGCTGTGTACTTGATGTACAAACATCACTGTAGTGTTTCTTGTTCTCTTAGCATCTGTTCAGTAAATAATATTTCCTTTTTCAGCAACATATCCCAAATACTGTTCTCACCCTATTATGATACACATATTAATATTACAGTTTATAGATTTTTAGGGTTTAGCTACACTATGGATGGAGACAAACATTTTTTGTGTACCATTTTGTCAGCTAGAGAACATACATTTCTAAAAAATATGTCTGATGACATTTATTCTATTTCCATTATTTCTTTTCAAATCCACAGTTGCCCCAAGAGCTTTGGAGAGCAGCAAGGCAGAGCCAGCAACCATCACACTCCTGTCTTTGCACGTTCAGGAAGAAAGTACTACTTGTTTCTCACTTAAGCAGCCACTTCTGCAACTGCTTGATCACTTTAATTGACCAGACAAACTTTGCATCTGCTCATTTATCCAAGGGTTTGTTACAAAAATTCACAACTGGCCCCTCCAAGCTAGGAGAGAGGCAAGGATCCACAGTACTGAATTGCAAGAGTAATCCTTTCATTCATGCACATGAGGTGTCCCATTCAAACGGGGACGCTTGGAATGTGGCTTTACACACGGTTCTCATAGATTTCCAGCATTCAAGTATAAAATGATCCAACTGCTACTTAACACACACAACTATTTGCAAAGAACCTGTATTTCTATGGCAACATCATCCACCTGCTTTGCTATAGAACTAGACACCCCTGCAGTCAGACTTGCTATAATCACTTCTCCATGATGCTGACAAAGGAAGGTTTTCATAGAGGTGTTAAACAACCTGGGGTGCTGGTGTTATCTCCCTGCCTGGGGGTATCCTTTATGAGCACCTTCAAGATTCAGAGAAGCATAGGTCCCTCTTTCAATATCGTCTGTCCTTCTTCTCCTTGCATCAAGCCTTAGTTTGCTTGCTTAAGCATGGCAATTCAGCATACAGCATTAATTATATACACACGTGTAACTCTACAAAATTAATGATTCCATTCTATAAAGACTCATTGATATAATACCTGGGGAACGAGATTTTCCTAATAGGCTTTCAGGACCCAAGAAAACATTTCAAAATTGCTTATTTCTCGTTTGGCAGGAACCAAGGAACTACACCCTCAGAAGTGGCGCTGTCCCCAAAACCTCTCACCCCTCCCCTCTAGGTAAAACGGGCCCTATATCATTCAAACCCTGGCCTATAAATGTTCTACAAGGCGGCGGGACCCTCCAGCACGATGGACAGTGCTCCGTCCTGCCCCGAGCCAGAGGCGCTCCTCAGGGCGGGAAGCGGTGCCCGCGGCGCCCTCCTCGCCCCGCGCAGCCCCGGCCGCTTCCAGCGCCGCGGGGCCCTCAGGGGCCGCCTGAGAGTGGGGCACCGGAGCGGCCGAGCCGGCCCCGAGAGGAGGGGGCGCCGCCGCCTCCACAGCGCCGAGCCCCCCGCGCCCCTCCGAGCGCCGACAACGCTTTCCGGGACCCGCAGCCGCCAACATCGCGGCCCCCGGCACCTGTCCGGGGCTGCCCTTACCCGCTCCGGCCGCCTCATCCCCCGCCCCGGCCGCAGCGCCGGCTGCCGCCATACCCCGCGCTTGACAACACCGCCAGGCAACCGAGCGCCGATGGGCCGGGCCGGGCCGGGCCGTTCCGCTACGGGAGCACCGCGCCCTTTATGCTGGCTAGAGCGGCGGGTCCCGCGTCCGGGGCTGCGCTGGGGGCGCCCGGCCGGGTGAGCGCTCCGCGAAGCCGCCGCGGTGCGGCCGGGGCGGGGCGGGGCGGGGCGGTGCTGCCGGCCCGGCCCGGCCCTTCCCGCTCCGCTCCCGTCGGGCCCCGCGCGCCGCTGCCGACACCGCCTCCCGGCGTCCCCTCCGCCTCTCCGGCCCCTCGCAGCCGCCGCCATCATGAAGTGAGTGCCCCGTCCGCCGCTATCCGCGCCCATCCGCCGTGGGGAGGCCGCCGCGGGGCCCCGGCCGCCTCCCCCGGCCGCCCGCGCCCTCCCCTAACTCTTCTCTCCCGCGCAGGGTCGAGCTGTGCAGCTTCAGCGGGTACAAGATCTACCCGGGCCATGGCCGCCGCTACGCCCGCACGGACGGGAAGGTGAGGCCGGGGCGAGCCCCGCGGGCGGGAACGGGCCCTGCGGACCGGAGAGCGGCCGGGCGGTGCGCGGGGAGCCGAGGCCGCGCCTTTGGGATTGTCCGGAGACTCCGGTAGTGTTGATGTGGCCTCTGCTCCAGTCGTTCGTGTCGAGCTGTGTGAAAACAGCATCGGTGTGCAGTTGCCGTGTCTGCTCCGCAGGAGATCCGTGCTGTAGCTTGGGGTTGAGTTTTAGAATGCAGTTTCTAAAGGGAGTCTTAATGCAGCAGGTGTAAAGTACCAAAGTTGTGTAGAAAATGCTGCTTAGACGTTCTGCATCAAATGCTAAGATTCGCTAGAGCCAACAGCTGGTCTTCCAAATTAATTGAGTATAAATCTTTCAAGTACGGTGGAGAGCCCTTTCAAGCTGTCATGTCACACGCAGACAGGATTGTCCCTACTTGTGAAAGGATGGCTTGGCTTTTGAGTATCCCAGTACAGTTATCTTGCTCTGTCAACTTCCCGGCAAAATGACCAGGAGATAGACCGGCTGAATCCTTGTGAGTGCTCCTGGGAATTAGGTCGTACTTGAAATGGAATTATATAGCTAACAACCAACTGGCTTGCGCGTTCTGCCTGTTTAGACAAACAGGTTAGTGTCAGTAGGCAGGGGGGAGTCGGGTGGAGCATTGGTTTCCCTGTGTTCCCTAGGCCAAGTTTTGAGTCACTGTCACGTACAGGAAGTACATGGTTACTTGAGGACAGACACTTGGGAAGCATGATGCTGGACACAGCTATTCATGCTGTGCCTGAAATACACAGCAGCACTGGATGCAAGTGGCAATTTGAACTTTTTTTCAGAAAAATGAAGATAATTCAGAATGCCTTGCAATACATCGGTTTGACCAATGTAATAAAATACAAAACTTGAGATTTCTTGAATTTCCTTCTAACATTTTCAATAGTCAGAGGTGTGTTTAAGAACTCCAAAAACATCAATGTCAAAAAACGCTAGACTCAAAGAATACTTAATGCAGACTGTGGTAATGTCTTTCATGGAAACAAAGTTTACACAAAACATTTTGCCTTCCCAGGTTTTTCAGTTCTTGAATGCAAAATGTGAGTCTGCATTCCTTTCCAAGAGAAACCCTCGTCAGATCAACTGGACTGTTCTGTACAGGCGTAAGCACAAGAAGGGGCAGTCAGTAAGTACATACCAGCCAACGGCACTGGAAGGTGGTGACCAAAGGATGTGGTCAGTGGTCTGTCAGAGGTCACTTAGTGTGTCAGTGTTCAGCAGAAGCATGACCCAAGTTACCAGGATGAAGACTAGCTAATAATGGTGAAAATGTGACTGCAGTTACACGAGTTCATACACCACTTCAACAAAAGGATTGTATTGTGTTGTAGCACTTCTTTGAGAGACCACTCAGAGCCACAGTAGGTTCAGTAGATCTTAATAATTGTAGGAATGGCATGTTTTTAAAAGTTAGTTTTAGGGAAGGTGGATAATGTTGTTTAATGCTGTTGTAAAAGTTTGGTCTTGTAAACTTCCTCAATGGTGACAGCATAGGGAGCTGATTTTGGGGTGGGGTTAGAGGGACAGGGATGATTCTCCTAATCTACTATCCTTGAAAACTTTGGGCTGTAGCTTAGCATGAGGTCTTTCCCTATGTAGCTGTCATTGCATGAGAAGGATAAATCATGAAGGCATGTAGCATGAGGTATGCTGCAGTGCTCTTGTTTAAACTTGCACAGCAGAGGAGCTTTGAGAAAGGCTTACATCAGTGCAGTAAGTCAGTGTTCTTGTCAGTTTGGTTGAAGACAGTTGATGCATGATGGCTTACACTGCTCCCCAGCACCTGATCCACTTGAATAGGTGTGGAGTGTTTTCCTTTCAGAAGACATCATCAAAGGTTTATCCTTCCCCCTTTTTTTCTTCTGGGAGTTAGAGATGGCTGAACTTCTAACATTCTTTCAAAATATTTTTTTCATACTTTGCTGTAGAAGCATAGAAGATACAGGGTCTAATATGTGTGCCTCCAACACTGATAGCTGGACAGCTGGGGAGCTAACAAAGGGATTGTTGGTAGTAACACACAATGAAAAGTACAGGATGTGGCTGGAGAAGGGGCCATATGGAGGTATGGCAGCACTTCTCTGTACCCAACAGAAGGATTCTCTAAAGTGAGGAGTAAAATTCTACTACAGTGTACAGTTTTAACAATTTGAGTAGCAGCTTGTTCCCGTAATTGTTTTTAGCCACGTATTTGATGTCTTGTGATGCTAATTGTCTGTGTTTGTCTCCTGCCCTCTTAGGAAGAGGTCCAGAAGAAGCGCACACGCCGTGCTGTGAAGTTTCAGAGAGCCATCACTGGTGCCTCTCTAGCTGAGATCATGGCCAAGCGAAACCAGAAGCCCGAAGTACGAAAGGCACAGAGGGAACAAGCTATCAGGTGAGAAGTCAGATCAGTAAAGCTATCCCAAGGTTTTCAAAAATTACAGTACTATCCCAAGCTTTTCAAAGATTACAGTACTTTTCATACAAAAGCTTAAACTCTATGTGAGCTCTGTGTTTTATTTTTCATGGGATTTTTTGTTTGCTTTTAATCTGTATATTTGTATGTAATACTGAGTAATCTTGGCAAGAGATTGTGACAGCAGAGAAGGATCTCTCCTTGGCTTTTCCCTTTGTACTTTAGTCACTCACAGTTCTGCTCTCTCTGTGGAAATTCCTTCAGGGGATAGTGAATATAGAGGAGAAATCTGCAGTAATGCATTCCATTCCTCATCTTGGGAAGCTCTTACAGTGCTGAAACAAGGAAACAGTGAATGGCAGACATAGATAACTTCCATTTTTTCTATGAATTAACAGGGCTGCAAAGGAAGCCAAGAAGGCTAAGCAGGCAACCAAGAAAACAGCTGTTTCTGCTGCAAAGGTGAGATGTAGGAGGCAAATAGAAATTATTAAATGGAATACACCATGTTGTAACATGACACATAGCATTCTGCTGTGGCACTTGATTTGAAATTCCTGTTTCTGTTTTGAGGAAGCATTTTTGTAACTTTCTGATTTGAAAACTCCTTGACTGGACTTTTGTACTAAAGTTAAGCATACCCAAACAGCTGCATAGAATGAATCTTTTTTACAGAATAAGAAAATACTACAGGAAAATAATAATGAGAATAAATAAATATTACAGGAAGTCAATTCTCTGACCTAATATCAGAGATAATAAATAAAATCTTGTCTGAATGCGACATCTTCACTATCTAGGAACTTGGTAACAATATATTGATGAGTGCTACCGTGTGTTTCATGATCACTTCTGAATTAATACCATATGTTGGCTTAGTGTCATGTGTGTAAACAAATGCTAACATGATCCCAGTATTCTAGTCTGATCTGATTTCTGTCAAGAGTACATACAGGGACACTTGTAGAAATGCAGATAAATGGCTTCTTTTCACTCATACTTCCTTATTTCTCTACAGGCCCCTACAAAGGCAGCACCTAAGCAGAAGATTGTGAAACCAGTCAAGGTTTCTGCTCCCCGTGTTGGTGGAAAGCGCTAACTTGCCAAACTGTTGGTCATGCTGAATAAACATCTGATGGAATTCCATTACTTGTGCCATGGTCTGCTCTGCTGTGTGAGATACACTGAAGGGAATGAATCTGTGAAATTACTGTGTCTGGGTATTGCAGACTGAAAAGCATCTTCCTGCCACAAAACGTTTTGTTTCTTAGACAGTCTGCTGTATTAGCACACACTTCCCTAGTGTTCACTGAGTGGCTCAGGTAGCAGGGAGGATGCAGCAGGTATGTGATGAGTGTTCTTGCCTGAAAGACAGAACAGCACCTAAGTTTATTCTGCATCTATGACAAATGACAAAAAAAGAGGTTTCCAAGATCAGAGGTACATACAAGCTAAAAGGGGGTGTGAAGCAATATAATCTGTAAATTACTTACAAAGGTCCTGTGTTGTGGAATGCATGTAGCAAGATACAGAGAATCAAATATGGAGAATATCAAATAAGGTTAAAAACAGGGAATGCATGGTTTTCACTGACTGCATGGCTCTTACACACAAAGATTCAGATGCAACTTCTGGGTCGGGAAGTTACAAAACTGGAAGCTGTTGTCAGGAAAAAGGAGCCGTGAAGATTGAATGGGTTTCAAATGCAGCTGATGTTACACAGTTAAAGCTCATTTATGTTCATATTTAACTTACTGAATGCAGATAGGGGTTCCCTTAGAAATTTCCCACCGCTAGAGGGATTGAAATTCCTCATGGGAGTTCCTCTGTCTGCCTAAGTAACTGCACTGTGCAGACAGCGTGCCCAGACTTTGCCACTTTTGCTGGACAGCAACAGCCTTGGCAAAGCAATGTCCTGATTTACCAGAACAAAAACCGGAACCAAACCTTCGCTATTTTTTGGATCAGTTACTTTTCTGTTGATACTTTGAGGACTTGATTTGTTACCTTACACCAGTCAAGAAGACAGCTGTGTTTTAACTTCCTGCAGTCCTTCTGGGCTTCAAAAACAATGGCTGTAATGGGCACTGTGGGTTATGGGCTATACTTATATCTTCTTTGAGTTTTAATAAAATAGATATGGGTCTGGATGAAGGCTACAACCCATTTAAAAAAGGTTTAGCTTGATGATATTAAAGGAATTTGCACCATGATCTTCCAAACAAGGCTGTTTTTTGCTATTAAAAAACAACAAAAAAACAACCCAGTGCTGCTCAGGTTTAGAAAGAAATTTAAGGCTTTTAAACTGGTTAACACATTTGAAAGCAAAGGAGACAGAAACTGGAGGGGAAAAGAGAGGAAGAAAAATTGCTTGTGCTTAACAGAGAAAGGATTTTTTAATAATTTAAAACTGAAGGCTGAAAACACCTCTAAATATTCCACGTGCTAGTGGTGATTATACAAATCACATCAGTGTCTTGTACAAGGCACCTGGTACCCCAGATGTGTCCTTGTGAATGTTTTCAGCTAAGAAGCTGAAAAAGATAAGCTTTTATCATCTACTTGAAATATCATTTATGATATATATAGAAACTGATTGGCAGATATGACTAATTAATAAGTTATTATTTGTTAATGCTTTGACGTTTGCAGGCTTTGGCTGCCTGGTGTCACTGCAGTTGTGCACAGAAGTGCTTCACAATTACTCTGCCTTGATGTTTTTTCCTGAATTCTGACTGATATGGTGAGAAGTAAAGAATAACAGCCCATCAGGTTACTCCTCTTACAAGCTATGCACTGGGTGAGACAGGCTGTTCAGAGCAGGGTGTAACAGCACTTTATTCACCTCAAACATGGATGTAATAGAATGAATGATGAAATTTAATATAAGCCCTTGTGTTTACCTAATGTAATGTTATTGATCCTCTATCAAGTGTTTGTCAGAAAAATTGAGTACCTGTCACAGACCCACAAAATAATTTCGGTTAAAAAGGACCTCCAGAGGACATCCACTCCAACTCTGTTCAAAACGCGTCTGTTTAGATGAGATTGCTTAGTATCCACCTGAGTCTTGAACACAACTGCAAGGACAGAGATTCCACAACCTCCTAGGGCCACCTCTTCCAGTATTCCACCACCCCCATTGTTAAAAAAACCCGAAAGCCTAAATACAGAATCCTTTTTCTATATAAGCAGCGCCTTTGGCCGGTCCCACTCCCTCAGGTCGGTATCTCAGTGTTTGGGGCTCCCTGCTCCAGGTGCGTCCCGCAGGTACCGAGGCAGCGGAAGCGTCGCTGCTGCTGCTGCTGCGCTGTCCTGGGCACGGCAGCCCCCGGCTCCTGCCTCGCGTGTCTGTTGCGGGTGTAAAAGCCAGCGCAGAGCTCGGACAAGCAAAACGCGCAGATCACTTCGAACGGATTTTCCTTCTTGCCCCTGACAACACAGCGTGCACCGAGCCCTGAGGCGGGGCTGCCTCGCCCGCGCTGGTGCTGCTCCTACTCCTGATGGGCACGATTGACCCCGCTACTCCCCTCGCAGCTCTGCCCCCGAGGCGGCTCTGGAGCGGAAGCCGCTTCAGTTTCGGAGCCGGGGCTGCGCTGGGATACCCTCGGGAGTGTCCCCGGCTCCCGCCGCCACGGCCGCGCCCCGCAGCGGGCTTTGCCCGGCTCCAACGTGGCGGCCCCGGCCTTGCACCCGGGCTCTCCCTGCCCGGTTCCAAGATGGCGCCCCCGCTCCCCCGGGCGCCCCTCCGCGCCCCCGCCCCTTCCCGGGGCCTCCTGCGCGTGCGCGGCCGCACCTCACTTCCGCTTGTGCAGCAGCCATTTTGTCTTTCCGCCGCCACTGCTGCCCGAGCTTCTCCCTCCCTCCCGCCGCCGCGGGCCGCGACACTCCAGTTCCCCCCCGGGCGCGGCTCCCGCCGGGCCGGGGCCGATCCCGGTCCCCCTTCCCTTATCCCGGGAGGCTCCTCCGCAGCCCGGGCGCGGGGGCGGCTCCCGCGCCCTTGCCGCGCGATGTCCAGCGAGGAGAGCTACCTGGCCATCCTGCGGTACCTGACGAACGAGCGGGAGCCGTACGCGCCGGGCACGGAGGGCAACGCCAAGCGGAAGATCCGCAAGGCCGCCGCCTGCTACGTGGTGCGCGGCGGCACCCTGTACTACCAGCGGCGGCAGCGCGACCAGCAGCGCTTCGCCGAGCTGGAGGTGGTGCTGCAGGCCGAGCGCCGCGCCCGCCTCATCCGCGCCGCGCACCTGGCGCCCGACGGCGCGCACCGCACCCGGCTGCAGACCTGGCAGGGGCTCTCGCAGAAGTACTGGTGGAGAGGTGAGCGCCGGGGCGGGGGCGGCCGCGGGGCACCGAGACACCGAACCGCGGCGGGTCCCAGGGTCATCCCAGGCATGGCGCAGGACCGCGTCCCGACGGTTCTTGAGCGTGTCCCCCGATGGAGACTCAGAGCCTCTCGGGGCAGCCCGTGCCGTCGCACAGTCACCTTTGCAAATTTAACTCGTGTTCGCGTGGAACTTCCCGTGCATTAGTTTCTTTCTGCTCGTTTCCTCTTATGCCATTGCCCGGCATCACCGGGACCTTGCTCCATGCTCCTAGCACCTCTGTTTAGATATTTATACACATTAATGCGGTCCCCTGTCGGTCGTCTCGTCTCGAGGCTGACGAGGCGCAGTTCCCTCAGCCTTTCCTTGTAGAAGGGATGATTCAGTCCCTTAATCATCTTTGCTGCCCTCCTGTACCTGCTCCAGGAGTTCCATGTCTCCCTTCTGCTGGAGGGATGTCCGTGTGCCCTCCCTGGCGGGAGCAGGAGGGGACTGTCACTTGCCGAGGGCCCGGTGCCTTTAAACGCCACCTCGAGCACGTGCTCTGTGGGCAGTGACATTGTGTCACACCCCGAGAGGCAGCGCTCGCCCTGCACGGTGCCTCTTGGTCGGCAAATTGTCCAGGACTTCTCATCTGGTGGTGGCACCTTGAATATCTGCAAACACAGAGTACAGCTGTCCCCTCCAGGTACTGCACACAGCCCAGGTAAGGCAGTGACATCTCAGCTGTGCCCGTGGGATAGGGTGATAGTCCAGTCCACATGGGCTGGGTTAGCTTTGGACCTCATTCATGCATGTACTGGTGTTCATGTTAAAGTACTACAGCTGCCAGTGGTGGCAGTCCTGGCACTCATTGCTTTATTTGTCTCTTACTTGCAATGAGAAGCTGAAAAGACCAGATTAATTCTCAACTGGGTCCTGAGTGATGCCACAGCTGTTACAAATGGTGGTGCCTGAACAGCAGTAATTCCCAATTGGGACTTTCTTTTGCCTGAGGGAATGACTTGATATCTTGTTCCGTTTGGATTTGGTGTTCTACTTTTAGCCCTAGGTATCCATTAAACAAATAGCCTGATTTTCACTTGCCATGGGCCCAGTGTGTGTCTGTATTACTTCTTTTGTTCTGCTCTCTTCATCCACCAGCAAGTCTGTAATTCCAGCTTTAGTTTTCCCTATTTTCAGTTAGAGGGATTTTGCTTTAGCTGCAGCCAATCCCTCCAGTCCAGATCTCAATGACTTGAAGATCTTTTCATGTGAAGAAAGGATATATCAAAGCTGATATACCCATTCTGGATGGTGGTTTCCTTGCCTTTATCTGCATTCTCATTGTCTGCCCACCATTCTACTGTCCTGGCATCTGCTCTCATCCTGTGCTGGAAACTTGCTCCGTGGGTCTCAGTGTAGCTTCTGTTTGTCAGGAGAAGGCATTCTGTGTTCTTTTGATCTTATTGGTCACCTTTATTTGCACACCCTAAATCTTCTTGATTCTTTTACACTGAGAATACTAAAATTCATTCCATGCTTTCAGTTCAAGTTTTATGTTTCCTACATGTGTTTCCCTTAAAACAATGTTTTCCCTGCCATTGCAGTATTCTTTGGCTGCTATGGACAGCAGCTTTGGCCCAGCTGTCAGCCTGGGATGGACATCAGCCTGGTGTGTGTTCTCCAACTGCAAGGCCAGGGGCTGGAGAATGCCTCAGGGGCCAGGAGGGGTGTTAGAGATGTGATTTGCAGGCCAGAGACCTCCTTCTGTTTCACATTAAATCAAGGAGATGTACAAATTGTTGAAATGAGCGTTAATATCTCAGGTTGCCTTAAGTCTCTGTTTTCCTGATGCTTGCAGAGATACAGCATGGCTTACACTATCATTAAATACCTGAGGAGATATGAGCAAGCGAGTCTAAGTCTGTGTCAGCAAAGTTTTGAGCTGTGCTGGATTTTAAACCATAGAGGCCCAGCTGCTCTATATGCTTTTATATTGTTCTAGTGAAGAGAACAAATTTGGATTGAAAGCCATGCATGGGAAATGCCTTGGGATCCAGAAGGGGACCTGAGCTTAGGACCTGTTGAGTATCTGAAATTATTTACAGAATTGCAGAATGTACTGGGTTGGAAGGGACCCACAAGGATCACTGAATACAACTCCTGGCCTTGCACAGGACTGTCCCCAAAAGTCACAAGAGTCATTCCTGAGAGTGCTGTCCAAACACTTCTTGAACTCTGTCAGGCTTGGTGCTGTGACTGCTTCCTTGGGGAGCCTGTGCCAGTGCCCAGCCACCCTCTGGGTGAAGAGCCTGTTCCTAATGTCCTACCTAAACCTCCCCTGACACAAATTCAGGCTATTTCCTCGGGTCCTGTCATTTATATTTGGTTACACTGGTTAAAGTACTGGTGAGAAATTGATTTATTTAAATTTCAAAATCATAAGCAATTGATTTAAATCAGTGTTAATAGTACCTGTCAGTGTCATTGCATATAGCACAGGTGATCCCAATTTTGCAAAAGCTCATAAGTGAGCCTTCTAATTTTTGTCCTCTTCAGGAGGAGCAAGCCATCTGTGTGGGCTAAATAAAGGATTATATTACATTTGTCATTGATGTGGAATGATGAGACTAAATGTCTAAATACTTTTTTTTTTTTTTTTAGCCTTAATAGTCTTTCTAGGAGGGTTTGCTTGATGTAGTGACATTCTAAATGTTCTGTCTCAAATTAGCAGTAGAGACAATATCATGCAATGGTCTGAGAAAATCAGAATTGGTAATATTGCATCAGAGAGTGTAGGTGACTGACTTTATTTTTCTTGTTAGTATGTAATATTTTTGATTATTAATTATTGATGTTTAGCTAATCTTCTACATAGTTATTTGTTTATAGTAAATTGAATTAAGATTAGAAGCCTAATCAAGCTCCGTTAATTTTTTTAGGTATTCTTAAGCAGGTTAAAGATTACATTAAAGAATGCAGCAAGTGCCAGGAAAAGCTAGACCGCTCTAGATCTCTCTCAGATCCTTCTGAAATGCTGGAGGAGCTAGGACTGGATGCAAAATCTCACGAAGATAGTAATGAAACAGATGAGGAATTGAGTAACACAGCATCAATCCCAGCAGCATCTCCAAAGCCTGTGAAGAAGAAACCAATAGCAAAGCACGAGCTTGTGTTTGTAAGTACCATTGTTTACATCTGAATGGGTTTGCATTTTCTATTACTGCATTCTTGGTCATGGACTTCTTTTCCATTGTTGTGATAATCTTGTAACAGTAAGACCATACATTTTGCCAAAGATATTGAATGTGTAGAAATGGGATACTGGTGTATGTGTCATGAAATTAATTATAGGACATCATTGCTGGGAAATAAAATCACGCTATATATTAAGCATATAGAATCTAAGATAAAATTAATGGCAAAATCGCAATTGCTTACAATTGCCATCACATACAAGATTCTAATGGACTCTATGTATTTTCCTTAATAAATGATGCTATACTGATGTATAAAATTCTTGTTCATAACTGCAGGCTCACATGCACATAAAGACATTTGTATTTCTAAACTTTTTCAGACTGTAGCATGGAAAAATACAGTCAAAGAGCTGTTTGAATGTGTCTTCCCATTTTTCCAGTCTGTTTTAATTGTGTTTGGAGGGAGGGTGAAACTTAAAGAAAGAAAACAATAGTAAAGATAAGCTCTATATTCTGCAGGCTTGAACTGATTGTATGGTTGCAGAAAATAATCCTTTTCTGTGTTTCAGTGTGAATGCTTAAAAAGGCACAATCTAAATGTAATGAAGTTCTCAAATGTTGTTTGTGACAGGTTGACAGTAAGGGCCTTGTGAAGCAGTCATCTTCCAAACATTGTCTGTCAGTCTTAAACCAACTGAATCAGCAGAGGCTTTCCAATCAGTTCTGTGATGTGACTTTGCTGATTGAAGGAGAGGAGTACAAAGCTCACAAATCTGTCTTGGCAGCCAACAGCGAGTACTTCCGAGAGCTCTTCATTGAAAAGGGAGCTGTCACTAGTCATGAAGCTGTAGTGGATCTGTCAGGTGAATTGCTGTGGGTTTCAAAGCTAGAAATCATAATATCCTAAGGTGTACAGTATTTAATTCAGTCTTTCTTGAGTGTTGAAGACAACCAAATTTTTATCTTGCTTTTTTCTCTGTTTTAATCTAAAAGCATTTTGTGTGGATCATAATGCAAAAGTGATCACTCTGATTTTTGCCTAATATGATTTTCCATGGACTGTGGTATTTAATCTTAAAATTTCTGAGAAGCTTTTGATGGATTTTTACCTTGCTTAGGTGTGTTTCCTCCTTGTATTAGTCACAAACGTTAAAAAGGGAACAAAATCAAATGCTTGAGTACATCAAGCAGGGATGTTGACAAGCTGCTTGGAGAGTTGTTTAGCTTAATGAATGTTAAATTACTTCTTATTTCTGTGAAGCAGAATTATACATGTCTGCTTATTTCTCAAACCTGGTACATGAAAGACAGGAGCCAAAATATATGTTCTAAAAATAGCTTTGTAGTGATGAAGAGTAGTGTACAGAACATATGACTTCTGCATTGCTTTCTCATTCATTAACTGTCTCTGCATGAATAATAGGCATGTATGAACAATGATTTTCTAATAGGATGGTCCAGAAAGTTCCCCACATTAAATATTTGATTTATTATTTATGCAACTGTGGCAGTTATACCAAATTCTTATATTTCAGCATTTCTATCTGTGTATCCACATTTTTATTGTTTTTAATAGCTACTTCCTTATTTTTCTGCCACATTGCTTGTTACTTAAGACCTGAGTACTTTCTGAATGTAGCAGATCCAGAAAGACTTTGGTTCAATTAATCTCCTCCAAAAGTATTGTGGCTCTCCCAGCATCTTGAAATATTTCTCAAAAAATTTTATTGTGAAACTCTTTAAGTACTACTTAGTTATTGGAAAAGTTGTCTGAGCTTAGCCAGACATAGAAACTACATGAGGAGGAAGCTGTAGTGTAGATGAGAATTAATTGAGTGGCAGTGATGGGCTTGTTATTTCCATGTGTGTTTTGCTCTAAATTTCGGGCTTAACTGTATCAAAGGTGAACTGTTGTACTCATCATGGTATCTTTTGGGGTAATTTCAGGTCATCATTATTTACTCTAATATCTTGTTTTATTCCTGGTAGGTTTCTGCAAGTCCAGTTTCCTGCCTTTATTGGAATTTGCTTATACTTCAGAATTAACGTTTGACTTCTGTAGCATGGCAGAAGTGGCCATGCTTGCCCGGCATCTCTTCATGTCAGAGGTCCTTGAAATCTGTGAGAATGTGCACAAACAGATGGAGGAGAAACAAATTACAGTGTACCAAAAGGGAGATATTCAAACAGTAGAGTCAACACAAAATCTAGCAGAGCAGGCTGAAGTGCAGGTGCAGCCCATGGATGGTGTTGAGCACCCTAAACTCACAGCCAGTGAAGTGCCAGTAGCTGTGAATGGAGCTCCTTCCTCTGCTGGGACAGAGGAGGCAGCAGCACCCCAGCCTGACCTCCTGCACCCAGAGCCTCCGCAGGCCACTGCAGGTGATCCTTCCAAGCCTGTGGAACGGTGTGAAGCAACTGAAAATTACATCAAGATCCAGCTGGTGGAGAGCATTTCAAACAGCCTCTACAACAGACTCAGCACCGAGCCATCGCCTGTGGAAGCCATGGACACAGAGAGCCAAAGGGAAACTGAGACAGTTCAAAATCAGAGTGATAAAGCACAGGTGGACTCTGCTTCTGAAGACTCCTCAGAGACACTCAAGCAAAAAAGTGACGAGCAGAGCAGCTCCATTTCCCAGCCAGAGAGCCTTGCTTCCAGCCAGGATGATACTTACAAAAGCAAGCTTCGCCAGCGCTCTGTCACTGAGGGGGGATACATCAGGCTGCATAAAGGAATTGAAAAGAAACTGCAGAATAGAAAGACAAATCCTAAATCTGCAGTGCAGCAGGTATTCTGTCTGTCATTAGACCTTATAGTTACCAGAGTAATTTCTAAGATGTGACAGTTGGGCAAAAAAAATCCCAAAGGCATCGACTTGGCATCAGTATTCCTTCCATACTGAAGGTCCTTAGAATGCTTAGTGGCCACATTCTAGGTTGAGTATCTTCTCACAGCTTCTTATGGTTGGACAAAAGTTGTATCATCTCCCCAAAATCCTCAATGATCTGTGAATTTAATTCTGAGCTAGCTCATGTGTATGTCAGTCATAGATACATACTTTTATCTCTTAGAGAAGTGATTTGTCTATTACATTTGTTCAGACTTGACAACAGCATTGGGAATGAAAAATTTTACATCCCATGTAGATCTTAAGATGTAGTACTGAGTCACAATAATGCATTTCTGCTACCTTCTGATTGGGGTAAATGAAGAGAAAGCTTCAAAGGGCACTGCTGTTAAAACCTGAACATGCTAAATGTTAAATAATTGAACTAGTTCCAGTTACAATATTTTTATATTTTTTTTATGAAACAGTCTTATTACTTTTTCCCCTTTGAGAGGCTTTCCTCTTTCAGTGCCTTTGGATAGTTGACAATCAGCTCACTGGGCATCATGCATTTAGTTTGTGACAGAGTGCACTTCACTGCATGTTGGCCAAGTCTTCTGAAGAGCTGTTAATTTCCAAAGGAGTCCTGAGAGTTTTGTGTACCAGAGCCAGCAGTCCTACACACAGGACACTAATTTGGTATCATTACAGCACCCTAGTAGAAACTGTAGCATTAGTGTATTTTTGCAGATGGACAGCTTAAAGCCCAGATGCTAAAAGTAGCACAATCAAAATACTTGAGCAACCTACTTATCCTGGTTGGAGAGCACCACAGTTTTGTTCTCTTTTGGGAAGGGGAATGTTTACTTTTGTGTTAATGTATTTTGCAGTTTTTGAATCCAGCTCCTTGGCAGATGAAGTGTACAGACCTATGGAAAAAAGCAGTTAGTTTGGATGATTGCTCAGGATTGGGCTCAGGAATAGGTTTCTGCTTTCCTAACTTGTTTTGTAGCCTTTAGTGTTTTGTGCATCCCTCAACTCCCCTTATGGCATGGGATGTTGTATAAGCTTTGGGAAGGAGACACTCTCCTGAGTTCCCAGTTTTGATGCTGGGAGAATAATGGGAAAGAGATTGCAGGAAAAATGCTTCTGGTTTAAATTACAGTAATTGCACCTGGCATGGAGATATAGGGGATGAGGTGTGCTTTGTAGGAATTAATTATTTTCATAGCTGTTACTAATCATGTACTGGATAAAATTATTTTTGTGGCTTCACAATTTAGCCAAGTTTGCATAATTTTTCAGAGTGACAGGAAAATTTTTAAAAGTACATTAAAAAATTGAGTTTCAGGTTGTTTTTCAGAGGCATGGAAGGGCTGGCATGTTTTCAAAAACTGCGAGATACCTCATTTGTTGAGTATCAGAATAAGTCATGCAAGACTCCATTTTCTTAATGTGGGAAAAGCTGAATCTTTACTTACATAACTTATTTTATACAGTTTTCATAGAGCTTGTGTTTGACTCCCGTTGGTTAGTAGTTTTCTTGCCACCTAATTCATTGGTTAGTAAATAGTATTTTACTTGTCTATCAAATCTCTATTCTTGGATTGTTTACATACTCTTCTGCTGGTTCTCATTGTACAAATCCCTTGCTATTGTAGGTGCATTTGTTTTTCACGCTCAGATTAGATTGTTATGTTAACAAATGTCTCATTCTCAAAATGGCTTCATATGGGAACTTGCAAACTGCTTGATAGCTGCACTTAGAAGTGACAGGGCGGCTTTGGCAGTTTTGCAAAGTGAGGCCTTAATTTCATAAGGCCTTTCTTTTATAGCTCTACTTGTGTGCAACAGTTGGGAGAACAGGATAAAGAAATTGGGATGCTTGTACTTCCTTCCCTTGCCTTATTCTCAGGAACCCAAACGGGACACACCTGACACAGGGCATTTCAACCTGATCACTTAGAATTTGGTTTCTAAAGAATTTGGCAGCAAATTTCTGCAAAGGAAGATGAGATTATCGGCTCCAGGTAGCACTGCCAGTACCACCTAAAAAAAGCCCCATAGTGATTTATTCCTAGATAAAAATCTCTAGGAAAGCTGGAATGCTCTCAACTTGATAGAAATCCTGACTGGCAGTATTCTGTGATTCTTCTGTAACTATCCCGTAGCTGTCACTTAAGCAGTGACTCAGGGCTGGAGAGTTCATTGTCCCTGAACTGGTAAGTCACTGTGTGTCCATCATCATACTAAGTTTAAGGTTTTTAAAAAAAGAATGGTTTTTCACTCACCTTGAGATCTGTAGTTTTGTAGTGAACTCAAACAAGGCAACTTTCAAGCAGCTAAGTCAGCTGAGCAAAATTAAGAGGTATTACAGAAACACAGAACATCAGCTTTTAGTGCAGACTTTCAGACAAGGTATGAAGTACAATGCAGTAAAATTCATTAATAGGTTCTGGTTTTCCAACGTAGGTTGCCATGAAGCTGGTACAAAGAGGGAAAAAAATGAAACAGCCCAAAAGAGAGACCACGGAAAATAACGAAGTGGAAGCACAGCACAAATGCTCTGACTGTGGAATGGTGTTCCAGCGGCGCTATGCACTTATAATGCACACACTGAAACATGAAAGATCTAAAGAATATAAATGCCCAGTAAGTTGAGGGGTTGTTTTTTTCTGTGTAAATTTTCCTCCTTATGAAAATTAATTCTGTAATTATATTAGTAATTCTTTTTTGTTGCCTTTTTTGTTACATATATTTATTTTCCTTACCAATTTCATAGTTAGATATAGCCTTGATCTGGATGGGGTGAGGTAGAATGGAGTGCAGCCACTTGGCCTGACACTAGTGTGTACCTTGCTGCTCAAGACTGTGCTAGCATGGGATTTGCTTTTAACCCTACTAGTAAATTTGTGTTTAGTCTAGACTGGAAGTTAGTCTCACTGGGAAGTGATCTGTGGTTCTGTCAGTAGCCCTAAAATAAAAATTTACAACTATTCATTAACCTCGGACAAAATGGCTGTTGGAGTTGTGTTATAGATTTAACCCATCATATTACTGTACTTAAAACATTTGATTATTTCTGTTTGTTTTTTTTAATACTTCCGAGTGTTACATGCAAAGTAAGGTTGTAATATTTTCTGTCCCAGCTGTGCAAGAAGGAATTCCAGTACGGCGCCTCGCTGCGGGCACACTTGGTGCGGCACACGCGGAAGACGGAAACCAGCGCTGCAGCCGGGAGTGCCGAGGGGACCGGCATGTCCTCAGTGAAAGGGAGGACCAAACGGGAATTCGTGTGTGACATCTGTGGCAGAACTCTGCCCAAGCTCTATTCCCTCAGAATACATATGCTTAAACATACAGGTGTCAAACCCCATGCATGCAAGGTAAAGTCCTTTTGCTCTCTAATCAGATTTGTAATGTTCTCTATTACCAATACTTTGGTATTGATGCTCTGCCTAAAGTTTATGTTAATCTTGGTCACTTCACTTGGTCACTTCAATAAGGAAAACTAGTGTAACATTCATGATGAAATTGCTTGCAGTCCAAGAGTGAGAAAACTAGAATGAATATGAGTTGTGCAAGTTCATATTCTTGTGTCTAGAAGAATGTCTTCCTTCGATTATTCCTTTTTTTTAACAGACCAGTTCTGTCACTGGTTCAAAATCACAGGCTTGGCTATCCTGGTTCCCACGAAATACAGGTGGTTTTGTTCTGTTTGAAGTTAAACACCTATTACATAGTTAGTTTTATTTGTCGTATTCCACCATGTGTGGATTTTTTAGGTTTGTGGAAAGACCTTTACGTATAAGCATGGATTGAAAATGCACTTAGCTCTCCATGAAGTACAGAAACAGTTCAAGTGTGACTTGTGTGAAAAGTCTTTTGTCACAAAAAGAAGCCTTCAGGAGCACATGAGCATTCATACAGGTAAGTGATGAGAAGGGGAATCCTTTTCCTTTGCTTGGATATTTTATGCTGCTGAATTTTAATGTTGTTCTTCAGTGTCAAAAGAAAATGTTTTAAAAATAAATGGTAGTTTGTTCTTTTTCTTGTGGTCAGGCAGCTGAGATAGAGGTAAGTAGTTGTTTTCTGGGGCTAAACCATAGTTTAGTGTTATTATGCAAATATTCTATACAAGAATGGGGAATTGTGGTTCATCTGTCCTGTGGTTTAATGTATGTATTTAATGACTGTATCATGTCAATTCAACAAGAAATAGGCAATAGGCTGGAATGTTCTAATGCACTTCATCTCCCAGCCTGTCCTTTTACAGGAAAACATGCTAAGTTAAATCTCTCAGAATCTCCATATATGATTTTCAAGATTTTCTGTACTAATACTGACATTTTGTAAAGCCTAGTGTCTTGAAAGATCTTAGCATGTGAAAGATGGCAATATAATAATTCAATACAAGCAGACTTTTAAAATTGTAATTTGTAAAGGTTGTCTGTTTCTGGTTTTCTGGGCTGAGCAGAATCAAGATAATTTGTTCCTGAAATTAAGGAATTTGTATTAGTAGTCATCACTCCTGTGTTGATGAAATGGAGGAAAAACTTTTATTTTAAGGTGTTTTTCCACAAATGCAAGATATCAGCAGTAGTCCATAAGCAATGCTGTGTTTCTGAAGAAGTTGCATAATACATAAGCACAGGCACTTGTGGGTTTTTTCACACAAGAAGGCAGGTTTTTAGGCTGCTCACTTTTCCTCACTAAATCATAGTTGCAGCAATGTACCTGTGTTTAAAAGCATTAAATAAACTAATGTAGAGTTGCTACTCCCCCCTTGTGCATTATTACATTAACACATACAAAATACACTTAAAAATTCCATCGGTGTGTAATTAAACAAACCTCACTTTGTAGTACTGCTCTGATTTCTTAAGGTAAGTTATATATGAACTGAAAACCTGTCTCACAAAGTACTCCAGAGAAATGGAGGCATGACTTGGTAACATGTTTTGTTTTGTTTTTGCTAGGAGAATCCAAATATCTTTGCTCCATCTGCGGAAAATCTTTCCACAGGGCATCAGGACTCAGTAAACACATAAAGAAACATCAGCCAAAGCCTGAAGTTCGTGGCTATCAGTGTACTCAGTAAGTCAGGTGATGGGTGGTTTTGGTGGGCTTTTTTCTTAGTATTAATGATCCTCGTCATTTTCAAGATTAAAAGCAGCTCCTTGTTGTAGCATAAAACTGTTCCACTGGCCTGGGATGAGACTTGGATAGTGTGAGAATAAAAACGCATTTTTGCGAATACATGTTGGAGAGCAAAGGCTTGGTTTTAAGCTGTTACCTAGCTCTAGTTTCTTGCAGCTCTTCTCTAATGACTTTGCACTGCAATCAGTAGTATTGGTGCTACAATCAGTAGCTGTGTGGGTATACAGCTTTTTTGCAGGACAGATAAAAGAGTATAAGGTTGTAAGAGGCCAAGGGCCTTCAGCCTGGTTTTGCCCTCTGGTAGTGTGATAGTGGATTTCAGCTGGATTTGAAGCTGCAGAGTGTGCAATGTCCAGCACTTGTGTTCAGTGTTTGCTGAAACGTGGCTGTGTTTAGGAACATTGCAAACTGAGACTCACTGACTGTTGCAGTTCTCTTGATTATAAAACATATATGACCACTTAAATACTGCAATAAATGACATTTGGTTTTATTCTTAATGGTATTTATTATTATTTACATGACAGCACTGTGGACTTTAGCAAAGCAGAAACTGTAACTGGAAAGTGTGATCTTAGTGCATTAGCAAAACATGGATACTTCTTCCATGACCAAACAGACTATAGGGAACCTTTCAAGTGCCCTGCAGAAGGACAAATAACGTTTAATTTTGGAACCCACAATGAGGTGTCTGGGAAGCTCTGTCAGATATTAAGAGGAGTGGTACAATTTATATGATTGCCTGTAGCAACTCAAGGTTTTAAAGAAAGCAATAATCTAAAGAGTTGTTTAAAGTATCTCATTGCTGCTGCATACTAGCAAAAATAATATTTTCTAAATTATGAAGACTTAGTTCTGTCAACAATGTTTATATTTAGTGATTTTTAATACTAAAAGCATTCATTCTAAAAATACAAAGAACAGAGCTAATAGGATGCGCAGACACTGTTTCATGAAATATACTATGGAAGGGAATTTTAGTTTTGAAGGTGACATATATTTATAAAACAAAATTTTTTTGCTCAAGGCAGTAGGGCCATGGATGCAAGAGGTCACCTTGACAGAGAAGATATTTTGACTCCCCAGCTTCTTCAAAACAGACACAGTCCTTGCTGCTTCTCCAGCAAATGTCTCTGCTAAGGATATAATTCATGTTGTCGCCGGTGGTTTAGAGAGCTTCACTAAGCAATAACCAGACTTCAGTTCTTAGTTTGGTGGCTTGGAATGGAAACCTCCCTGTCAGGCTTCAGTCTGAACTTCTGGCCAGTTGAGCAAAGCTGACCATGAATTATTTTCCCAAAATGTTCCTGGAAGTTTTGCAGTGAAGTATGTGTTTGATTAAACTGCAGTAACGCATGACAATGTATGGTGGTTGCTTGAGTTTTTTACTTCTCTAATGGCTTTTCCACATACATAGTCCTTGGGGAAAGAGCACCAAGTGCCAACCCCATTCAAGCCCCTGAGGGGTCTTTCTGGTACTATTTTATGTGGATGTGCAAACTGAGGATCCCTGAGAGCCCCATTTGAACTGGAGGGATGAGATTTTCTAACCTAGGAGGAGGAGGAGGTTGGTACTGTTGCTCAAGGATTGTTACTTTTTTTTCCCCCTCCCGCAAAACCAAAGTCAACTATTTTTCTCTCCAGAATGCCCATTATTCAGGCAGTGTAATATCAAATGTTTTGTTGCTGTATGGAAGCTTTTCTCATTTTCAGATTCCCTCATTCCAGTGGTTGATCCTGTAGAAGTTGAATCAGCCACCCTTGCTTGCTGGCACTGCTCTGCCTCTGTCCTTTCTTGAATCATGTAGCTGTATGTTGTTACATGAGGAAGAGAGATGAGCAGCAGAATTTCTTTCAAAGGGAGAAACCATGTTTTTGATTAGATCAGACTCTGTAGTCTTCATACCAAGAGGAGCTGTATTGTCCAACTATGGCAAAGTATAAGTGAAGGAAAACCATAAGTTAGCCTGGGTTAAGATGTGTATAAGCAGCAAGCTAAAGAATGAGTATTGATACTTTCAGATGCTTTCTTGCAGGATTATGAATTTGGGGTTTTTTATTTCCTAAAAAAACCCCTACATTTGAGCATTAAAAACAGATTCCAGTTATCTTTGTGTCAGTCCTCTTTGGTTAAGGAAAGAAGCAGCTCTTTACTGTCCTCATACATTCATATGGTATAATACAAATTTCTGATGTCTGCCAGTTGGTTTGCCCTTGAATATTCACCATTAAAACTGCAGAAAGAATATAGTTACTCAATAACAGACAAAAGGGTTTCAAAGGTCCTCAAGTTTTATTCCAGGCTTTCAAATAAGCTGCTGTTCTTTTTAATTTTTCCTAGTTTGGAGTGGGCTTGTGTTTTAAATAAATACTGAGGATGCAGTAGGTGTTCTCAGTCTTGAGTTACTATTAAAGAAGAGGGTCCCAGTGCTTTTGAAATCAATGCCTTTCTTGTATGGGATGCTAAAACATTTGCTGTTACAGGTGTGACAAGAGTTTCTATGAAGCTCGGGATCTTCGGCAGCATATGAATAAACATTTAGGTGTGAAGCCATTTCAGTGTCAGTTCTGTGGAAAATGTTACAGCTGGAAGAAAGACTGGTATTCTCATGTAAAGTCTCATTCTGTCACAGACCCTTATAGGTAAGAGGAAATTAATTTAACAACTGAAAGGTACTATTCAAAGTGAGGCTGTAGAGATCCACAGCCTGTCAACAAGGCATTGCTTAGTCCACTTTTGAAGTACCAGTGGATTGATGGTGACTGGGGGCTTGAGTGCTTGAGGATGAATGGGTGACTTTACATAGCGTGGGTTGGCTGCTAAGCTGGGACACAGTGCTGGAACTGAGACATGAAGTCATAAGAGGATAAATACAATCAGTGAAGTTAGAAACTTATGTGATCTCACTTCTCTAGAAGGGTAAGTGGAAGCTTTGTGGCTGTGGATAAGAGGAAATGTAGTTCAGTCCAACAATATTACTTCTGATTATGGAACTACTTATCATATAAGACAGCATTGCCCTTAAACTTTGCCTACCATAAATAAAGTGCATTTTGGGTTAAAACACATAAGTGTACAATAATGGTTTTAACAGATTTCTCACATTAACACATTTTAGGTGTAATGTATGTGGAAAAGAATTTTATGAGAAAGCTTTGTACAGAAGACATGTAAAGAAAGCCACACATGGTAAAAAAGGAAGAGCAAAACAAAATCTGGAACGAGTTTGCGAGCACTGTGGAAGAAAATTCACACAGCTCCGGGAATATAGGAGACACATGAACAATCATGAAGGTATGTAGAACACAAATAATCATTACATCCCTCAACACCTAAAAACACAATGTGCAAGGGGTAATTGTTTCTTTGAGTCTGTGTGCCCTGTCTGGTAAGACATGGAGGAGTTTTTACTGATTCTCCAGTGTATGTGAATCATGGTTTGGTAACTTGCTGTCAGTGATTCCCAGAAGTTGCTGTTGGGGGTCTTTCTAAAGCTCCAGTCACACACAGGGACTGTGCCAATTTGTCCTCTGTACCTGAACAGAGGAGGAACATTTTTACAAGTGACTAAGAGAGGTAAATCTGGCAAAGAATTGGATGCACTAAAACACTCTCCATTTTCAAAGGCACACACAGTTAACAAAGTACTCTTCAGATAAGAGAATGATTGGCCTAAATTTAAAAAGAAAAAAGGACCAATGTTGGAAATTGATCAACTTCTTAATTTATGACAAGTGATAAATTGTATGATGTTTGGAGAAAATATGAAAACTTTTTTTTTAGTTAAAGAATTATGTGCATTTTTACTTTAGATGTAAAGTATGAAATTGATTTTTGAGTATTTGGTTCTTTCAGCCGTGTTGGGAGTCTATATTCTCCTATCCCAGGGCAAAACCCACTTTTCTTTGAAGTATCTCTCCTTTTAAAGAGCTCTTAAGAGTAAATCTGACAGCTGTCTAACTATTGAAATAGAGATTTTGTGTTTGTCTCTAAACAGCAAGTGTCCTGTAGTAGGTACTTAGCCTAAATCTACAGCAACTGTCAGAGAGGAAAAGCCAGTAGTGAGATGGTGTTTGTCACCACCACAGACCACAGAACTCGGATGTTACGAGGGAAAATAAGATCATACAAACATCAGGTGCTGTATTTGAACATACACAGTGAAGAGCAGGGTAAAGCTGTAGGTGTACAGAAGGATTGACAGAAGCAAAGAATGACTAGAAAAGAAAGTGACAAATTCTGTGAAGTAAAAACATGGCTTCAGAAAGGCATCAAAATGATCAGAATTCCATTAAGCATTGTGCACTTAGAATAAGGAAGAATCTTGAAAAGTTTTTTAAAGTAAAGCGTTGGATTGGGCTGGGCACTTGTGAAGAATCTTAACTACTGAAGGCATTATGCTTGCATTACATGGTTACACAGAAATGGCGCACAGGATCTCTTTCTTACACGGCAAACATCACAGCATTGCTGTGTTCTCACCCTGCTGTTCTCCCTGTGGCTGCTGCTCCTGCTGCTGGCCAGTGCTGTGACCTTTGCTTGCTCTGCCCCGCAGGTGTGAAGCCCTTCGAGTGCCTGACGTGCGGCGTGGCGTGGGCGGACGCGCGCTCCCTGAAGCGCCACGTGCGCACGCACACGGGCGAGCGGCCCTACGTGTGCCCCGTGTGCAACGAGGCCTACATCGACGCGCGCACCCTGCGCAAGCACATGACCAAACTCCACAGGGACTACATCCCCTGCAAAATCATGCTGGAAAAAGACACCCTGCAGTTTCACAACCAGGGGACGCAGGTGGAGCACGCCATCAGCATTTTAGCCTCAGACATACAGGAGCAAGAAACCGAGATCAGCTTTGGCGCTGGCGAGGGCGAGACTGTGGTGGTGACAGGAGAAACGCTGGAAGCCATCGAAGCAGTTGCAGCTACTGAGGAGTGCACATCAGTCTCCACCCTTTCTGACCAAAGCATCATGCAGGTGGTAAATTATGTACTGGCACAACAGCAAGGACAGAAAATGGCTGAAGTGACGCAGGCCATTGAAACCGTCGAAGTAGAAGTGGCCCATGTAACAACAACGGAGTCAATTTAGTGTATGAGAGAGCAAGAAGGGTGAGGTTGTGTATCTGTGAGAGCCAAGTGTAAAATGGGTTATCTGAGGCTTTCAGTGATGCCTGTTTGCAAATGGTTAATCCTCAGTACTGAATGTTGTGATGACAGAATACTGCACCACGCATTAGATGGAAAAAGTACCAATATTCCAGTGTGGGCCAAGGCTTTGAAAGCTAAGATTTCTATACTGGCTGTAACTTTAAACAAAACAAAAAGGTTAAAATTATGTTTTTGTGTCATGAAGTATCATACTGTAACTTTGAAAAATTAAAAAGAAAAACATATAAAAAGGCTGCACTAAAAACTAGAAATGCACAGCTATTGGTATTTTTTGTTTGTTTTGATGTGCATTTCATCTAATTTGTGAGCAAATTTCCTGTATTGGATGCTGTCTGTTTACTCCCAAGACAAGGGAGGTGGTAGACTGCTTTGTGTAGGCTTGTGCTTCATGTGGCATACAGAAAAACTGAAGCTTTTTTCTCTGGGCAAATGCACCATTGGTAGGTAGTAAATCCCAGTTCTGAAGAACTTACTTAAATTCCAGGTGTGTGGGTGGCTGGTCCAAGGTTCAGCAAAATGCTGTAAAATGTTTTATAGATAAGGGGCAAATAGATGGTTGTGATCTGGTTCTCCAAGATGGTCGTGAATTGAAGTTGACCAGAGGACAGCCCACCCCAGGGAGGCTACTTAGAGAAGTAAACTCCTTTGCTTTGTGAGGGAGGAGTTTGCACCGCAGCCTCTGCACACAGCCACGTTTAGCTCCATGTTTGTTTGGAAGCTATTGCCAGCACTGATGTGTGAACCCAGCGCAGACAGCCTCATGAGGGATGCTTCTGTTTTTGCTTTACATTTGATAAAGAAACTGTCAAAGGAAAAAGGTCTAATGGCACAGTTTTTCAGGAACTAAGGAAGTCCAGGTGGTTATGGACTGATGTTGACTTCTATTGTATTGAAAGGAGGAGCCCTGCTAATTCCCAAGTAGGACACATGACAGTATCAGGGTAGGGAAATATGAAAATCTTAGGATGGGGTAAAAATTAAATGGTCTCAAAATTACCAGAATCTCTAGAAGACCTTATTACTGCTGCTTTAAGAGAAATACTTCTAGGGCCAGTTGATACCTGGTAAATCCTTACTGGGTGTTCCTGCAAGTAAGTGTGAGTGACAGCTGTGCTTGGCCCAGGTTTCTGTGTCCCTGGTTCAATACCACAAACAGGGCACACCTTAATCTGTACAAGTGTAGGTTCCTTTGTCGCTGCGTGGCTTTTTTAAGCAAGCAGCATGTCTGTCAAGGAAACTGAAAGTGCTTTGCATGTGAGCAATCAGAGCTGTAGTCTTTAAATTCTTCTCAGTCTATAGTGGTATCACGTTTCCTAACCTGGACAGCAGTAAGATACCCAAGCAGCCAGAAACTTGTAATATTGGAGGGTAAATTTCATAAATAAAGTGACATGCATATAACTCTGCTACCTGTGAAACAGATCCGCTGAACAAAATTTCAGCAAACCCTGTGGCAAAGTAACCACCTCATTTGAACTAGTATTTCTACTTTTCATCTTATTTAACTATGTGGATATCTGTCTACTAAGCTACAGGATTGACTGTTCTTTTTATACTTTGCAATTCTGTAGATAAGCAGTTGTTGAAAATTTTTTTATGTTTAAGTCTTGGATCCAAATTAATTTGTAGATGCCTATTTCAAAAGTCAGGGTCTTATTTCAGAGAAATAATGTAGTTATTTATATATCCTGCACCCCTTTACAATTGTATTATTTTCTAATTACCAAATGGAATAAAACTAAAATGAATATTAAAAAAAATTACTGCTAGCTGTAACTTGAATTTTTGTATGGTAAAGAATCTGGAGATAGCCATCCTGCTTAAAATTAAAATACTGCCATTATGATGGAAAAAGATTTAAAAGCACTAGATAAACTTGAAAACTTACTTCAATATTTGTATCCTAAAAATAATTATGTATTGCTAAAGTGAAGAAGTGTTCAAGGAAAAATAGCTGTAAATAGTGCTAGAACATTATTTGTATATTTAGTGTGTTACCTTACAAAAAAGAATATTACCAGCACCTTAGTTTAATCTTTGGTGCATTTATTTATTTGCCCAACCTATGGAAGAAGCAAAAGTGAATCTGAATTCTGGAGCCTTCTTATCCACTGTCAAAATGCTTCAATGATCTGCTGTTTAAAAACAACCACCAACCAAACTAATAATAGAAGGTTGTTTGCTAAACGAGAATCAGCCAGGAATGTCAAAGCTGAATGTTGTGGCACCCCTTTCTTAACATGCTGTGCCTTACCTTTTCAGAATGGTATGAGGTAAGTAGGGAGTGTCACTCTTGGCTTTGCTGTTCCCATCTGTGTGGGGTTGCCTTATGTTTTTCTTTGGACTTCAGCACTTAAGACATTCACTACCCTCCTGCAAAAGTCAGACTGCAAATATGCAGTTGGTATTTGATTTTTTTTTTTAAATAAAGTTAATGAGAAGTGTCTGTTCATTAAGTATTCCTAGTGAATTCCTGTACATAATGAATCAGATTTGTACATTCTGCTGTTTTTATTTAGTGTTAAATGTATAAAGTTATGGTTATTTCTGTCATCAAATAAACTGAGCTCTGCCATGAATTGCTCTTTCAAGAAACTTTCTTTTTCTCTGAGGAAAGGTGTTGCAGATTCCTTTGCAGTATTTCACTTTCCATATACAGACAGATTCTGGCCTGGATAGTTCTAAACCTGCTTTTTAATTCTTGCTTAAGGCCCAAAGAGTTACATTGTACGGGGAAAGGAAACACACTGCCCTCCTGATTTGTGTCAGAACATGGCTGTACAAGAGCACAGTGCTGATGAAACACTGTGTATATTGATACTGAAATTGCTTTGGCTGCAAGTCCTCGGGTGGATGAGGTAGGTATCTGCTCAGCCCCTGGGACCCAGCTGTAAACATTCTGGTTTCTTTCAGACAGTATTGCTCCTGACTTGGGTGTACAACACTGCATCCCAAAGCAAGCACCAGCAAGCACTTCCAACTTGGCTCTGCCCTGGGATGGGTATTTGAGAAGGAATTGTGGTGTGGAGGTTGTGCTCCAGTGGCACTCTCCTGGCTGAGGGATGAGCTGTACAGCTGCCTCCAGGTCTGGGAGCAGTGTCCTGTGCCTTTTCTGTTACAGGAGCTTCAAGGCAGCACCGATGTTGCAGAAAGCCTGATTATCTTCTGTGGTTCATCCTAAGGGAACACTAGGAGCTTTTAACTCCTCCATGAGCCCCTGTGAGTAACCAAGCTAAGTCTATAATTAAAGAAAAGTGGGGGTTTCAAAAGGCTGAGTGCTGAAGGAGTAAGGTAGGCTCTGTGGAACAACTGCTGCTCCACAGGGATGCAACTACAGATGCACAGCAGCCAAGTGATGTGTGCATAATCTTTTGCCCGTTTTGTTTCCACGGGAGTTACAATCATGTCATTCTTTGCTGTTGAAGGGAGCACCATGAATTTCTGCAGCACCAGTGCATAATGCTAACACTCAGGAGCCACTCTCACAGCTGTGGAACCCCCCAGCATCTCTGGAGCAGCTCTTAACCGAGGCCTATGCTCCTGCCGAAAAATTCCAGCTGCTGCAGGCAGAGGCCCTGGTCACTGTTGTCACCCTCCAGTGCAGGGCTGTTGAGGAGCACCCTTACAAGTCTCCAGTGACCTTTAAAGGACTTAGCAGAAAGGAAGTTTTTCTTGTTCCCCATGGAAAAGTTCTGTGCTGCAGGCTTTGTCTCTCCTCAGGGGCCAAGTGCCCTGCCTCCCAGCATTGCTGAGTTAAGTGGTGCTTTTAGATGTGGGGTAGTGCAAGCTCTTCTTGTCATGGCTTTAAATTTCACATGTTAACAGGATTGTCACACAAGCACCCGAGTAAGAGAACTAAAGCCCCCCCTTTAGGCCCTTGTTTCACAGTTACCTGTTCAGTGCCTGCAGCTGTAAAGATGGCAGCTGCTGTCAGTGGGGACACTTCTGTCACCAAAGCGCTGCTGTCATTCTGTAACATCAGCCAACACCTTACATGCAACAACCATCTTTACAAATTAGGGGATGCTGGGGGAGAAAAGGAGAGATGATTACATTTTCAATATAACTTGCATTAACTTTAGATTAATACCTTGTACTCCCAGGAAAACATCGATATGGGCTCATGACTTCAAGTTTCAGTGGAGCTCTTCCTATAGAACCACAGAGACTTTCTGCATATCCATCTCATCAGGAAATCCAAATTTAAGAACTGAGCCACGTGCCAAGCAGAGGTTTTCCAGACGATGTTCCATGCATCAGGAAGTCCATGCTCTGAATACCAGCCACTCCTGCCTCCTCCTTACCCAGCCTGAGGGGCAGCTGCTGTTGGAGTGCCCAGACCTCACAAAGCTGCCGAGGTTTGGGCAGTAAATCCTAGACTGCTAAATGCAAGTTTGCAAACACAAATGGAACATGCTGCGTCCAGAGTTAAAGTGTAACAAGTTGATGTTCCCAGCTTTTAATTCCATGTATAACTATGCATCTACCCCCAAGCAATGGCTCCACATTATTAGACATGAGCAGCTTTCCTAAGTAAGTACTATATAAGATGCCAGTGTTTCAAAATTAGACAACAGTAGATCATTTTGCTAATGAAACCAGAAGAAATAAGGGATGTGTTAATAAGATAAAGTAAAATAGCAAACTGTTAATTATCCAATATTTATGGTGTTCTAGCGAGTCATGACAGAGACACTAGACAACAAATTCTGGTGAGTTTAGAACACGACCTTCCCTTTTGTAGCTTAAGAACCGAACTACTCAGCATTCCTCAACCTATAGTTATATAACGAATTCAAAAAAACCAAACCTCTTTGCAGAACACCCTTTAAGGCTACCAAATTGACAAAAAGCTTTCTTGAAACCCTGTAGTTTCTTCAAACAGATTTATCTTATCTCACAGCAACCTATTCAGAGTTCTAATTACACCAGTGAATTCTGATAGTATAAAACCTGTTTGCCTTTTCAGGAAACAGAAGTTGCCATTTTCTCAAAAGCTAACTTTTCCTCCCAAGTCTCTTTGGAAATCCAGCTTTGGTAAAGCCACTGGCAGCACACGGAGCTCAGCAGAGTCCTGTGAGTTCTGACAAAGGGGTGCTCTACAAACCTGGCAGCTGTGGACATGAAGCTCACCAGGCCCGATGGCAGCTGTGGCTGCTGCCTTGGTGCTCCCAGAAGCACAGCTGCTTTTGCGAAAGCTCAATGAATACCAGGATTGGGTCATCCCCATAGGGCACAAGCTGGGAACTGGCACCCCTCAGGTACCTTAGACACAGGCTGGGGACTCCTTCCTGCAGATAAAATCTTCATTCTGAGAAGCTTTAAAGGAATGAAATTAGGTGAGGGGCCACACCCAGCACTGCCTGAAACACGGCCATCAGCAGCTCACTGCGCTGTTTGGTGCGGCTGTTTTGGTTTGGGTTTTTGGGAGGGGATTTTTCTTGCCTTTTGTTTGGTTTTTTTGAGGGGAGGAGGTTGTTGGGCTTTTTTATTATTTTAATACAGTTAGATGAGTTTGGATCTGTTTGCAAGCCAGCAGGCTCAGAACAGCCCAGATATAGGGTAGCACAGAGAAGGTTACCGGGCAACTGCTCACACCTTCACCTTATGTCATCAATGTTCTGCAGGCTGCTCAGGTGCCAATTCCTGCTAAGCAAGCAGGAGTCCCATGGGACAAAACCACACAAGCTGGCATTTCAACCACTGACAGGCACGCACAGCGTGCTGGACTCTGCAGCTCAAGGTCTCAGCATACCACCTGGAAGCACTTCAGCTAAATCAGATCATTTATCATGAGTTTCAGGATTCCTGAACATCCTTACAAAAAAAAAGCCAAGTCAACTAACAAAAAAAAAAATCACACCAAGAACAACAACAAAAAAGGGCTCTCTGCATGCAAAAATCATGACTACTCTAACAAGAGCCTACAGCTCCAAGTTAATCCCAGCTAACATTTACCTCGATGATATTGTTCAGATCAGTCAGTTTGTTCTTGCAAGTGTCAGACATTAAACACCAGCAGACAAATCCAGCTTGTTTGGCACCCAGTCCTGAGGAGACCTGAGGCCATCCTGATGGATTTGCTCCCACTGAGCCCAGAGAAGGAAGAGAACACTTGCATTGGGTAAGGCAGGATCATTGTTCACCTTCTGCTGAGATACAGAAGTTTCTGCAGTCTCTCACAGGGTCCAGGATTATTTATTGACCATGGAACTAAGAAGATAAATATAACTTTTGCTCTCTCAGTTGCATGGAAGGTATTTCATAGCATGTCTGCTCTTCTGCCTAGCAATTTCCTAAATGATTTTGAAGTACAAGGAGATTCTGGGTATGAACATCTACTTCAGACAAAGATGTGAAAGAATGTGGTGGTAGGTTAATTAAAACAAGGAACAGATCTCTGAGTCATTCTTATTTGAAGTTCTGTTTTGCTTTGTTCCTATACAAGTGACTGATATAGCGTGAACCAGCTACTGAGAAGCACAAGAAAATAGCTATTCACTATGGATTACCACTATCTTAAAGGGATTTATTTAGACAAACATAACCACATGTGATGAAATAAGTGAAAAGTTTGTCTTGCCTAGTTCCAGTAATGCCCAAATTGGTTTTGGAAGTCCTGAAAATCAGTTTTGAAAGTGTGTTTTAAATAAACCAAGTATTTCTGCTATGGAAGAAAAATAATGTATACATTTTTATGTTAAGTTTATAACAAGGCTTTTAAAAGAAAACAGTTACAGGTATTCAACTGCATCAGACTTCAAAAGAAAAGAGATTACACATACAATACAAAAATACAAAAAAATATTTTTAGAACTTACAAACTCAAAAGTCTAAGTGGTCAGAGCTTTTCTAAAATAATGATAATAATAATAAAAAAATACATTTCAAGATGCACTTTCCTTTCTGCACTTGCAAGTTCAACTTTAGCAAGAAGACAGTTTTAGAGGCAGGATGAAAGCAACTAATGTATTGAATGCTACAACCATTTCCCAGCTGAAATTAATTTAGTGTTGACACTATCAGGTATTGGAGTTTAAAAAGAACCTTATGCTTATTTGGGGTATGGGGGGGGGGGGTGCTGCTGGTGGGGCAGGTGGTGGTATTGCTGTTGATAATGTTCTATTTAAACAGTTCTGTTAATAAAATGTTTTTACAAATACACAATCTAAATCAGACTGAAATTTAGATGGCCATTGCTAGCACTGAAATCCTTCAGCACTGTCCTGCAGTATGGAAGCTAAGAAATAAACTGACCAGATTGATGTCACTGCTGAAAATCACTGCAAAAGGAAGACAGGCAGGAAAAGGCCAAGTTTTATTTCTGAAGCCGATACTTGTTAGGAACATCAGGACTGCAGATACAGCATTCTTTGACCTGATAGTGTCCACTGAGGTCATAGGCATCAAGGCATTTTGTCTTAAATGGCAAGACAGGGAAAGTGCATCTTAGATTTTTCATACTTAAGCAGTGAGTTACCGATTTTTGGTGTGGCTTTTATTCCTTCTAGGCATAGTAAAGAAAAATATTTCAATCAAAGGTGAAGCTTAATGTACATTAGCTTGTATTTTTGGTGGTGGCTTTTGTGTACCACTAGGAAATGCTAACAAGCACTACTCAAGGCTAATGATTTAAAAGGAGCACACTGAAAATACTGATTTACCTTTGTAATGAATATTCTTTACAGACTGTATCTAATATACAGACAAGGCCCATTTCCTTAGGACAGAACAGGCCACTGAAGGTTACACACCCTACATGAAGTTTTAAACAAAATCAGAGCTAAGTTACCAGAGCCACTCAGAGCAACATAATTCCTAGTTTGCAGAGACTTAACAAAAAGTGACTGCAGGGAGAAAAAAAAATCCAAGTTCTTACTATTTCCCGCGTAAGATTATATTCAAAGTAATAGTCCAGTAACACTTCTAGTACAAGACAATGCTCACTCTCTTTAGCAGAATTCATAGGAGTCAACTGCTTCTCCTGTTATGAAGAGGGAGCCAGAAGTGAGAATGCAAGAGCATTCAATTTTAACCTGATTAAAGAGACAGTAACCTTTTTCATCCACCTTATTTAATCACTGACAAAAAAAATTATCTTAAAAAGGTACCACTCCAATTTCTTTATTATCTGTAACCTTTTGAAACTAATCACATGAACTACAAAATTAGCAAATGCCTTGAAATCTGTATACAAAACATAAATTACCTCTAATTTCAAACTCATTTATTAGTGTACCACTCAAAGTCTTAAAAAAGTGGCTCCAAAGATAGTCTCATACCATTCTTAAAAAAGGAAACTGTTCCTTTAATGTTACACCCTCCCCTCCCCCCAAAACACCCAACTTGTAATCCACATCATTTAGTTATTTTCTTGGTCATGGACATTTCCAAGATGAGATTTTATATTTCGTTCCCATAGCTTCTGGTTGTCAGAAAATCCATGCTTTCCTTTATTGAATGAATTTGGTCCTGCTGAGGTTGGTGTATCCCTGTGAAAAGTAAAACAAGAGCAGTTGAGAAAGCCAGCTCAACTACAGTAGACTGTGCCATGTGACACTGAAAATGCCAATTTCAAGCCCAGTCTGCCCCTCTACTACACAAATTTCCTTCTGTGACATCAGGAGCCCTTACTATTAGCAACTGTAAGCTGGCCACAGAACTGATCTGTACCCAGTTTGTCAAAATACAGCAATGAGATGGTGCAGGAGAGGACGTGGCAGTGACAGTAACTGCTGCCAGCTTCGAAGATTAAGAAACTGAGGATCTAAATTTGTTACTGGAGAAAAAAGAAAACCCACCAAACTAGAGAACTTTCAGAGTGACTGACTTTAAAAGCAGTCTATCATGATTAACACCTCTGAAATACAAATTCTCAAAATTCATCCCTGATTTAAGTGAAGCCTCCTCTGAAAAGATCCCTACTTATTTTAGGACTGGTCCCCTACCATCTCAAATCTGTGGCAAGCAGAAGAATTACATAATTTATTATAAAGTAAAGAAGCAATTCTTTGTCTTTCTGAGAGATGATTCTTATCTTCCACTTGCACATGAGTTTAAAAATGTGACCAGACTACCTACTTCAAGGCAACTTATAAAAGGAAGAACCAGAAAAATACAAAGTAGAGACAAGCAGGAATTCCTGCCTATTACACATACAAAAAAAAAAAAAAAAAAACCAAAAAAGAAAACAAAGAAACAAACCAAAAAAAACCCACCAAAGCCCCAAAACAAACAACAACAACAAACCAACAAAAAACCAAAAACCAAACCAAACAAACCCCCCCCCCCAAAAAAAAGCTTCTATTTAATGCAGACTCAATTTCTTCCTCAAAAAATGTAAATAAGATTCAAAGTTCAAATGCAAATGTAGTACTTTTACCCTGTAGATGACAGGCTAAAATTTGAAAGTCTTATTTCTGGAGAAATGCTTCTTTCACCTATTCTGCCTCCTTGTATTCTCAAAGCATCCTCAAGATGTGCTCTGAGCGGGGCAGGTGTTCCACACTGGCCCTTGTCCAAAGCAGAGTTCAAAGCTGCCCTACCTTCCGATGTTCTTCATGCGCATCTTGGCTTCGGGGGGCATCTCCTCGGGTTCGCTCTGCAGGGACAAAGGAGGTCAGAGCCTTGCACACTTCAAACGCCTGACAAGACAGATAAAGGCTGCACTACAGCCCTACAGGACAGCAAAGGGACTCTGCACACAATGCAGGTCCTACACAGTTACAGAACAAAATACAAATTCCTTTGTTCAACTCCATGAAAGAAGGAGCAGTAATATGATGAAAAAATATTTAGCAAACCAAAAGCACAACTTTCCTTGGCCTCCCCTAACCAAGCCTAGAGAAAGCAAGTATTAATTCAAATTATGTTGTGCATCTTATTTTCAGGGAGAAGTTATCAACACTTTAATGATTTCTTGAACCAACACAGAGCTACTGTGCATTCTTAATCAGAGCCAAAAGAGATGCTTCTAGGTTGAAAATTCCTGACATTTATGTTAAGAACCATAAATAACCCACTCTCTCTGCCTACCACACCAATGGTATTTTGTGCTCATCATTGGCTTATTACTCACATCTTCATCTTCGTTGAAAGCTGCTGCTACAGAAAGGGTTTTTGGAGCCAGGGTTGGAACAGGCTCTTTAGGTTTCTGGAAAAGACAAAAAGCACAAGTAACATAAGTCCACTAACTCAAAAAAGCTACCCTTCGCTTTTTAAGTATTTTGGTAAAATTAAATCAAAGATCTTCATTGAAATGGGCAACCAGGGGAAAAGTTTTTGACTGAACCAAGCACATAAAGGATTCTCTAATGACAAAGGAAAATGACTGCTCATTTATGTGTGATCACTCTGAGCAGCAAGCTGAGCCCTCTCATATTACAACTCCCCACATGCAGGTCTTAACTTTCAAGCACACTGCAGGGGTACTCAGCCACTGGTGCATGACATGAACAATTAAAACAGAACCTGAATAACCTGTGGTATTCAAAATTTTACTGTGTCACTATTTCCATTATTCTTTTGGGATATTCTTATCCATCAAGGCCAGAAAAAAATAATTTGTTTATTTTCTTCTATTTTAACAATGTGACGGCTTTCTGTCTTAAAACAATTCAATGTTTTTAAACTACTATCAGTATCTAGCACACAGTCCAATTAATATAAGTTCCTTTAAAGAGTATTTCTTTTATTTCCAATTTTTTATTCCTCTATTAAAGTGTAGGAAGCTGTCAAACTCACAACTGCTACACATACTACAACAGTGGTACCAAAAGTTACTTCAACACCACTGAGAAAAAACCAAGTAACTAGTAACAGATTGCTACTATAGTAGTAAATCAATCACATACAGTGCCTTCTCCATTTTACTGGTAATTCTTTAATACACACTCCTAGAAGCTGCTACTGCAGCAGAGCCCTTATGCAACTGCCTACAGTTGTTCTTCACTGATACTGCACAACATAGAAATACCACACCATTTTTAAAGCCTCTGTGCCTGACAAATGGGGAATGTCCTAGGGGAGCAAAAATGACTGAAGAGAAACAGGTAAATTTCAGCACTGTCACCCACTAAGTTCAGTGAACCAGAAATTCTGAGCCAAATTTACTGCCACTTTGGACATGAGAAACTGAAGCATGCTAGAAGCCCAGAGAAGGAAGCCTTGTCCATTTTTCCAAACTCTGAGCTGACCTGGCTGCATTTATACCCTAGAATGCTGCCAGCCCACATCTGCCTTCCATTTTAAAATAACAGAGCACCCTTTTAATCCTCTGCAGGTTTCTAAAATGCTGGCACTGCAGGTGCAAGCCTTTAATGATCACAGTTTGAATTTGGTGCAGACTTATAAGGTATCCATCACAGTGACAGGTGGGTAATGCAAATGAACTGCATTAAACAGAGAGGCAGCCCCTGCCTTGTCCTTGGCCAAGCCAGTGGAGGATTACTCTGGAAGTACAGAGAGCCATCAGATTCCCATCTGAACAAGCACAAGGATACCTTGTGCTGGACAATCAAGGGGATCAGAATCCTTAGAAACCTATGTAACAAAGCCCCATCTCTTGCATTTAACATAAATAAATAATACTGACCTTGCAAAGAACAGGCAAAGTCATGGAAATATGCTACAATTCCCCATGCTAAAATAAGATCTTTGGAGTGAAAGACAACCTATTAAGCCATCTAGATGCTTTCTTCTAGCTTTAAGCATCCTATGCAATGAAGCTCCCGGTACTCATTTCAAAGTTGCCTGAACAGCTTAACAAGTCTGCTCATTTCCCTCAGGAAATTACCGCAGACTTATCAAATCTCATTATAAAATTATTCTGCATGTTCAAAGATCTACAGTTCATTTCAATCAAGTCTTATGATTCCTGAGACTACTGACCTGTTATTAATCACCTTGAAGTACTTACACATGCACGACTAGCTGGCCCTGCAACACCTGCTTAAACTTTACCCAAGTTACCCTCACGGGAATCCCAGGTTTCCTCTGCAAGGAAGCCTCCTCAAAGTACTTCCCTTTTCCCTCAGTTTCCCTAAAATTAAAAGCCCTCAGTAAACTTACATTTGCTCCCAGTTTGATGGATATTGCAGATGCCTTCTTTGTTGTCTGACTGCCTATGGAAAATCCAAACTTGGACATTTTGGCAGGAGCAGGCTTTGTGGTGAAGTCTTCAGCTTCTTCATTAGCTGCCCGTTTCTCTGCGCTGCGACTCGAACTTTCTCCTCCATTACTGGAAGAAACAGTCTTAGTTTTCACAGGTTTTTCTGCCTCTTCTTCAGGTCCTGGTGAAGTCGAAACAACTTACCAAGATGAGCTACTTTTACTGAGCAGATTGATGGGAGCAGCAACCTCAAAAAGCATTATACTTTGGGTGCAATAGGTAAGATGTTTTTAGTGACAGCAGTTTCCACCAATGTATATTTAGTGGACAGCAAAACACAAAGAGGAGAAGAAACTGCAAGCACTCCACTACTTGTACAGAACTTCTTGTATGAGCCAGGAAAACAATCTTGAAGCACCATCTCTTTATTTAGCATGGAAGTCAAAGTTCAGGTAGTAAATTAAATGTAGATGACTAAATCTTTTAAAGTTTTTTAAGTTGCCACAGATAAGCTTTCATAATTGGAATCCCAATTCCAAATCTAGAGTAGATAATCTAAGTTAAAATTAATTCTACTAAATTTCTACAAAATCATGTCCATGCCAGTCTCTAGGCTTGTCTGGCACAACTCTAAATCATGGGAGTGACTACAGTGAGGCCGGCTGTCTCAATCATCTTTCAAGTCACTGCTTGTCCGCATCTCATCTGTAATAAATCTGCCAAGCTCTGCTTGAGGAAGGAATCAGCACTAAGAAAGCATATATATAGATTTCATCTTTTCTGGTTCTGTATAGTCATGGAAAACACAGCAGCTGAACAGTGATCCACAGAGAAAAAACATTCAGGTAACACTTCCATTCCTATAAAATCAGCTTCTTCAGCTACACCAAGAGACAAAGGTGTCCTTGGAAAACTCACACTGAACAGAGTAAATGCTTCAGCAAAAAGACATTTCCCTGCCGCTGCAATAAGCAAACCACTGCAGCAGCAGAGGGGGGAAAAACAAACACACATTAAGGAATGGCCAGGGAAGTGCTCACAGCAGCAGTTTAAAACAACTGGAGCTAGCACAAGTTCCTCATCACATCAAATGGAGAAGAGCACCTTCCATGCACAGCAAATTCCGACCATCAGGGGATAAAGCTCTTTGCACTGCTAATGCAAAAAGCTACTAGGTAAGATGAGGCAATGGGAGAGAAGAAAGTCTGAACTGGGGGTCAACAAGATTGTAGCTCTGAGAAAAAAAAAAGAAGCAAACAACATCAGGAAAGAGGAAAACTAGGAACTCAATCTATATATATATTTGTCTGCTATCTCCCAAATCAGAAGCAGCAGAATATACCAGTTCTACCCCACTCTTCCAGGTATCAATAAGTGATTGAAACCAAAATGGATTTATTGTTCACTTTGAGAAATATAGCAGATCACAAAAAAAATGTAACTTTAATCAGTTTCACTGTATTAAAAAATGCTACTAGAAATTTGATCCAGAAAATACAGATATAAAAATGAAAAACAAAGGAGGAAAGAGAAACAATCAAAATTTACACAAGTGACCTTGGGAACTGGTAGCTGTCTTAGCAGAGTTTACCAAGCAGCAGTCTGCAGAGACTATGAGAGCATCCTTACAGTTAGTGCATAAAATCACATTAAACAATGCTCCAAGTGCAGCCTCAGTACACTAGAGACTGATTCATGGGTAGGTAGAAGATTCACTGGCCCTAGAAGTGCTGGAATTGTAGAGCTAAGTCTTCTTTTCCATAATACACAAAATCCATAGCAGCCCAAAATTCAGGGCACAGGGAACCAGTGCCTAGACTAGTGCTAGCTTGAAGGTTATTACACTACTTCTTACAGCTTACTTCTTTAAAGTGCAAATTCTCAAATACTACTAAGCACAAGATGAAGCCTAATACAATCTACCCACATTTGTTTTCTCACCAAACCCTAAAGAGCATCTCTCTCAGAATTAGCTCCTATCAGCACTGCATTCTGAGTGTTATTTCTACTGGGCTTGCCAAAGGATGAACACCAGACTGCTGAAAGAAACACTTGTGCTTGATGAGAAAGCTGTAAGGGGCACAGGACAATTGGGGAAGGTGGGGAGGGAGCTGTTGTGCTGTTTGATTTGTGCAGGAAACAGAAACTCAGGCATATTAACCATTAAACAGGTCTCTACCATCTCCCATGCCAGTCCATAGATATATCCCAAGATCTCAAGGCTGCTTTATCATTTCCTGGAGATCGTACTTCACCTACGGAAAGCACCAGCACTATTTCCAAGGTAGACTGGCTAGTGCCCTTCCCATGGATTGCAGACATGAAAAGTTGTCCTCCTTCACAGCCAGGTTTTACTCATGCGAATCAGCAAGCCACACGAGTGGACACCTTCCACAGCCCAGGTGGCTGAGGTGACAAGAGTGACAGGGCCAGCTGCACAGCATTTCTGGATCTGTTGTCCCTGGGAACCACTGGGGCATGTGGGAACAAGCCAGTCACAGCTAAATAATTTTAAGATAAGCTCCACTATCTTGCCAAAAGTTAAGAATTGCAAATTGCTTTCAAAAATCCTTAGGGAACACCTATTCTTCCTTAGGGCCAAGGCACCTCAAGTCATTCAGATCATGTTCCAGCACACAAAACAGCACACAAGACAGTATGAATTACTGATGTGCTGATGTTGTCCAGTTACTGTATTACTAATGCAAAAAAAAACACCCAATACCATCACCAAAAAATAAAAACCAAAAAGCCACCAAAGCCCAACAGAGAACCAAGAGTCAGGGAACTACCTGAAATCAATACTCTTCAAATGTCAGTGACTATGAGAAATAACAGTCACTGTTGAGGCTATCCTGATTGGTTTACAAGCCTGATTTAATTTTTCAACAGATCTAAGAAGTGCCCCCTCCCTACAGATATATGAAAACAAAACAAAAAAAAAAACACCAAAAAAACAAACACTAAAATCTATCTAAAACAAAAAAAAGGAAATACACCAAGAAAGAAAAGCTTTATCTTTGCAAAGACACTCTGAACTTTAAGGGAAGAAAGAAGAAACATACAATTAAAATTTTTGAACCAAATACTGCAGAAATTACAGGAGTGACCAGTCATAATATAAATACTATAGGACCAAACAGCAAACTTACAGACTGTTGCCAAGCAAAAAATCCCCAAATGCTTAAAACAGCAATTAAAGAATATTCACTGTACCCATTTATAAAAAAGGTACCATAATTGTTGAAAGTTAATCTTTAAGGCTCTGTCTTCATCCTTGCAGACAGCAACAGCCGTATTTCTCTCAGAACACGGCGTAAGTACTCCGTGTATTTTTAAGAGAGAGAAATAGCGCATTTGCACGGACAAGGAGAAGCTGGTGTGTTTTTACAAAAGCGCCGGTAGAGCTGAGCACAGCAGGCGCCACTGGCCTCTCCCCCAGTGCAGTCCCCTCAGGCCCAGGCCACCCACTCTCCCCGCAGGGCCGGGCACCGCACGGCCCGGCCCAGGCAACACACGGCCAGGTGAGGCACACCTGGACAGCCCCACCCCCGCTGGACCAGCCCCGAGCCCGTTCCCACCCCACAGCTCCGCGGCGAGAGGCGCTACATGTTCACCTCCTGCGGGCTGCGGCCGCTTCGCCTTCTCCCCCTCGGCTCTGCCGTCCGCCATTTTCCCCCGCCTCCTCCGCCGCCTCACGCGCCGCGCACGCGCGCCGCTCGGGCCCGCCCCCGCGAGGCCCCGCTCGCGGCCAGGCCCGCCCCGCCCCTGCGGCGCGCGGGGATGGCGCGGCGGGAACGGCGGGAGCGCGCTGGGGGCGGCGGGAGCGCGCCGAGCGGCGCCCATCTGAATGACGGCCGTCAGGAGCCGCCGCGCACGTGGGCACGGCTTCCATTCCCTCCCCCGGGGAAAGCGGCGGGATCAGAGTCACCCCCCGCCACTGCCGGCATCGCACCCTGAGCCTCTGCGTCCCGGGGGTGCGAAGGAACCACGTCCGCTGCCGCGCCCTCCTCAGCGCGCGTGGTTTAACGATACCTCCCGTGATTCACAAATAGCATTGCCTCACTGCCTCCTCGGTCGGTATAAATAGCTAACTAAAGGGGGTGGAGGTGGTGCGCCAAGAAATAGGATCCGGTGGTGCCAAGCAATAGGACAGGAGGCAACGGGCAGAAACTGAGGCACAGAAGTTCCACATGAACATGAGGAAGAAATTCTTTCCTGTGCAGTGACCGAGCGCTGGGCAGGTTGCCCAGAGGCGCTATGGAGTCTCCCTTACTGGAGATATTCAAAGCCATCCAGATGCAACCCTGTGCCATGTGCTCTGGGATGACCCTGCTTGATTCGGAAGGTTGGACCAGCTGACCACTGCGGCCCTTTCCAACCTACCCAGTCTGTGATTCTGTGACACAAGTTCAAGTGAGCAGTGACACCAGCTCCCCCACCCGTGTGCAAGCCAGTTTGCAGATAAGAAGAGGCTGTGTGTGTGGAGGAAGAGCAAATGACAGAAGGGGCATGGTACCCTCATCTCCAAAGTCTCTCTCTCGGATCTAGATGAGGCCCCTTCCAGCCCAGACCATTCCGCAGTTCTGTGGCACACAGCAGCACGTAGCTCCATTGTTTCTTCTTCCTCCCTTGAGGAAAGAGTCTGCCTGAGTGAGGCACATGCACTCACACAGCCAGTCCTTGCACTTCAGGCCTTCCCAGGCAGCTGAAGGCAGCTCTCAAGCATCACCTGGAACACCACGCTAGGGTGAAGCTTTGTGTACTTCCCAACCACACACAGCTGAAAAGAACCAGGTCTTTCCATGTGCCAGAGCTGATCCATGCCTGCAGGCCCCTGCCCCTCACAACAGGCAGTGAGGGGCAGTGTCAGGGTAGTGAATCTTCCAATCCTCACCTTACAACAGCACGTAGGAAGAGGTCACCAGTGAGTGGGTGACCACCAACTCATCATCTGCCATCACTGACTTCAAGCATCCACCACGAAGAAAGCACTCCTCATCCCACAGACACCAGACCTGTATCTAGCTGCCCATGGCAGCTCAGCAGCCTGAACACAGACTTCCAGAGAGACACCAATGTATTTTGAGCTGTAAGAAATATTAAAAGGGTCTCTGCTCCTCTAAATATTTACTAATAGGACAGTTTACCAACTCAGAAGTTCCAGCACTTTGGAAAATCTACATTACATAGCCTGAAAACACAGGCACTCTGGGATAAAAGTCTTACCCAAAAGTAGGTAAGATTAATTTTTTTTTTCAGCACAGTCAAGAAATTTGCCTGATTCCTTCCAAATAGGGACTTTATTTGTGCCAGATAGAACATCCTAAAATAAATGGTGCAGTTCCCCAAACTCACACAAAGTTGTAACCATTTAGTTCAGCTATCAAAGGTCAATTCATTTGCACACAAGAGGATTCAGGAAGTAATGGGAGAGGTCTCTTCTACTTCATCTTAGTGATCTTACAGAATAAAACTGTAGACAGCCTCCAAAGCAGTGAGCTCTGAAGACCTTTGCATTCAGTAACAATCACCCTTGCCCAAGCACAGTTCAATGGAACAGACTGATAGTCTTCATGTAGAGTTATTTTTTTTACAACAGATTATCTCATTTCTCTTACATAATTTCAATAATGTGTGAATAAATTTAAACAGCTGGACTACTAAAGTAATTAAAAAACCCAACTCTTAATGATGGCAATTTCGAACAAAAGTAACAAAACATCTTCTGAAATTAAAAGCTGAACAGATTTCCAGATGTACCAAGAAGTCGGCACAGTTTGTGTGTAAAAAATTCATTTTCCTCCCCATCACTCTACTTTTGCTTTAGTTTATACCTCTTGGGGTAGCTTTTGGCAAATTGCTTTTCTACTTTTTCCCGTCCCTTTTCAAGTTTGAGTGTGCTGATCAGGTCTAAAGTTTTTTTCAATTCCTTTACAGGCCTGTTTACAAAGTCACAGTATTTCCTCTTCGGAACAAATTCCAGAGCCTTCTTCCAGTCAGCTGTATCTTTCAAGGTTAATAAAATATGCATCATTTGATCCAGTGTGAGATTTTTGGCACCAGTATTCCACAGCAAATACTTATCCAGTGGAAGGGCTGCAGTCTCCAGCCCTAATCGCTTTGCCCGTGCTAAAGAGACTCCTCTTTTTATGGTCTTGTCAACCATTGACCCAACAATATAGATCTTATCGTGATCAAATGCTTTCATTACTTTGGGAGAATCTGCTGTCAGATAGATGAGCTTATCCTTTGGAAAGATTTCTGTGTAGCACTGGTCTGTCACTGTGATAAGCAGTTTGTCCCACGCCTCTCTATAATTCTTGATAAATTCCCTGTGATAGAGGCTATCATCTTTGAAGTTACAGAAGTGGATGTGGAATGGATCCACAGATCTCCGATTGCTGCTTTCACTCATTACTATCTGTCTCACTGTGTTTGAGACTTCTCGGACAGACATGTCTTTTTCATAAGACATGTCAAATACTAGAGGCTGGCCAAAGATCATGGACTGAGCAGCCCTCCAATTGTATGCTTTGTCCATAGTGCGAGACCATAAACATACAAACGGACTCTTTTTGGTCTCGTCTGTTTCTGAATCTTGATCTTGTGCTTCCAGCCTCCTTTCCCTTTTCTCATCCATCTTTCTCTTGTCATTTTTCTTGTAAAGTTCTTTGAGATACAAATATTTTAAATACTTCTTTTTGGCTGACTTAGAAGGACACTCCATAAAGGTTTTTAGCTGTTCTTCACTCATCTTTTCTGGAACTGCTCTGCCAGCTAGCCTCCACATCTCCAAAGTCTCACGTGCAGCAGCCAAACCGGAAAGCTCCTTAGGCTCTGAGACCATCTCACTGACCTCTTCTTGCAACCCGGATTTCATTACCTTCTTCCACTCATCTAAATCCAGTTTTTCTGAGGGTTCACATGACTTATCCTGCTTCAGACAAAGCGATAAACTCAGAGTTCTACTGAGCGGAAACAAATCCTTTTTCATCCCATGTTGTGTGGCAAATGGAAGGACAGGACTTCTTACAATTCTTCTCAGAAGCATATTGGCAGACTGCATACTTAGGGCATGTGCTGGGTTGCAACACTTATCTGCAAAACTCCAATAAGAGGGGAAAAAACTTGTCAGAAATCACAAAGAACACACATGCTGATTTTTATTCTTATTAACACTGACAGACAATAGGTTACTTCTTGAAGGATGCTAGAAATTCCTCCTTCTACTATGAATTAGATTACTTACTGATTCCTAAACAAAAACAGCTTAAACCAGCTATACTTACTGCAATTCAAAATGCAGTCAAACAACCTTCAAAAACTGTCCAAGATCTGTTCAAGTTATCTGTATCACATGATGAGCCTTCACAACCAAAGTCAGTGAAATGCTGCATGCAAACTAGAAGTATTTTTATATAATTTATCTATCCTGTGGAAACAGAAAGAAGAGAGGGAAGAATAACAATTAGTATAAGAAAAGACCATCTTTTTTCTTTTTGCTAAATTGTCTGTGAAGTTGGCATAGGCTCATAAAACTGAGGACATAAATTCCCCCAGTCTCATTAATTTTATCTACATCTGTATTTAAATATGAAAGGTCTGCAGAAAGAAAAACACACCCAAGAACACTTAGTAGTTTCCTTGGCCTATGCACACTACTGAACTAAGCATCAGTGGAGTTTCAGTCCTTGAGGAAACACAATTTGGACAAAACTAGAATTCCAAATTTTTTTAAAAATAAAAATTCATAATCTTCCAAATAAACTGAAAATAATGTGACATACAGAACAAGAAGTTAGATCTAATATTGGGTTTGTAAACATGTACCTGCTCAGATAAGAGGCACAGAAGGAGCAGTGTATTATTTAGAAAAGCTACATAACCTGGCATGTATTTTACTACACAGTAATTGATCAAATTGGTGGCTGACCTCTCGTGTTCTGCCATTATTAAGATAAAAGAAACAAGAACAACCAAACAACCTAACAATGTGAAAATTTGTAAGTACCACAATGGAAGCACAATTATTACTTTTGCCAGTAGTTAAATCCTTCAATGCAAAATCAAAGGATTTAACTACTGGCAAAAGTAATACTCAAAGAAGCATGGAGAAATCAAGGGATCAGTTCCTCAATTAACTTACATTACTGGAGCTCCATTTAAGTCAATATTGAGCACCAGACTTACACCATCAGAATACTTGATGACAGCTTTTGATAGAGCAAAGCTACCTTCCAGTGTGTCATTCAAGCTAACATCATTACTGCAAGAATCCATCTAAGGCTCTTTGAAGAGCCTACATTTGTAGCACTGAAAGTATTTTTCTTTTTTTTGCTTTTTGATCATGAATTCACTGCAACTCATCTCAATAACAGAAAGGCTCTCCATTGATATTTCAGAGACTGAACAACTTGCCTTACTTCCCCAGCCTAGCTGCCCACTCAGAATCACAGACTGAGTAAGGCTGGAAGGGGCCACAATGGATCTGGTCCAACTCCTCTGCTCAAGCAGGGTCATCCAAGAGCACATGGCACAGGGCTGTGTCTACACAGGTCTGGAATATCTCCAGTAAGGGAGACTCCACAACCCCTCTGGACAACCTGTTCAGTGCACAACCGCCTGCACAGTAAAGAAGTTGTTCCTCATGTTCAGGTGGAACTTCTGTGCCTCAGATTCTGCCCATTGCTTCTTGTCCCACGGCCTGGTACCACGGGCAAGAGCCTGGATCCACACTCTCGGCACTCCCTTTAGACACTCACCGATGAGGCCGGCTGCAGGGGAGCAGCACTGCACGAGTTTAACAACTTTTAAACCACGAGCACCCGAGCCGGTGAGCGCAGGCCCCCACCCCACAGCCCCGCCCTGTGCCCCCCAGCCCTCCCGGGGACACCGGCGGGGCCCGCGGCTTCCGGGGCACCACTCCCCGGAGAAGCACCTGCCGGACTCCGGCCGCGCTCCCGCCCGCCGGGGCTCGATCGGGGCAGGGCCTGGCCGGGCGGACCCCGAGGCGCCCCGAGCTCACCGCCGGCCCCGGCCGCGCCGCCACCGCCGCTCACCTGGCGGAGCCGCTGCGCCTGCGCGGGGCGGGCCGCGGTGCTCCCGTCGCCTGTCCCCGGCGCTCCGCGGCTGCACCGCCACGTTCCGGGCTGTCTGCGCCCCCACGGCGGGAGCTTGCGGCGGGCGGTGATCCGAGCTCTCCCGTATTCCACTCCCGGGGAGCCCCCGGGCTCTGAGGGGGCTGCCGGTGGGTGCTGCCGCCGCCCCTGCTGCGGGGCCGGGTTTGGCCCCGCCGCCGCGCTGGGCTAGGGCGTGAGGCGGTCGGCTGGGGCCGAGGGGTTTGTCAGCCCGGCCTGCTGATCTGTGATCTCTCTCTTGCTCTCTTCTCTCCCCTGCCCCCTTTTTTTCCTTTTAAAAAATGTAATAGCACAGAGAAGTTTTGCTTCTTTTTGGCCTGCAGGTTGCTGTTGTTTGATGGTGCGTTGTTTTGTTGTTTTTTCCCCTAACTGTAAGGCTGGGATTTTAGAGGAGACCGTGATCTGTCGCAATGAGTTTTCTGCTGCCCAAACTGACCTGTAAGAAGGAGGTGGATCAGGCAATTAAAAGCGTCGCTGAGAAGGTTTTGGTTCTCCGTTTTGGAAGAGATAATGATGCTGTTTGTCTGCAGCTCGATGATATTGTAAGACTTTTTTTTTTTCTTTATTTTTTTTCTTTTTAGCGGACTGTACAAGTATATTTGGCACATAGAAGAGAATGTTTTTGCTAAGATAGGCACTCATGGAAAGTTTGGTGACCAATATAGAATTAAATTACACGATATTTATAAAAAGGTTTGAAAAGTAAGCACCTGTGTTACTACTGTAGTGGCTGAACAAAGTGCTTGAGGCAGACAAGATGTGATATTCTATACCTGCTTAAGCTGGCAACACACAAGAGAAACAAGCTTTATAAAGCTTGCTGCCCTCTTGTTCTCATTTCTTAGTCTATTTGTTATCTTCCTTTCTCACTCTTTGCAGCTTGCAAAAACAGCTCATGACCTAAGTAAAATGGCAGTCATTTACTTGGTGGATGTGAACAACGTCCCAGTGTACACCCAGTATTTTGACATCAGTTATATTCCATCTACTGTATTTTTCTTCAATGGACAGCACATGAAGGTTGATTATGGGTAAATCATCCTACCATTGTCTATTATGTCTGTAAGAATTATCAGTCTTTTTCGATGTTATCATGTCTGGGGAAGGTAACATTTGAAAACTATAATGTTGTTACCAGCATCTGCTTTGAGAATTCTGTAGGAAGCCAGAAGGATGTAAATAGGGAAGTAATTTGAAATATGCCCTGATGCAATAAGTAGGTGAAATATATCTGACTCTGCAAAAAATAGTAAGAAATTATTAAAATCTTAGACATAATACTGCATCTGTTTGACCTTTGGAGGTCACAGCATATTCCTGACTTGGTTATGCCATTACAAAGTTAGTTCGTTCTTTCGGAATGACCAGATCAGAACTCCTTATCTCATTTGGGCATATTTTCACATTTTTAGGTGGTTTTTCTCTGAATACTTCAATGTTACAATTCTACCTTTGTCTTATGCTTATATTTAGGTCTCCAGATCACACCAAATTTGTGGGAAGCTTCAAAACAAAGCAAGACTTTATAGATCTGATTGAAGTGATCTACCGTGGAGCAATGCGGGGAAAGCTCATTGTGAGAAGTCCTATTGATCCCAATAACATTCCTAAATACGACCTTCTCTACCAAGGAATTTAATGGGTTAATCTGAGAAAATAGTTACACCAATGGACAATGTTGTAGATCCCTTTTTCCTTTGAGCATTTTTGGCCTCCTCTGACATTGTGGGACAGTTTGAGCATTTATCCTGAAGGATCATATTGGTCTCCTTCTGAAGACAGATATTCTGTCACCTCATGCTTCTCTCGTAAATAAAGCTACGTGTTCATGCACAGAGTTCTTTGAGTTGTGTGCTGACCAGTCCTTAGAAAACAGGCAGGCTGTGTGCATCCTCAGCTGTGGCATCTCCAGTGCAACCTTCTTCAGGGAACCAGGCTGGTAGTTGTCTGTTTAGTATCATTTTCATTTAGATGAAATAACAGCAAATGTGACATTAATAAAAATAGCTGTGTTTGCTCTCAAGAACATTCAATTGAATGTGCCTTTCCTGTGAAGAATGTTACATTTTACCCATTGCTGCATAACAGGACAGAAGTTGCTTCTGAGAGATGATGACTGAAATCTGAAATGGATATTAACACAAAGGCAAGTTGATGCTCTCCTCCCTCTGATACCCATTATTACTGTTCAACATCTTTTTTGACTGAGATTGGAATGTCCTACACTTGTAGGAGAAGGTTTTGTCATCTTTCAAAGGATCCTTTTTTGTGGCCATTGAACACTTTTGATTCCCATGGGTTTGAACTGGAAATTAAGAATAATTCTTTTGTTTATATTCACTTTAAAGATTATTTGAACTTCTGCTTGTACACATTGCAAGCCTTGAGTATGTAAATTTAAAAACTGTATTTCCCACCGCTGTCTAAAGTTAAACAGCTGAGAGGAAGCAGCAGTGTCATTCCTTTGCATCAGTTTGGTCACTGCAGGTTGCCTGACTAGTGTATCTCTATAGCAGCTCATGTCCAGTATTCTCACTGGCTTAGTTGGCTTTAAAATGGAAATTATTTTACCTCCATGTGTCACGTTTGGGGCACACCAGCTCTGACTGGAGGGAAGGTAGTAGCGTGTACTTCCCTGAAGCATTGTTCAGCTTAAGAGTAAATGTTTCAAGGAGGAAGGTGGATGTTCCAGCTCTTGAAAGATTTTAAACAATACATGGCACATAGGAGGAAACAGATTGTTCATAGATGCTTTTGATATTCCAGATTTGGCCTTCTAATGAAGCTAAGCACTTAAGCAAATGTTTTCCTGATAGTTTAGTCTGATCATAGAGCAAAAACTATAGAATGTTTATTATAGAAAATGATAGATGAGAGTTGGTATACCTTAACATCTTTAATTAAATTTTAAATTTCACAGCTAGCCAAAGGGTTGTGGCTTAAAGCTTTCAACAATGCATATCTTTCCTAATAGTTAACTTCTGTGTTTTTCTTCTCTGTCGGAACTCATTACATCCCCCCGGGTGTCCAGAGTTGCCGAGGACCACGCCAGGGGGCTGGGAGACCCTGGCCTGCTGCCCAGAACACCTGGGGATTTTATTTCGACCCTTGGAGCAAGTTACCAGCTTTGTATGAGGACATGAAAGTCACACAGGTTTGAATAGTGTAATAACAAAATGATCTCAGGTGAAAATGTAGATTTTAGGATTTTTGGTATGGGGGTTATGGGGACAAGATGGAGGAATCTGG
>JAWWEY010000001.1:16448559-16507828 GCA_035582745.1 Loriotus luctuosus | reverse complement strand
CCGCCATCGCGGCCAAGCAGGCGGGCGACAGCGCCACCTTGTGGTGGGGTCACCACATTGCAGGACACCGTGCCAGAGCTGGTCGGCCAAGCCACAGCGCCGTCTGGTGGCGGCACTGTGACATTGCAACATTTTTTCCAACTACCTACAAAAGGAACTCTAAATCAAAGAAGACAACACAGCAAATGGAGTTTTCATCTGCTTCCGAGTCTCATGAAGCTCAAGACACTTCTGATGAGGCACAACAACAGGATGATACAATACACATTACTGCCTTAGAGGGTGTTCCAGCATGGATGTTTTCAGCAGCAAAAGTAGCCAGTTCTTCAGGCAGGAAGCCAACAATCACTGGACCAAGGAGGGCAGCCAAATACCTTCTACAATATTTAGGCATAGCCATGGGAACGGAAGCACGAGAATTTCAGATTCCTGTTCTGGATTTAGGAGCAAGGCCGAAGACTTCATCAAAACGAGGAATGCGGATTCCAGAGACACCAATGACTTCTACAACTCCACTGTACATGCAGATACCCATGGAGCTGCAGGTTCCAGAAGAAAAGGAGGTTGAAACAATGGATTGGACAGATATTAGAAAAGAATTAGGAAAAGAAAAAGACTTATTGCAAGGTTCGGGAGATATCACAATGCCAGTGACATACGATGCACAGGGTCAGAATCCAAGGTGGGATAGACTGGATCATGAGGCGGTCAAAGAATTAGCTAAAGCCATCAGAGACAATGGACTGAATTCACAATATTTTAAGCAGCTTCTGAAGGGAACTTTCAACATGTGTGACTTTACACCTTACGACATCAGATGCCTTGTGTCAATGATTCTCACCGACACACAGAATCTCATGTGGGACATGAGATGGAGAAGATCTCTTGCAGAGCTGAGGCTCAGGTACCAAGGCGGACCAAACACAAAGCTCACAGTGGCACAGTTAGCAGGTGATCCTCCAGATGACAATCCAACACAACAAGCATTGAGGCTTCCAAGGCGAGTGCTGAATGACATCAAGGAAGCAGCACGAAAAGCAATCCTGCAGATTGCTCCAGCAGGAGCACAAGATATCCCATTCACAAATGTCAGACAAGGTCCCACTGAACCTTTTTCCTCATTCACAGATCGACTCACACAAGCTGTGGATCGAAAAGTGACTGATGATGCGGTGAAACCACATCTCATCAGAAGTCTCACCTATGCCAATGCCAATCCAGATTGCCAACGGGTCATCAGTGCAATGCCCGGTCGACCTTCTTTGGCAGAAATGGTAGAGGCATGCAGTGAAGTGGGAACACCTCAGCACATTGCATCCATCGTGAAGCAGGAATTGTGAGGAGAGCTGGAAGAACAACTGGGAGGACAGTTGGGAGAAAAAATGGAAAGAATGCTTCAATTGCAGAATGAGAAGATCGACAAGATGGACGAAGTTCTAGCAAGCATTGAAAAGGAGAGCAACTAATCTGGAGGACAATGCTACAGGTGCGGAGCATTTGGACGCATGAAGAAGAACTGCCCACAAGCACAAGTGCCAAAGACAGAAAGGCCACTCTGCCCAAGATGCATTCATCTTGCGAATGAATGTTTTTCTCAAATGGATGTGGATGGAAAACCTCTACCGTGTCCGAGAAATGCCAAAAAGAGCGCACAACATCGTCAGCACGTGTTGACACAAGTAATGGTGATGACACAAGAGCAGACAGGACAATCATTGGAGAACGTTGGACAGATTCCCTCAGCAAAGTCATCAGCAGTATTCCCAGTGACTCAGAACTCCTCCCACCAGGAGCGCAGTGCACATTGGCAGCTTCCAAGTTAACGTGCTTCTTGGATGGAAGTCACACAGTGATATCAACAGGTGTCAACGGGACTTCACCCAAGAGACAAGATTTCTTGATAATTGGTAAAGACAGAAGCAGTACCCTCAGACTTGTCGTTTATCCTTCAATAGTTTCAGCAAATCGAAATGAAGAGTTGACGGTTTTAGCCAAGGCTCTTCAACCACCATTGATTGTGGCAGAAAACACCCCGGTAGCAAAAGCTATTGCTTTGCCACCACACGCCATGGAGCAGGTCATGCCAGTGTTTGATGAAGAAGGATTTCCTTCAAAGGAACACATGGAAGTACATACTTCCTGGGTGAAACATATAGGCCGAGATCGACCCACTGTCCCTTGTCGGTTGACCTGTGGAGAAAGAACAATCGTTGTCAGAGGAATGCTCGACACAGGGGTAGACATCACAGTTATATCCTACGTCTTTTGGCCTCGAGAATGGAGTTTGATTGCGCCCTTGTGTTCCCTCACAGGCATAGGGGGAGTTTCTCTGTGTCTGCAGAGTGAGAATTCCATTGTTGTCACAGGACCAGGAAACAAGACAGCAATCATTCGTTCCTTTGTTGTGCGGAAGCCCACCACAGTATGAGGAAGAGACCTTTTAGCACAATGGGGCACTAAGTTGGAGGTGGATTTTTAGTGGGGGTCACTGTGGCACTCACTACGCTGAAGTTAACCTGGAAGACAGATGATCCAGTTTGGGTGGATCACTGGCCCCTTGAGCAAAAAAAGTTGAGTGCGTTGAAAAACCTGATCCAAGAACAACTGCAAAAGGGACACATCAAGCCAACAAATAGTCCATGGAACTCTCCAGTGTTCATCATCCGAAAGAAGGCATCAGGCACATGGAGATTGTTGTACGACCTCAGGAAGATCAACAAAGTCCTCGAAGACATGGGACCACTTCAACTGGGACTTCCCTCAGTCTCAATGATTCCCAGAGATTGGCTGCTTGTGGTCATTGACCTCAAGGACAGTTTCTTCAGCATTCCGCTTCATCCAGATGATGCTCCAAGACTTGCCTTCTCCGTTCCAAGCATCAACAAGGAAACGCCTCTGCAGCGGTACCATTGGGTGGTCCTTGTTGTTGTTCAAACAACCTCTCAATCTGATCACAGATTCCGCATTTGTTGCGGGTGTGGTCAAACAGTTGGAAGGTTCACTTTTGAAAGAGACCAGCAACGAAGTTTTGTATTCATACTTGTCAGGCATGAAAATATTGCTAGGAAACAGAGAACATAAATACTTCATCACTCACATCAGAGCACACACATCGCTTCCAGGATTTCTAGCAGAAGGGAATGCCCAGGCAGACAGGTTGACAACGCCCATTTCACAAACCCTACCGGGCCTTTTTGAGCAGGCAAGATTAAGCGACGCATTTTTTCATCAGAATGCACAAGCACTGATGGAATCCTTTCGTCTTTCAAAGAGCTAGGCGAGGGAAATCATTAGTGCTTGTCCAGACTGTCAGCTTGTGCAGCCACCTGCTTCCACAGGAGCAGTCAATCCACAGGGACTGCAAAGTCTTCAACTGTGGCAAGCTGATGTCACAAAATATCCGTCATTTGGAAAGCTCAAAAATGTTCATGTTTCAGCAGATACATTTTCAGGAGCAGCCTTTGTATCAGCACATACAGGAGAAACAGCAGAACATGCCTGTCGACATTTCTTGCAAGCATTTGCATCATTAAGTGTACCTCAAGAGATAGAAACAGAAAATGGCCCAACATACACAGGGAATGTGCTTGACAAATTCCTGAAAAAGTGGGATGTCTGACACACATTTGTTATTCCATATTCCCCCACGGGTCAAGCAATCATTGAAAGAACACATCATACTCTGAAATCCCTTTTGGATAGACAAAAAAGGGGGGAGCCAGAGGCAACACCTCACATGAGGTTGAACAAGGCATTGTATGTGTTGAATTTTCTCAACAGCTCCTCTTCAGAGCCCAATCCACTGATTTTAAGACACTTTTCAAACAGCTCTCAGGCAAAACTAAGGGAGAATCCTTTAGTTTTCATCAGAAACACAGAGACAGGACAAATAGAAGGTCCCTTCAAACTAATTACATGGGGCACAGGTTTTGCTTGTGTTTCCACAGGGTGAGGTCTGAAGTGGGCGTCAGCGCAACACATGAAGCCATATCGGACTCGAGAGCAAGACACTGATCCCGGAAACAGAGAAGCGAGCACACAGACGGAAGAAGAGAACCAGACTCCAGACATCGACTCAGAAAAGACATAAAAGAACAAGGACTTGGGGGTTTCTTTTGGGGTTTGGGTGTCAAAAACATGGCAAAGCTTCTCACCAAGGGTGAAGCCATGAGCTTGGTAATGCTCGTGTGCCTCATTCTTCCACCTATTGCTTTAAGCAATAGGGCGGATTTGCCCATTGTCCAACCAAAACAGAACGTTTGGGAAGCTTTGGCTCAGGCAGCAAATCTAAACAGCATTTGCTTGACACACTCAAGGCCAGGGAGACATTTTCAACATGCACGGTTGGATTGCCAGTGGACAAATGGCCGGTTCCAAAACACACTCCTGTAAAAGTCTCACAGGTCATTATGGATCCTGTGAATGAGTGGTGTTCTTGGACAAAACTCCTTCCTGCAGCTTCCTCTGAATCTCAGGAATTGGAAATTTTTGGGTCCATGACGATCGAACTTTGCATGAGATTTGAAATTTCGGATGTGACAAAAGCAAAAAATAAGACCATTGATGTCACTCTGCATCATGCCTTTTACAAAAATGCATTGGCTTGGTGCAAATACACCAAGACGACAGCCAAAGCATCGCTCCAAGTTCCAGCACAATTGCCACGGGGGATCTTTTTCATTTGTGGGGATAGAATTTGGCATGGCATATCTGCAAATGTCAAAGGCGGTCCATGCAGCATTGGAAGAATTTCATTGTTGTCACCTGATTTGAAATCATTGAAAGAGCAAAAACTTAAAGGGGAAAGATCATTGGAACAGTATAGTCCAAATTGTGATGATGAAGTGTACACTTGGGACAAGGCTTGGAGAACTGCTGTTGCAATTTTCTCACCTCAGACAGCGTCAGGGGTTGCCTTGACTCAATTGGACCACATGGTTTGTTGGTTGAGCAAACATGCTCGAGCTGTTTCTCTTGCACTGAGTGACATGATAAAAGACATTGACAGTGTGAGATGGGCAACTCTTCAAAATAGAGCAGCAATCGATTATCTGCTGCTGGCACATGGATATGGATGTGAAGAATTTGAGGGAATGTGCTGCATGAACCTGACAGATGACTCAAATTCAATTCACGAGAACATCAAAAAGATAGAGGAAAGTATAAAAAAGCTTGGGGAGGTCACTGGATCTTGGATTGATGATGTGGTTGGATTTTTTGATCTTTCTCCGTTGTGGAAAAAGCTTCTAAAAATAGGGTTTTATATTTTAGTAGGACTTTTGGTTCTCATGCTCATTGTGCCGTGCATCTTCTGTGTGTGTGGTGGCTCATGAATTGAGTTGCCAAAGAGGTGTTTTTGGTGCAAACAGAAGGGGGAGACTTCTCAAAACCAAACATAGTTTCAAACTTAGAACTGTGATTTTCTCCACAGGGAGATGAAGGTGCTTAAGTGACTGAAATGTGCAGAGGCACTTATGAAAGGAAGAGACTACTATCAAGAAAAAACCAGTGTACCTTTATTAATTGCCTGTCTTCTTTCTTGTGCTGCTTCTAGTTGCAACAGGTGAATTCCTCAAGGCTGTTGTGATCTTGGCTTTCAGCATGCTCTTCAAGTACTTAAAGATGGGTTGTAAGCAGCAGGAGGGTGCTAAACCATACTTTTCTGTTCCAGCAGAGAAAGTAGGACAATTTACTCTCATGAGAAAGTGCACAGTTTTATTTAGGGGTTTGCTGTTTGACACCCATTCTCGGCAGTTTTTGTGTATCCATTCCTGTATTTCTGGATCGTGTCTGCTCTGGTGCTGTGTGTTGTGTGTGGAGTCAATGAATGCCACGGAGTATACTTTATTCATCACCTCATGTTTCCTCTGCACCAGCAGATCAACAAACACCAACCCACCATAGCCATGGGCAATGAAGGCCACATTGCTAGCTGCACTCTTTGCAATGAAATTATCCCATACATACATGGTGTGCTCTTCAGGGCTGCTGCTGCCCCTTTTGGGGATCAAACAGGCAGACTGTCTGACAGAAAATCTCTCCTTTTCAGTGTTCATATCAGTGAAATTGTCATTGGGGTTCAGTACAATCACTTCCCAGTGGCTCTGCATGGCCATTTTGATGAATGGTATTTGTGTTCCATGTTTCAAGCCCTCACTGACAATTGCCCTTTGACCCCACTGTCCAGCACAAAAAGCTCCATGGTCTTGAAGAAAGATAATTAGGCTAGAGGAACTTGTTAATGCACCCTTGCTCATGAAAAAGAAGCTCCTTGGTTCATCCTCTGTAGCATCAGTAGGAATATAAACCTTCTGCAGCATGCAGACTCTTTCCAGGAGCTCATAAACATACTGGGTAATAGAATGTCCCAGAACTTCATAGCGTTCATGATTCTGCTCATGTCCGTTCTTGTAGTAATTGAAAACAAAGGACTCATTTGTATCCAGGTGCCTCAGTTCCCCTTTTATATTGAAGTCATATTTTAGTTCCGCTTGATACTTGGAACCCTCTGTTAGTTTCCTCAAACTGAGTTCACGCTGTATTTGTAACCACTACAAATTAAGAAGACAAAAATAGTCTTCTTAAGTAGTGGTCTTAAGACCTCCACACAACATCTGTCTACCCACCCCTCCCTGCATTAGAATTTATATTTAAAAGCTGTTACAAATTAAATACTTGTTGAACCAGAGTATTTCATGGTGATGTACAGCAAAGCAGCTACTTCTAAAACCTCTCAGAGATGTCAGTTGCAAAGTTCCAACAGCAGTAACTCCTCTGCCTTTATTACACCTTATTTCAGTGTGGTAGTTAAAAATTTGTAAAGTAGCATGTTTATTTAAAGATCTGTTTAAGGTAGTTTGAATTAAGGGCTTTAGGTAGTTTGAATTAAGGGCTTTAAGAAGGAGGCATATGTACATGGTTCACGGTTCATTTGAACAACTTTTATTGTGCTGTCTCCTATCCATTATCTTGGAACTCCACTGAGTTTCAAGGCCACCTTTGAAATACAGGCCTAGGCAATTGGACATAGTCCAAGTGTCATAAGTGCATCCTGAGCTTTGAAAGAAAATAAGCTGTGCTTACTAAGGGCTTAAACCTTCCTGTTGCTTGTGTACCAGCATACTCTCCATGTTCTTCTATCTTCAGCTGCACTAGAACAGATAATAATGATGAGTTTGCTTTCTGCTAATCACTCTAATTAGTCATTCATCTTTGCAAGAACTTGCCACATGGAAACAGAGGAATGGACGACAGAATAAAGTAGCCACTGTGATCCAGGAGCAGGAGAAAAGAAAGTCCAGGCAGCAAACTATCATGAGGTTCGACTGAGATCTCCAAATTCAGATTATCTCTAATGACTGAAATGAACTACACCAGAAAGTGACTTTTGAGCAGCTGAAAAATTAAGTTTAGCATAACCTTCTATTTTCCTAGTAATTCTTCAATCTACTACTGACTGTCACTGGCTGTAGAACAGCAAACAGGGTATAACCTTTGGTGTGGTCAGAATCCTACCTTTACAGGAGTTTAGTCCTAATACAGTAATTTTTTTTTTCCTGTAAACAGTCTGAATCAAGTTACATTTGGCAAGTTAGAGTGTATACCTTTAAGTTTTTCTTGCTCAACTAAAAGAAGTTTTATAGAACACAGTAAACTACATTCTATGTTAAAAGTCACTGTACCATTTGATAAAGCCAATTACTAGGACAAAAAGTGATCTGAATATTTTAATGTAAGCGACTTGATTTGGAACCCAACTCTTTCAAGGAATGCAAGTTTCCTTGAGGTAAGGTGCTTAGCAAAATTATTTCTTACACTCCTAAATTAAAAAAAAACCAAAAAAAAAAAAAAAACCCCAAACAAAATCAAATAAAAACATTTTTGCTTTTCAACACATAAGACACCATATGTATTTTCTTTTTGAATAATCTCCACTGGGCCAGTGTTATTAAGTCCTCTCTTCATGGTCATTCCCGTCTTCTAAATAATAGACAGCAGGCTAGAAAATTATGCCTTCTTTTTTATCTCATATAATTAGTACACATAGAAAAAGGGGAAAAATCATATGCTATGATATATCATCCATTCATTACTGTCTTTCCAGTTTCTTGAAATGGAAAGAGCACAAAGAAAATGCAAGGGCACCCATTCATCTATGATTTTTTCATTCTGCAGGAAGGCATGAAGGACACAAAGGAGATAGGAAAACAGTCTGCTATACTACTGAAATATGGGCAATTCATGCAAAAGAGATAATACTTATTGGGAAAGAAGCTACCCGTATTCCAGTTGTCATTCCCATGAGACAAAGAGGGAGAAAAATGGGCATATTTTAAGGAAAGATGCGTTTGAAGAAAGGCAGAATGCTTTCTGTAAGAATTAGGAATAGGTAGGTGCAGTTTCCTTGGAGTGGCATGCTGGGGATCACCTCTCAGTCCCTTTCCTCCTCACCCCTAAAAGATTGGAGAGACTAATTTCCCAGCATACTCTGAACAGGAGGTTACTATTCTTTCACTTCAGCTACTAACAGCAACATTGTTTTTTCTGTTCCAAAACAAGGATGTGTGATTCCAAATTAACCCTGAACATCTACTTTACAAAGCATTGTGAAGGGTTGCTGAAGATTTCAGGAGGCAGAAACAAACAAAGAAACAAACACAGTTTTACATAAAGTGCACATGTGACTTTACTTCCTAAAATTGCCTTCAGGATGCAAAATGAAAAGTTTTGAGGCAATTAATGATAGGTTATCATTTTGGAATTTACTTAAATAATAGCTTAGAATTATATACTTATTAGTCCAGAGAACTGATTTTATTGTAGTAACACAATTAATTATAGAATTAAAAAGTAGCAATTAAAGGTTAAAGATACAGCTGCATGCACTTCTTTGTTGTAAGTCTGCATTCTAAATCAGCATTGATAGCTGTTTGTACTTCACTGTCTCTATATAAATGCAATATTCAAGGTTTGATATGCTGGCAGCCTTTACAATTGCTATCTTAGTTTTAAAAATTTGCTTTTGGGGAAAAATAATCTCTCTTTCCCTTCCTCTCACTTTTCTATTCAGATTCTAAAGTGCTTCAGATGTAAGTTCAGCTGGTGCTTGTTGCAGCATTTGGCATATTGTAAACACCACTCCTGTATACGTACTACATAAGATCCATAAAGATTATTTTGTTTTCCATTTAAAACCACTTCGTTCTAGTAAAGCCCAATATTACCGTGTGCTCTTCTGTAAAATCTGTCATCATCATAGATGGAAATCTTTTTCACTCTGGGAGTGTAGACAAGTCCTCTGCATGAAAAAAGATAAACCAAATCATGGTTTCAGTTTTCATTACTTTAAGTACTGGGGCATATATCTGCAAGATCTGTCAGTAGCTGATGGTTTGTGGCCACCTAAAGCGCTCCAGTAGTTCCAAGTTACAAACTAACCTCTCATGTTTGTAATTCACACGTGACAGCAAGCTACAGCCAAACCTCGAGTATGAAACGAAACATTCGTCCGCACCAGTTTTAATTCCCACAACCAAGAAGAAAACAAAGCAGAAAGCGCCACAGAAAACTTACAATTCTGAAGCTGCCCTGGAAAAAAAAAAAAAAAAACACCGCAAAAAACCCCAGCCAACAAATCTTCCTCTCCCCTCAGCTGTGGGAGGATTTCTAAGGGCAGCGGCTGCAAACCACGACCAGCAGGGTTATAAGAGCTCTCCCTGTCTGTGCATCCCCCCCCGGCAGGGCATTAATTTGATTAATTTGGCAGGGTCTGGTGTCAGCTGAGGGAAATATCATTAGCAAGGTACAACTTCAACCTGGGCCGGCCCAGGCTCATTATTGTTCCTTTACAAGTAATGCGGTTTCTCGGTTCTTTAGCGGCTTTCAGCGGGTCAGTACCGAGCCCATCCCGAGTAGGTTAAAGCTCGGAGGGCCTGAGGGGCCGCGGCCGGGCGGTGGCTCCGGCACGGCACGGCACGGCGGGGCGGTGCCCGGCCCGGAAGTAGCCGGGGAAGCTGCGCAGGCGGCGGCGGCGGGGCCGGCCCGGGTAAACAGCTCCGGCGGTGGCGGTGAGTGCCGGTGCTGACACCGGGGCCGTTCGCTCCCGTCCGCTGCCGGGCCTTCAGCGGGGGAGGGGGGAGGAAGGCAGGGCTGCAGCCCGCCGGCAGCGTTCTGGGGGGGCCTGCGGTGTCTGCCGCGAACGAGCGGAACCGGCAGCGCGGTTGAGCGGAGGGCACCGAGGGACAGAGGGAGGGCTGGTGGCGGCGTTGCTGCGCCTCTGGGAGAAGGCTGAGGAGAGAGGGTGAAAAGGTGGAATTGCTGGCTCAGGCCGTCGGGATTTGCAGGTTTGTCAGAGGGAAGGTGTTCCCTTCCCAGCGTGGGGAGCCGTGGTGCGGAGCTCGGGGCCCGGTGCCGGGCCGGGCTCAGGCGGTGCCGCCCGCTCGCTGCCGCTCCTGGGGGTGCCGCTCCCCCGAGCTGTCAGGCGGCCCCCGTGCGTCCGCGCTTCCTCCTCGCAGGCGTCGGAACTGGCATTACTTTGGCTTTTCTTTATCGGTCCCTTCCCCACCCTGGGGGACTATGGCTCTAACTTAAAAAAAACTCCGAGATAAGTAAAAGTCCCCGAACTTGGCTTCTCGAGAGACTCGAAACTAGCTGTAATCTTGCAAGGTGTTATGCCAGAGTCGTATAGAATATGTATGAAGTGAATACCTATAAATGCTGGAATCTCTGAGGCTGTGTTCTTCTAGTGATGAAGTTTGTAGGTTTAACAGGAGTCTTTGTCTGTTACTTATTCTGGGAGCCCTTGCAGTGGCACAGATGTCCTCTTTTACTCCTTTTCACTCTATAGTCTAAGTGTCAACTTCTTATTAGTTGTGTGCCTGCAGCAAGGAGTTAATCAGTAAATGTCATAACTAAGGATAGATTCTAGGACAATTGCATTAAAAATTTAGTCTATACTGACAATCCAGAGCCTTGCCCAGGTGTGTGGCTGTCAATTACTTTTTACCAAGACCTGTAGTGACAGGGCAAGACGGAACGGTCATCAATTGAAAGAGGGTAGGTGTAGATTGGACACAAGGAAGAAATATTTTTTACAGTGGGAATGGTGAGACTGGAACAGGTTGCCCAGAGAAGCAGTGGATGCCTCATCCCTGGGAGTCTTCAAGGTCTGGTTGAATAGGCTTTGGGCAACCTGATCCATGTTATGAATGTAGTTTTTTTGTTCTAGATTGCTGAAAAATTATTTTCTTGTTCTTTCTTAGTGCCTACTACTGTGGTTCTACTTGCTTCTTAATCAATAAACCAGAAATTGTTAAGTTTCTTTTTTTTTTTCTTTGTATTTTTTTCCAGTAGAGAAAACCATGTCAGGAAGAACATCATCTTCAAGTCACGTCAATGTAAGTGTTCCTGAAATTTTCAGCATTTTATTTTGACTCTGTGGATATCCTAGGGTGTTCTGATGTGTTTGCACAACCAAATTGATTCTTCACTTTGTTGGAACATGCTTTCTTGGTAGCAGTCAATACTAATGTCTACTGTTGTACATTTATTAATACCTTATAGGCTTAGCATTTGATTACACGTAAACAGGATGTTTTCCAAGTTATTTTAAGACCTAGGCTACCACCTAAAATTTTAGAGTAATTTGAAGAAAGTAGGACAGCTGCAAAACTGTGTAAAAGTTGGTTATCTGCAGAGATGTACTCAGAGGCTTCTTGTGCTAGTGTGTATTTTTTCCTAAAATATCCCTGTTAGAAGCAGTTTCTAGCAGTGGGAGTACTGGAGAGAACAAATGATAGGCACAGGAACAGGAATGATTGGGTGAGATCTGGGTGATGTAGTGGTTTAGAAATGAGCTGTTTCCAGCGCCGTGTTTATGCACTTTCTCTGGCCCTTGCTTTTACAGGTGGGAACCTTCAGGAAAATATTGCTGATTTAGATGAGTCTGCCAAGTGTGTATGCACATGTATGTGTAGAGTTAGTCACTTTTTACTTGGGAAAAGCTGAGGCAACTGCATACCTTGTGTTTAGCATAAATTCAGACCTCTCTTTGCTGTTGACTTTGTGCTTGCTCTGTGAGTTAACTGTGGGTGATGTAAACCAACATCTTCTTAATGAGTGCAAGCATTGGGAAGATGCTGTGTGATGAGCTGGAAATGTTGCTGGTTAATGTAGCTTGTGCTTTTTATCCCTTTCTGTCAGTTGTTTCTCCTTTTTACTGAGTCTGACTTTATCTGTACTTAATGTTGTCCGTTATGTCATTACAGAAGTTATCAGAACCTCTTTAATTTTAAATGTATGTTAAAATTCTAGATAACTGTGTGTTCTTTGGAATCTCATAACAGAAGCTGCTAGTCAGGCAGCAGGTAGAGGTCTGAAGTAAGAAATCTGTTCCTAGCCTACAGTGCAGATCAGAAATATGCATTCTGACTGATAAACATGTTTATAGGTCCCTTCTGAAACAAAACCAACCAAACAAATTTGAAACAATCTACTTGTAGGAGCTGCTGAGTAAGAAAATGTCTTGTTTCAGTCCTTCCATGTTGATTGAAAAGGGAGGTACTTGTATGAGAAGTTGTTACCTGTGTGTGACATATGTATCCTTTAGACTTTGAAGAAACTGTTATTAAAGGAGCGTTTCTTACAGTGTTTGACCATCAAAGGCAGCCTGAGATACTGTATAGAAATTTGGGTCTAATTACAAAAAACTTTAATCTTAGTTTCAAAGTGTAGAGAAGGAGTAAGAGCCCTCAGGATTTAGACTGAAGGACTGAAATATTATCTCATTATGGTGCAGCATGCTTCCTTATGGTCTGTCTGAAGGACTACATGCTGAGCTAATGAATGCAGTTAAGGTGCTAATAATTAGGTTGTTGGAGTCACTGTTCTGGAATCCCTGCTTTTAATTTCATGTTACAATGCAAGGCATCTGGTGGCTTGCAAATCAAGTTCATAGAATGCTTTACAGTGTCCATCATACGGAGTAGCTTCAGCTTTTTCCTGCCTGAGCTAGATTCAGACATGTGTAAATGTTGCATTCCCTCTCTGATACATTCTCATCTGGTTGTATTTGTAATGTAAGGTTTTGCTTCTCAGGATGCCTGGAACAATAGCAATGCTTGCACTTTTATTCTTTCAGTTGATACTTTAACTGGTTTAATTAACTGATAGAAAATATCATCCTGTTTCCTTGTCTTATGAACTAGTACAAATTTAGTGTGGTTATTTTTTTTGATTTTCAATGAACAAACCTTCTTTCCTACATGTATATTTTTTCTGAACTGGTGAATTCATGTGAATTATTAACTGCTTTCTCTTTCAATAATTACTTTGAAAATTCTGTCTCCATTTCTGTGGGAGTTGGCAATGACAATAGCTGATACCATTTTGAGAACATCGAAGTCTGATGCTAAATTATTATACCAAAATTGTTCTTCATTCTGAATTTTTTCTTTTGAGGAAGCAAACCTGGTCATGACATTCAGCTATTTAGTTTTCTCTTTATCATTCTCTAAGCTGAGCAGTTAAACTGGAGTGTAAACAAACCAGAAGGAGCCAAGAAGACTGTGCCAGTAGATTGGTTGTCACCTTTTTGTCGCCTTGGAAGATGTAAAGTTAATGAAATAGAACTTTTTCAGATAGTTTCATGTGTTAAACTAGCTCATCATGTGGTATGACACATGGTTTGGGATCAGGCATTAATGAGGAATGCATTTCAAGTAAAGTCACAAGTCAGGGCTTCCCTTACAACTTTATTTTGCCCAGTTAAGACAATATTGTACATTGAGGTATGTCAACTCATAGCACCAGTGGATAATTTAGTTTTACCATGTGTAACATCATCTATTTTCAGTTTCGTATACCAAAGAAGAAAACAAACAAGTCAGAGGATGTCCAAGTTCAGTCCCCTTTGGCAAGGCTCCCAGGCTCCCACCATTGTGACTACCCTTTAAAAGAGGTAAAGAGAAGTTCTTCAGAGTGTAAAGTGTGTAGGAGAATGCTACATGAGGTTTTGCTTTAGTTGTGGAAGCTGTTTTTTTTCAACACTGAGTGTTGCCTTGTGACCAATGACTAATCCAGACAGTCTTGAAAGAGGCAAGTGTGTAAGTCTGAAATCTGTTTGCAAGCATACATTTACAGAAATGGAAGTCTTAGTGCCATGTTTCCTAAATAATTGAAAAGCAGTTTGTCTTTGGGTGTAGTTTGAAACTACCTTGAAAATCATTAATTTAAAGGTAAATATGATATTTAATTTTTTTTAATTGATTGTCTTCTGACTGCTGAACTTTTAGGTTATATTCAGATCGCTTGCTGAACTTTTTGTTATATGGAAATAGCCTTTACATTGAGTTTTCAGTTATCCAGGAGCTTAAGCTTTTAAGAGAATATATAAAGCAGTCTATGCCTCTTGACAGAATTTTAGGTACTAATACAGAAACAACTGTATAAAGACTCTAAGAGTCTTATGACATTTATCATAACTGAGTGTCTGGATCATCTGTCACATATAGAAGCAAATATTTGCCTCTGTAAATCTTTTCCAATGCTTATTTTCATAAGCATTTCAAATGTCAAGTGTTGGAAACATACTTTGCTACTCTTGTTTCCTTCAGCTCAGCATCCAGAGTTTGTTGCTGGCTTTAGTGCTTTCAGAATCATAGGCGTGGGCAGACAGACCTCCTCCCCCTCAGAGGAGGTTGAAAGGTGTAGTGAGGGAAGGTAGGAATTCTTCTTGACTTAGACTAGTGGTAATGTGACCCAGGTCTCTTGGTAGGCCAGGTCATTTGAGAATGCTGCAGTGGAGACTCGCTGTGGGGTTGTGTTCTGTACTGGTAATGCTTTCAGTGAGCAGAGCCTCCAGTTGCAGTCAGGTTTTGAAATGGGAGCTGGTGTCTCCTGTGGCTACAAGCAGCAACCTGTCTGCCTCTGTAAAAATTATGACTTGAATTGAAAAATTCTTTATTTCCTGGATGTTGTCTGATTTTCTGTTTCTTATTTTTCCTACCTATATCTATCTATATTTCAAACTTTCCCATGTATCAGGGGATTTCAAATGCTTTAAACACTGCCTAGTTTTTATGTTCTACTTTAAAAAACTTGGTTGTGAGTTGTCAGAGTTTGCACCATGTTGTTTGAGAAACTTTGTGTGGTTTTCAGTGATTTGGATGTACAGGTCTCTCCTGTGCTTGAACACCAGTGGTAAAAGAGGAACTAGATGGTGTTTGAAGGCAGGAAGAGGGGAGAGCCCAGTCAATTCAATTTCTTGCTGCCAACTTTAATAATGGGTTATTTTGCATTAGAGTTAATCCCTATGGTAGTGAACAGTTTGATTTGGGATGTGCCTTTCAGACTTCATTAAAGTTTGCAGAATATGCCTGGGCATGAACTTTTCAGATGCTCTTTCAAACTACATTTAGTCAAAAATGAAGATAAGTTTGTCTGCTTTCAGCCCTAGTGCCATAATTTCCAAGCATCTCTTGGGTTTATTATATTTTAAATTTTAAGAAATGAGGAAGATTAGAAGGAGGGTTGGAGGTTTCTGGAATTGCAGCAATAACTATGTTTTGGTGGGGCTTCTTTTGTTTAATTTGAAAATATAAGTACTTTCTGGTAAGGTAAGGGTATGTGGAAAAGAAATTAAGTCTTGCTGTTCTGGGGTTTGTCACCTAAGTCCCAAACCTTTAAGTTGCTTTTCCCTCTCAGAATTTTATATCTTTTATATCCATATTGTAGCCTGCAAAATTTGCCTAAATGCACAGCATTACCCTCTGCTTTCTGTATCTTGTGTATTTGTGATTATGTGGAACAGGCCTAATATTTAAGTCTGTGTTTGGTATAGTCCCTCTTGAAATTGGGAAACAAAGGAATTGTCCTGTATATTTCTTCAGGAGAAAAAAGTTCTGTTCAAGATCGGGTGGTATATGGATTCTTTAAATCCAGCAAATTAATTACTTGCAAAATTGCTGTGTATGCTCTTCATAACTTTGATATATTTGGTCAGTTTCATTGTTTCAGTGTCCCATTTTTCTAGTGCATTATCCATGATGAAATAATCAGGTTTTTTGAAATCTACCAATTTTATTTGTTTTGTTTTAGTGGAGATTAACTGCCAACAACAGAAAGCCTTCCACAAAAGGAAAAAGGCAAAAGGATTGCAACAGACACAGCTCTAATGATGAAGAATCAATTGGGTAAGAAGTCATCTCAAAATTAGTTTATCTCTGTTTGCATATTCAGAGTTTCACAGTCTCTTCAAGATGAGTGTCTCTGGTCTCTAGCTAATTATTTGTGTCATGCAAAGATGGTTTTCAAGCTGTTGGGTGGCTCACCTTCAGAGAATCATGCTTCAGTGGTCTAATGGCAGCTGTAACCTTTCCTTTGTGTAATATCAGCGCAAGACTGTGACATTAGAGTGAGAGTTCTTACTAGAGGAATTACTTGTTAACCTGCTTGGAGTCCTGAAAGGTGTTCATTGCTCTCTAAGTGTAAACTGTCATTCTAGCCCTAGATATCTTTAGATCTGTAAGAAGCTTCCCAGAATTCTTTTTCTCATCCATTTTTGTTCTGTAGATCACACTCATTAGCCTAAGCTTTATCAACTCTTTAAAACAATTAAAATATCCCTTAAACAATATGGTGATTAGTAGTGGAAGGAAGTAAAAAAAATGGGAGCTTTTCCACCTCTGTGTTACTGTCAAGGCACTTAAATTATTAAGACTGCTGATGTGCCACTTCTTTCTCTGTTGCCAAGAGCAAATATCTTGGTTTTTTTGAGATTATGGCAAACTATTGATATGCTATTATAAGATAAAATCATCATCTTCAGAGTTATCAGCTAGGTAGTTGTTTTATCCAAGAAAATTTTGAAGCTGTAATTTCTGCAATTGACAAATGGAAATAAAAATGTAGAACTAGATTTATTAGCACGAGCTGGGAAACATAATGATTTTGTGACAAAATGAATATGTTTGTCCTAATGAAACAGTTGTTATTCCCCAAATCACTTAATTGTAAATAAATGAGTAAGCATTCTCTGCTCTGTTTTCCAACTGCAACTAAACTTGCCCATAAATGGTTTCCTATCAGGAGAGGCTGTTAAAAACAAAGTGCACAGGTAATGAAAATGCAGGTGATTTTGACACTGCTGAGTTCTGTAGGTTTGTGGTTTGTGAATAGTCATTGTTTAGCCTGGTCCGTATATTCAGAATGCTTCCAAGTGTTGCAGGGAAGAGCTGAAATTGTAAAAGATGTTGAGTTTATTTTTCATACCTCCTCAAAGACATAGCTGTCAGTTTACATGTACTTACCTCAAAAAGCTTCTGTCAGTAACTTTTAACTGAGGGAGCAGCTCACAGGGTCAGCCTAACAGAATTTAATTGCGGTTTCCTGAATTTTATTTATGTTTTGACATGGTTGATTTGTGATATCAAGATATCAGTCTCTAGAAGTCTCTCAGTAAACTTCGAACTGATCTTTACACATTGAGAAGTTTGGTTTCTTTAAAGCTACCTTTAGATCTGTTGTGTATTGATTTTCTGTTTATTTCAATATACAAGAGACTTTCAAATAGCATTTATAGGTGTTCCATAATTTTTACACAAATAGTTACCAGCACAGTAGTGAGAAATTATTTAGACTACAAAGAGACAGCAAGTATTTAGACATTAAACCTGTACATTTTTCAGTTCTTTGAAAAAAGATGTGTTTCTAGAGACTAGCTGGAGCCTCTCTGTAAAGTAAATTTGCTCTCCTGTCTGCAATGAAGCTTGTACTAAGTGTTCCACTTGGGTACTCAGTGTTTCTCAGTAAGTCAGAATCAACATGGGAACTCCATTGTGTAATAAGTGGAAAGAGCACCCAGGTTCTAAAGATGTGGTGTTTGTTGAGCAAGAGTCTGAGAACTGACAAAACTGTAAAGAGGAAAGAGTGAAGTTGTGTGCTGCAAGTCTTTCTGATGCAATAGGTTTTATTTCCAGTGAGGAATTTTTCATTTGCATTACGAAGTAGAAAATAAATCTTAATTACAAACTCCTATTAGCTCCTGGTATTTTAAAAGCAGTCTACTTTATTGATAGGAGCTAATATCAGGTGTTCAGGGTGATGTGTTGCCTCAGGACTGTTACTGCCACCAAATTTTAGTCATAAAGGATGAAGTAGATATATTAGCACAAACCTACAACTTCACATGGGGCTTTTTTAACTTCTGGATTACAAAATTTGGTAGTCAATTGCTTCTGTCAGCTGTGCTGTGGTGTGAGATCATGGGGGTCTGTAGCAGCAACTGCAGCTGCTCTCACTTGTACAGCTCTGCTCCTGGGCTTGTGAAAGGTGAGTGTCAGGGGGTTTGTCTGCGATCCCAGAGAGGGCTCCTGGGGTGGGTTAGTTCCCTAGTTAGGAGTGAGGGTGGAAGTTAAGGTGTGTGCAGTTCCTTCAGGTCAAATGAAATTTGACATTTCTTTAAATGTTCAGTGAAATACGTGTTCCAGCTGAATCAGGTGTTTGTGGCAATTGTTTACATTTACCCTTGTCCTGACAAGAGCATTTGGTCAGTAATAACCTCCTAGTCCAGCAAATCAAAGAGGTTCATAGGGATGTTGATGTTTTTGGGTCACTGACTTCTCATCAGTTGGTGAAAGGACAGGACTTTGAAGCTGAAGGAGGACAATCAAAAGGTTTCCTCACAACAGAGTGTTGTCAGTGAATGCATCAGTCAGAGATTCCCATTGTGTTATTCCTTTGGGCTCAGAAAGGTCAGGGAACTCCTGTGCATGGGCTGCAGAAACTCAGATAACTGAATACATATCAGATGTATCAGTGGCTTTATTTTGTAAGCATGGGACAGACCCTCAGCTTGTCTGAGAGCTGAGGGAACAGCCCTCAAACAGTACGTGACATCCCACTGCCAAAATACTTATTTCCCAGAACCTGGGTTTACTAGTAAAAGAATATAGCCGTGAAGACAGTGGTGTAGACAATTAATAGTAATTTAGTCCCAAATGAGCCAATAGTCTCCTTGTCTCATTTTGATCACTTTCTAATACAAATTTGAATGAATTGCAGACAGCAGTTCCAGCACTGGCGTGTGTGCACAATATGAACATTGGGTAGGGAACTATATCAAGCAGCTGTGACTATTGTGTGAAATAAGGTAAAACATTTTTCCCCAAAGAGATATAGACAATAAGTTTTGTTCCTGTGGTTTATAAGGTAGGACATTTTATTTTCATTACCTGTGAAAAGCAAAATGAGACTTGTGAGGAGCAGCTAACAGCATTTTTCATAATATATTTTTTGTTTATTCCATCATTACATGCATAACTATGTTTTCATTACCTTTGCTTTTGTATTTTTTTCAGTTTTTGAGAGGTAGATGAGAGACTATGGTAGGTACCTGTTTTGGGAACAAAAATAATTGGTTTTGGTTTTCCTTCACCAAGGTGCCTCCAGTGTTACTGTTATGCAAATTACTTGCTGGGTCTGCTTGTGGGACTTGCTTTTAATGTATACTTTGCTTTTTTCTGTTTGACACTTACTTTAATCTTTTGAAATGTCTTTTGCTTGAGTTGCTCACTTTACTCTGTGGACAGTTTAACAAATAATTTAGGGGTCTGTGTCACAACCATTGTTTACAGATGTATGGGCTGGCTTAGGTTTAGGCTTTCTCTGAATCTATTTTACTCCCAGTCTTAGTGACATGATTTTCAAGAAATAGTGCCAGAGGCCATACTCCTTTTAGAAAGGGAAGCCATTGAAAACTCTTATGCTCCTCTTCTGCTCTGAAGGTTTGGTCATAACTGGTTCAAAACCTTCAGTCAAAACCTGGTGCCAGATACGAAGTGATGCCTTGGTCTGGTGCTGACAAGTGTATACCATTGACTTCCTTGTTTGTTGAAGGTTCCTCTCTTTTGCATGGATTTCCAGTGCAAAGCTTGCTTCATGGTATGTGTGTGTGCTTGAAATTGTAAGATCATTTTTGCTAAAGTACTTGCCTAAAATCTATAAACCCCATTTAAGTCAAGACAATGGGGAGCATTACAAATTCAGTTCCAAGTAACAATCAGTAAACCAAATTATATAGGAACCTGGAGCTTGTTGAGGTCTAGCCTGATGTGTGAGCAAGGGATGTCAGACCTGAATTTTCAAGGTGGCCCACAAACAAGTGAAATTCTGGTTCTCACTCCTTGCCTCCTGCTGTGGACTTTTTCTGTCATTATGTTGTTTAAACACTCAACCTTGGAATATTTCCTGGTATCTTTACAAGTCTTGATCATACATGGTCACAGTGTCTTTGTTTTAATTATGTATTCCCACTGGACTAATTAACTTGCTGTTTGAGCCTAAATTTAGTAAAATTTCATTCTGATATCATGTGTCTGAGAAATAAAAAGAAAAAATATATAATTTCTGTTAGGTGGAACAATGAAAACTGAAATAATTGAGATCTGGGAAATTGATAGCCTTGGTTTGTTTTTAGTCAGGAGAGCTGAAGTGTTCCATAGAGAATAGCACATTTATGTTGTCTCATGATCCCCTGCAATAATGGTTTTAAAACATATTTTTTAAGAAGAAGCAATTTTCTGGTTCACATCTGCATATTGCTAGGTTTGATTTTTAATTTTTGAGTCCTTTTGGAGGAGGAGGGGAAATAGCTTAGTTTTTCATTGCATCAACTCTTCTGGCATCCCAAGAGCTGAAGTGACTTCAGTTCTTTAGTCTTCATTAACTGGCCCTATAAAGTAGTTTGGGTGTTTCTTGTCTTTAGGGAAGAATTTTAGAGCACAAGAGTGAATGTCTAGTTTCAAAAGATAACTTGTACGAATTTTCTTCATGAGTTCTACCTTGAAATTTTCCTTAACTGCTTCAGTTTCTGTAAATTTTCTTAACAGTCTAAATAAGTTCTTGTGTAGCTGAATTTTTAACTAATCATGTTTCTTAAAGATATATATTCTCTAATTCCTTAGGTACTGCTTATTTATTTCTTATTTCTAATATACAATACAGTGGACAAACAACAAATGGAGTAGAAGTCTGGTTGCTATAAGCTCTTCTGAGGTATTAAACTGTGGCTCATGTGTGAGCCCAACATTGGAGAAGTCTAGAAGAAAGCCAGAACTTCTGATTTAGTGGGGATTTCTATGGGAAAACAAGTCTCTTGCTTCCTGTGCTGAATCAAGAGCACTTGCCAGATTGGGACGTGCTCACTAAGCTGCTACAGTTGAGCTCCACCATTTAAGACATTAATGTTACTAAACTGACCCCAGGACCTGTGTTCACTTTGTAAGCATTTCATTGATTGAAGCGTATCTGGAAATGAAACTCCAGTCTCTGGATCCTTAGAGTGTTGAACAAGCCTCTGTGACATCTACAGTATTTGAGGCATGTTTTTGGAACTCTTTTTTGCATTAGCATTCACAGACTGTATACAGAACTAGATGAAAGAAAAGAAAGGGGAAAGCTTTTTCCAGACTGCATAAAACATTCTAGAGCACTACTGTGCTTTAGGTTGGTATTTAAGTGAGACTGTCTTTGCACACGTGACTTTTTATTGCCTCCTCAGAGCCAATGTCTCACTAGATAAACCCAGGATTGTTTTTCCAATATCTAATTAGGACCAATCTGTTACATAACACTTTGTCCTGTGTCCATGTCCTTGGCATCAGAGTGCCTTAAGTGGGTTTTGGGGTTCTTTTTTAATGGTACCTTTTCTTTGTCTTTTGAGATAAAGCCTTAGCTCTTTTCCATCAGTTTTTGTTTGGCAAACTTCTGATAGAAGTTCAGAGATAAAAAAAAACTGCTTTCACTTGAGCTTAAGTTCCTTAGATTTGAAAAGGAACCGTTTAGATTTATTGTGCATTGTCTAGATAGTGGTCTCCAAAGTGTGGTGTGTACAAGACAATTCACTGGGATACAGGAAGGAAATATTTTTGTACAATTACTAAGTGTTTATATAATCTTTATTGTGTTTCTTTTAAATTTTCTATTTCTGTGTTTTACAATCACAGAATGAGGTTGGAAAAGACCTTTAAGATCAACCTGTCACTAGTACCTCTCTGTAGATTTTAATTAAATAAACTTTGTGCTCCAAATACTTACTGCTGTTGAGGATGTGTGGTTAAAACATTTTGGAGACTGCAGGTCTGGGAAAGGTGTAGCAGAGCTCCAGGAGAAAGCAGCTCATGGCATATGCATTATGGCACTCAGGGGTGCAGAGATCTCATCAGGTTGACAGCCATCCACAGCTTCTGGGCAGGTTGTCCAAGCTGTGGCTAGGAGCATTTGTCTTTTCAGGTTCAGTGGGAGGTCGTGTGTCTTGTGAATATGGTAAGTAACTAGGGAGAGGAAATCTCAATGTCAAGATTGAAAGAGCAAAATGAAAGGCTTATGTGGAACATCTGCCCCCAGTTCATTGTTTTTCACTAGCATGGCAGTTCCAGACCTTATTTTAGGTGCAAGCTTGTCTGTCCTTCAGCAACAAAGTTTTCCATGCCATACCTGTATTTGCCACTGGTACCAGGTAACCAGGTGGCTGAGCTGAAGGCAGCATGTCAGTGGGACAATTACAGCTGCTTGCAGATGTAAACCCACTGAGGAATAGCAGCCCTTTGCTTAAGAAATGTTACTGTAGCATGTGTGTAACAGCTATGCGAGTTGTAAGGTTTTTTCCCTAGCTATTAAAAAGATACTTACTCTACAGTGAGAACAAATTTTTTTTGTTATGCAAGACATGCAGTAGGAAAAAAACCCCAATTCTTGCTTCAGTAATCTTTAAAACCCAAAAAATTAGTCTGAACTTCTGTGTCTTCATAGGACCAGCTCTTGGAAAACAAGTCCAGTTCTCAGAGGTTTGAAAATAAAGTAAATGCTGACAAATCATCTATGATCTATAATGCTTATCAGCTTATAAATTCAATAAGCTGAAGTCCTGCCATTAGGTCGCCACCACCTTATGCAGCACTAAAGGCTGGGGAAAGAGGGGCTGGAAAGATGCCTGGTGGAAAAGGCCTTAGTGGTGCTGGTCAACAGCAGGTGAAAATGAGCCAGAGTTTGCCCAGGTGGTCAAGAAGGCCCCTGGCCTGTGTCAGCAGAACCAGGGCAGTGATTGTCCCCCTGTGAAGGCCACACCTCGAGTGCTGTGTCCAATTCTGGGCCCCTCATTAAGAGGAAGACGTTGAGGTGTTGGATCAAGTCCACAGAAGGGCAGTGGAGCTGGTGAAGGATCTGGAACATGATTCCTATGAGGAACAGCTGAGTGAACTGGGCTTGTTCAGTCTGAAGAAAAGACTGAAGGAAGACCTTATCACTCTCTAAAACTGCATGAAAAGAGATTGTGGCAAGGTGGGTGTTGGTCTTTTCTCCAAGACAACCAGTGACAGGACAAAGGGACACGTACTCAAGTTGTGCCAGGGAGGTTCAGGTTGAATATCAGGAAAAATTTATTCACTGGAAGAGTGGTTAAGAACTGGAATAGCTTGCCCAGGGAGGTGGTGGAGTCACCATCCCTGAAAGTGTTCAAAAGCAAGTAGACATGGCACTTTGCAGTATGATTTAGTGGACATGGTGACTAACTCCAAGACTTGTTATCTTGGAGATCTTTTCCAATCCTTATGAGTCTGTAAGAAAACTGTCTGAGTTACTGGCCATAATGTAGATTAATTCTTTATGTGAAGACTTCAGTACCAATCTAGCAGAACTACCAAAGTATAGATACTTTTTTAACTTCAGTAGGGCATTTTTACTGACTTTGTAATTCATAATTCTAAGTAATTTGTTTAGTGAAATTGAATAGAAATAGTTGGAGCTTCAGAACTGGGAGACTTGTAATAACTTCTTTTTTTCCCCAGCAAGATCATAATAATCTGCCATATGGGAACAAATAATATTCATGACTTTAAAATAAGATGACACAAAAGGAGTATTTTCATATCCTGCAAATGGTCAAGCATACACCTCCAGAATAGCTTGTAAGGCCATAGTGACACCACATCCAACATTTTGTGATAACAAGATGCACCAAAATTTCCATTTCAGTGTTTCTGACCTGAAAGTTTACCTCTTCAGAATGGCTTATGGTTATGTTAGTCATTCATACCAGAAGGAGAAACCTTGCAAGGCTGTCCTGATCAAAAGATGAGTTTGTGATTGCTCTTCTCCAAAGAGGACTGCTTTGTAAATTGCCAGGGAAGTGACCTTATTCTCTAAGGTACGATGCAGAGACAGCAAACTCATAGAATATCTTTGTTGAATTCATGTGACTTAAAAAGTTCTCAGCACCCTATTATTAATTTATTGTTATATGTATGGCAGGCAACCCAAAGTTATCTTGACGAATGTCCTGAGGATGAAAATAGGAAGAAAATACACACAGGCGCAACCTAAAACTGGTGTTAATTTTTCTGATGCTGGCAAGCTGCAGTCAGATCAAGCACCCTCATCATCTGCTGCCAGCGTAAAGATATGGCAGATTTTAAACCCTACTGTCCAAAGTCTTTTTCTGTCTAAAAGGTATGTTGTCTTTGCCTCATGTCACTAAACAAAAGAATTTTCCTTGCAGTTATTTCTTCATGAGAAAGTGTTCTTTATTGTGCCACAGTTTCCTTCTTCATGAACTGTATTTTATCTCGCTTCACTGAATTCACTCATGCCTGGTGCCTTTTGATAATCATTGGGAGAGATGGTGCCAGGCATACTTTAGTGTTTTTTCTGATCAAATGGCTTCTAGAGGATCCTGTACTGTCAAGAGCAATTAATTATGGTTTAGCCATTGGACTCTCAAATGTTTTTTTTTATTTTATTCTCATGAAAGGAATACACTTGAATTTAACTGCAGCACTTTTCTAAGACGCGATACCAAGGTGTATTTTCACTGTTACTGCCTTAGACTACTCATGAGAATAGGAAAACTGGCATAAATGATCAGAAGAAAAGCATATCAAGTCTAGTATCTTCTTTGCAGCCCTGCAAGCAGTGGTCAATTGTAGATATTCTGGGAAAAGTATGGCTAGAGTGAATGCTTTATTCTCTGGATTTTCTGTTGAGCTTCTGATAACAGTTTAGGGGCTTCCTTTATTGGAGGTTACATCCAGTCCACATGTTCTTCAGTATTAGAATTTTCATCTTTAAGTTGTATCTCTTAATTGTTTATCCACTGTGGGTCTCTGCAATTGTGTCTGGAAGGTAGCCTCCTGATGAAAGGCAAATTTATATCTTGGTGCAAAAGGAGATCTGAGTGCTCTCCAGATGTCATGGTATCTGTGCTGGAGTGTGCTTTGTGGATAAACACAGACAACAGGAGAATTATGCAGTCAATACCCAAAAGGCAGTGTTGTTCAAAACACATTTAAAAAGGCCATAGCCTTACAACCTAATTCTAAATAAATTGCAATGGAAGTGGTAGCATTTAAATCCCAGTCTGAGCAAGGAAGTGGATATGGGCTATACAACAAGCTGGCTGCTGTGACATTGTATGAAGTAAGTTGAGCTGCTCTTACACACCGTGTGCATGTTCAAGTAGGAGTTGCATCTTTATATTTCTGCTTGGCTTATTTTTGATGCTTGTCTGTTTGAACACCTGTGGGTATTTTTCTGGGTCTTGCAATACTGTAGAGTGCCACCTCATATTTGAGGATGCTACCTTTTGTGTGCATGCTGCTTTTCTACCTGTTCACTAAGTGCTTTAGAAAATGTGCTCTGTTTTACTGGAGGCTTCTTGTTCACAGGAAAATCAAGATTGTTTGTTCCAGAGTTCTGACAAATGTGTACAGATACTGCATGAAAGCTGTTTAGAGAGAAATATTTACCAGTTTTTAAACTGCAGGATATGTTAGTGGCAATGCAGTGGGCATAGTATCTGGCTAAGGTAAAATTATAAAATTACATGGCTGGTTTTCTTACCTTTTGTGTTTACCTGCTTTCTTTGTACTTTAGTAGGACTTTTATTTTTGCCTCTAAGGGACTAAAAATATTGATGTTTAATTATCAAGCCTCTAGGATACATGAATTTAACAAGAAGCTTGTTTGTCTAGATTGCAGTGCAGTACTTATGGTTTCCTGTTATATGTATGGCAGGCAACCCAAAGTTATCTTGACGAACGTCCTGAGTACGAAAATTGGAAGAAAGTACATAGACAGCCACGTAATATTTGATGCAAATTTACCTGCTCCAGACAAATTGCAATCGGGTCAACTCCCCTCATCAGCTGTTGCCAGCCTACAGACATGTCAAATATTAAGTTCTCCTCATGAAAGTTCTTTTCTTTCTGAAAGGTATGTTACTCACTGCTGATTTTGCCAGTCTTCCTGAAATGACATAACTTCACAATGGAAAAGAATTTCCCTGAAACAGCTTTTGTTCTACTCTTTTCTTGGACCAGGAGATCAGTTTCCTGAGTGCAAATTAACATGCTTCTCCAACGAACCATTTTAACATTGCATTTGTTCTGGTTTTCTGGACCTGGTGTTAAAAGGCTACTTTTCTTTCTTAGAAGGCATTTCTGTTTGCAGTGCATCGCTGCTTTGATTTGGGAAGAAACACAAGTAATTCTAAGGCATCTAAGTTGGTTTTGTGTCCAGAAGCAAAATCTTGCTTTCCTGTTGGTGTTGCTGTGTTCTAGCATGATTTCAAATAACTTATTTTGCAAAATATTTCCAAATTCCTCTCAGTGATAATTAATTTCATATCACATTAACCCACTGGTGGTGTCAGTATTCCTAACAGGGTGGCTTTGGTTAAGGGCTATATGTGTCCTCCTACCACTTAACGTCTACTTTTCATCTTTTCTTCCTATATTTAGGTTGACTGAGCATCATGGTGATGTTTGACATATAAAACTAGCAGAAATCAGATATTAGAATTAGGTAACACCTGTTCTGGTCTAAGGTGGTCATTGCATTCAAAGCAAGCTGCCTCTGTTTGTCTTTTATGGCTACAACAGCAAATTTTCCACAGGGAAAAATAGCAGGAAATTCTGAGGAAGGCAGTAGAAAGGTGAAGAAAAGAAGAATGATGTGGGGTTTTTTTTAAAGGCAGGAGTAATTACAAGTTGCCAGGTTAAAATTGAGAAAAGTCAGTCATATTCCTCATTGTGATGCATCAACATCTAAGAGAACTGAAATTATGAGCATTTTTTTTTCCTATTGAGTTGCTCATTGCTGCTTAAATTAACCTGACAAAGCTGCAATTTAAATGAGATTTAGAGAGAACAGTTTATTAGGCTGTCTTATTTTAAAGTATCATATTTTTTGCTAATAATTTTCTGTGACTTAAGGCTGGCTGAAGTGTGGGGTGTTTGTTTGGATTGTTGTGAGTTTAGATTTTTAGGGGCTTTTTTGTTTTGTTTTATTGCAAAATGAGACTAATTTTTTAGTATCCAATTTTTTAACTTTGTAAAGTTTGGACAATGGGAGGTAGTGGATTTATAGAGAGAAAAACAAGAACTCTTGTATTTAATGCTCTAAATCTGAGGATACATCTTGCGTATTTTTTCTGGCTCATATCTGGAGCACAGTATTCTGTATTAAGCACAATAATGGTTTGAGCTAGTAATTTTTTTAGTAGTTGTGAACTCAACTTGCTTTAGATTTGGAGTGGTTCATTGTTTGAATGATTAATATTCTGTACCTGTTGCATGGTTTTCTAGTGTATTGTGTAAAAACTTGTTATCAGGAGCCAACATTAGGATGACTTTTCACCCTTCCCCAGTGACTAGTACTTTAGTGCAATTTGTAATAGATACAATATGGGAAATGGAGAATTGAGGAGTTATTTCAAGAAAGTCATGGCTTGATCCTGGTCACCTGTCTGTAAGTAAAGTCAGTGCATCACATACCCTTGGCACTGCTTCCTTTGGGGTCTCTTCTTTGGAGGAGAATAATAAAAGCTCCCCTCTTGTAAGTGTAATGCATTTATATGCACATGATCATACAGAGAGTCTTTTGTACCATCAGAGTAGCCAGAATGCACGCTGAAAATTGTGCTAGTTTTGTACTATGGAAATTTCAGATCAAGTTAAAGAATTGTGTGTCATCAGAACAGGATGGTAGTAAACTAACTTATCTCTTCCAGCTAGAACTTACTGCCAGCTTCCCCTTTCCATTCTTGCTCTTTGTAATACAGAATTGGTGGATTTTTGTTGCTTTACTGCAACCCAGTGTGAAATGCACTTGCACTGACCTATCAGTATAACTAATGAATTTGAGGTAGGTTTTAAATGTAAAGAAACCCAAGGTTTTAAAGTGTTTACAGTATTTGTTTCTCCTGGTTGTTAAGAGCACTTTACAATATATATTGCCGTAGCTTCATAGGTGTTGCATAAATCTGTTAAGGGTTGCGTTTTAAACTGAGTTATCAGCAAAGCTGACATTGAAAATAAAATGTGCAGAATTTGTGCATAAAACAAATATGTTTAGGAGAATCTATTAGCTGAAACAGCCCTATTCAGGTTCTTTCTGCTGTTAAAATACCTGAATTGTGATGTTGGTGTAAAACAAATGCTGAAAACCTCTTGAGTTTTGTATGGTCTTTTAAGACAGTCAACTCTACACAGCTGTTATGCATACAAATGTTTTAGTTGAGAGAGAACTCTGGGTTCCAAACTCAAGTTTTCTATAGTGACCTACCTAGTCTATGTAAGACTGTCTTGTTCCATATACAGAATGAACAGTAGCACTTACTGGAAACTACTTCTGTATCTGGGCCAATTCATGATTCTTTATGAATGGAAAGATAATCAGTAATATTTTCACAGTGTTCATCCCTGTAGTATTGGAGCACTCCAGAAATCTTTGTCTGTACAGAATTCCCAGAGCACTGATACTCCAATTTACAGATAAATCACTAAAGAGTAGTCACCTGTTCAAAAAGTGTTCAACAATTTTGGTTGTCTGATTAGAGATGTCAAGAGTGTTTTTTGCTATGGTGGGTGATGATTTTTAGGAGTTAAAGCTTGGCTGTCAATGGTATCAGGCATTGTGATGATCACTTAGCTGTTTGAAAAATCTGAGACCACAACATCAAGTTGGACACATTGTAAAAGGATAAACCCAAAATCCATTTGGATTAAGTACTGTAATTCTTTTCTGTTTATTTCTTCGATGTCCCATCCCTCTCCACCCTCCTTGAAGTTACTGTTTCAGGCCCTTTTGAGCAGGAATTTCTATTTCAAATAATTCCACATTTCAGGATCTTACTCAATGGATTTTATCACCAGCTCTGAATTTAAGTTAAAAATATACTACACTCACTGTATTTGTTACAAAGGCAATGATAGTCAACTGACTGTTCTCTCTTTTTTTCTTTTGTTCTTGTTGCAATCATTCCTTAAAGCAAAATAATGTTTCAGTGTCTGATCTCAAGCATGTCAGATTCTCATACTGTGCTTTTTAGAAGCAACTGTTTCATTTATAATGTTAGAGTATCTGTGTATTGCCACAACTGGACTGAATTAATTTGTGTTTCATTTGCCAAGGTCCACACGTTTATGGGAGAGACAGAAGTTTGAAGTCTGATCAACTCTTGTTTCTGTTGGGATTTTTATTCAGTATTATTTCAAAATTAAAGATAAGTCATAGTTAATATTATTTACAGGTCTGAACGTTGCTTGAGGAAGACAGATGATGAACTGTGTAAATTGACCAAGGCTTCTAAGGAACCAGAAAAAGTTAATGCTGTCACTTTCAGAAGACGAGAACTGCAGAAGAAAGGTTTGTAGTTAGCAGTCATCTAGTAGTTAAATATGAATTTTGGAGATTGTTGGGATATTTTCCTTTTTTAATCTAGTATTGTGAGGAGAGTACAGAAATAAATTGAGGTGTTGCACAAAATGTGTATGTTTCCTCAGAATACTTTTTTTTTTTACAGATACAGTAAAAATATATCAGATGCCTGGTTTTAAATTGGAATAAAACTATGATGAATCAAATCTGTGGAAGAAAAATTAGACTGAGTACTGCCTCACTGCACTGTTATAATCTTGATTTTCCAAAAAAGTCTTATAATAAAGAATGTAATCCATTAAGAATGCTCAAATAGTTTGTGAACCCTGCTAAAATATTCATGCTAAATGATATTTATTTTCACTGCTGAAGAATTATGACCTCTATGCACATTCTCCAGGGATAATGTGCTGTCTTTTTATGCTGGCTATTAATATTTGCAGATTAGAACAGGAAATTGAGAATATTACATTTGGCAGAAGATAAAGAAAGATTGTGGAGTATAAAGTGCTAAATCTTGTTTGGAAGGGATCTATGAATTTGGTTATACCCTTGACTAATTATGCAAAAAAAAAATTTTGGGGAATATATTTTGGCAGCCATATACAACTAAAAAAGGAAAGTACTTGCTGTGGAGAACTTATACCTGCTTCCATGCATTTTATATAAGACATAAACAATATAAAGAAATGTAAAGGTTTTTAAGGATAATATGTTAAATTACTTTTTTTTTTGACACAGAAAACAAGCACTGTGGTGAACTGGAGAAGAGGAGCAGACACATGAACAGCACTACTCTTAGTCAGAAGGAATCAGGCTCTTTTGATTCTGAGAAAAGGAAAAGAAGATATAGTGGCCATATTTCTGATGATTGTAATGCACACATTCCACAAAAGTCACTTGCATTCTCTGTAAGTTGCACTTAATTTTAGCACACATTCACGCATACTAACATAGCAGCAGTAGCAACATCCCAAATAAAAGGATTATGCCAATAAATAGGATTTATCATACAGGTATATTAGCAGGTATTACCTGTTGAGGTAAATTAGTTCAGTGATGCATCACAAGGAGTGAATCAACGTTCTTCTGTCCACATCATCACATTCTGCTTATTGTAGCAGAAAGGTTGAGAAAGATGTATGACAGTGTTTCCTTCAGGCAGGAGCATAGATTCAAACAATTTTGAAAATAAGGAATCTAGCTTCTTAAGTGGAGATTCTTTCACAGATGATCTAGAATTTGGGACTAATTAGAGGCATTAACAGCTAAACTGCCAAATATACCCAAGGTTATTGAAATCTTGCAGATGTCATCTTTTTGCTTCCTCCTTAGTCTATTGTACTTTTCCCTGAAGTTTTGTTCTTACCCATCCTTAGGATCTGAAAAAAACCCAACAAATAAGACTGAGGGAATCAGTCAAGTACAAAGTGGATTTATATTCAAGCATTTGAATATAAACATATATTCAAGCATTTAAATATAAACAATAAAGACATCTCTGTAGCCTTCTGATTTAAACCCTACAGAGACAGACAGTTATCAAACCTGTAAAACCCAGTTTTTCCAAGTTACACTTTTGGAAAGTAAGGAAAGCCCTGATTATTGGTCTCTCCATGTCTGACACTGACAGAGCTGCTAAAAATCAGAAATAGTTCCTTGTTCAGTTTGAATAGGGGTTGCTGTAGCCTTTTAAAAGATTGTATTAATAGTCTTTGGAATATGAGGGGGGAGAAATCCTGAATTGAGCATTCAATGCCACTGTGTTAAGCTATAATTATTTTTTCTAGCACATAGCTAATATCAGTGATCACTGATCTGAACCATCTAGAAATGTCAAGTAATAAACTTACATCTTGTCTCTGATTCCTGTTTCTAGGAAAAGAAAAGTTTGAGTTCATCTCAGTCTCCTGGCTGCAGAATACCCTGTGAGGACGGACAAGACCACAGATCTAATCCTATTCTGGTGCCAGACTGTCCAGCAGAGAGAGACTCTAAAGACGCTTCCATCCACAACCACTTCAGGCCTGCTCACAGCCGCACAGAGGACTCTGCCTCAGAGTCTCCTTCCAGAAATGTGTCAAAAAACCAGCTTTCTGCCAGCAGTGGGGATGTGGTTTCCCCACAAGTTGGTACCATCAGGAAATTAAAGCTGGACAAATCAGAATACCTGAGCAAGCTGCGGAACAGAATCTGCAGGGGTAATCAGCAACTTGTTTCCATTGACCCAAGTATGTACTGTGTCTGTGCTGGTGACAATTCCTGGTGGTACACTTAGCTGCTTGTGAGCATACTTTTTATGGGCATAACTGGCTAGTTGAGACAGAGGGAACAAAAGACTGAAGACTGCCATCCTGTTTTTAATGCATTGTGCAGGTTAGAGAACAGTGCCTAGTGTTGGAATCCTGTATCTGAGAAACAGGATGGACAGCAAGATTCTTGAATTCCAATCATCTTTTTCCAGCTGATTTTGCGGCTATGGAAAAACCCAACTTTTACTTTTTAGTGGTGCTAAAACTGAGAAAAATTACTCTCTTCTTTGAAGCAACTGTGCTGTGTCCGTTTCATTTAATAGCCAAATAATTTTGAGGACCTGGTATAAAAGGTGCTTGTGAAGATACAGAGCACTACTTGTTGCGTACAATTCCATGCATGCAGATCTTGACTGGTTTGAGCAGTGTACTTTGATATCATGTACTGCAAGTCAGAATTCTTTACTTGTCTGAAATCCACAAGGAATGAAATATTCACAAGTCTGTACTTTGTAGTACACGTATACTTCTTTTTTCCTTTTTAGTTATCCTTTCCAGTGATGATGAAGATGGACCTTCTGAACCACAATGCACAGAGCTGATGAAGGATAATATCACTGAAAATAAAGAAACACAGTCTGACTTCTGTTTTTCAGCTAAGCAATTAGAAGACAAGACAAAAAGTCGCACAGAGCAGGTAGTCCAGTTTTTGGCTGATGTATTGTTATGCCAATTTATTTCTGTAATGTTTGTTGTAGAAAATGATTGTTTATTGTTGTCCCAGCCACAAGCAGAAGCTGCAGAAATTTATTTCACAGATAGAATACGGGACAGTCTTCAGAGAATTTCTCTGGTTCTCTTGGGTATTTTTGCTATGCACAATGTATTTCCTATTATGACAATAAGCATTTGGAAATACCTAATTTCAGAAAACAGGAAGATCAAATAGTAACCTGAGGTAGAAACAGACATGATAAAGATAGATCTGTGGAAGAATTTGTTTCCACACACTGTTGTACGTTGATCATAGTTTTTTTGTCATCCAATCCTCTGTTGTAATTCAGGGTTTATAGAAGTTCAGGATCTTTGTTGACAGCAGGCAGAGATGAAGTGAAGTTCCCTTTCCTGTTGGGCTAGCTGTAGAACTTGAATCTAAAAGTAGCTATAAAGGTTGTTTGCCCCATTTTGGGCTTGATTAGCCTTTGGCTGCTTGCTTTGTCCTGGATAGGGGTTATGTCTGTAATCCTGAAACAAGTCAGAAGAGCCATTGCTGCCTCTTCTCACAGATGAATCAATTCAATCATAAGCACTGAATTGGATCCTGAAGCTCTGCTATGAAAAGAAGGGTATATTTTGTTGCTCAGTTGTTTGAGTTTTTACTAATTTAGAACCAAGTCAAGAGCACAGATCGTGTCTTGGTAATGGAGGTGAAGCAAGGTACTGTTAGACCCTTAAGGAAATTGTCAGTAATGAATGTAATAACACTTAGAGCTTTTTAATATTATTTTTTTTGTGTGGAAACTGGCTTTGAGAGTCAATTCTTACAACCACGAAGAAAGGTATTCCTGAAGTTACAAGAGTGGCATTTCTAACAAATACAAATTTTTTTCCAGTTTTTAACAGAGTCAATTGAAGATACATATCCTCTCAGCTTACCTTCTCGAAGCACACCTAAAAAGCAGACAAACCTGGCACTGGATGTTGAATTTGATAGACTACACATTGGGAAATTCAAGTGTTTATCAACGGGTCCTGCTAGGGTAAGTTGTTCTATTATGCTATTTTGTGAATATTTAAAAATTAAAATTCTGGTTAAACAAAGTCAGTGGTACTTAGTGTGGAAGCACAGAGTTTTTATTACTGTTGCATTAAATTTCTTTGGCTAAACATTGGAGTGTGTGGCCTTGTGCATTTGGATTGCTGTCAGTAGAAAAGCTAACTGTGATTTGCTGTGGCCACAGTTTTCATGTGTAAAGGTTCTGTATAAATGCTGTACTGGAACACAAGTCACGCAGAGGAAGTTTTTAATGAATTCTAATAGAAAACAAGGGCCATATTAATGGCCAATTAATGTCCCTTCAAATAAAGACCAATTACTTTCCTCAGAAATCGTATTCTAATAAAGTAATTCATAATGATCAGAGTTCAGATATGTACTATCCTCTTACCCTTTAAACAGAAAATTGCTTGTTTTGTGGCTTCAGAGAGCATAGAAGCAGTATTAAAAGCTTTAGTGCGTAGCCAATAAGCTACTCACAGGGTGTAGAAACATAAGTGAAGATGTTTTTTAAATGGAACACCAGCTCCAGGAGTTTCAACAGGTCCTTGACCTGGTTCATTCTGTATATTGCCACTGAAAAAGATGTTTGAACCTACATATCTTTTGCCTTCAGTAAAACATTTTGAAATCTTGGATTGTAATAACAATTTCAGCATCTCACAAAACAACCGTTACCAAAACATGTCATGGAAATTTTCTAAATAAATGGCAAAAATAATTTGAAGGATGAGTTGAAATAAATTTATGATCAATGCTCTTAGGTGTAAAGTAGAAATTTTCCTTGAGAAACACAACTCTGTGCCTACTGTGGTGCCGCAGGGGAAATATGTTAATATGTATAACCTTTTGTTAATATGTATAACCTTTAGTCAAAGTGACAGTAAAGCATTTTTCATTTAGCAAAGTCTCTTTAACGTAGCAGCAGTGCAAGTGGAATCTTTAAAGGCCTTTAATTCAAAGATTAATGTAAAGAAATGCCAGCATAAGGTTGAACCACTTCTATCATGTCTTTACTGCAAGCAGTGCATCTGACAGTTTCTCACAGATTGCTTTACCTTCTTCTGTCCGAAGTGTTCATCTTTTCTTTTTAAGGAGCCTATAGGCAGTTCTGCAACTTTGTGCTTATTTCTCAGTGCCTTCCAACTCTGAAAATTACTTACTGTCATTTAGGTTCTTCAATGCCTTTAAGAATTTTTTTTAGGTGATGTAGGCAATGTGAAGTCTCAAACTTCACAAAGCATATTTGACTTCAGCTTAATGGTGTTTTACAAACTGAATGATTCTATTATACTATTTTCAGTTTATTTCAGTGTAAGGAAAGATGTGCAGGTGTTTAAAAATCCATATATTGTTTTAATCAATTTGTAAAATGCAAACTAATTTATATTTTTTAAAAATCTTATTTCAGTTTACAGTGAAAAATATTGTGATCCCATTTCAGGGTAAGAGAATTTTCTTTGGCCTTTTCTTAATTGTATCTTTATAGTATTACATTAAAACACTAAGTATGTTTTTCTGTTATCAATAATTTATAATCTTTCACAAAGATATTTGATAGTTTTAAATTTGTTTTTCAGTAAATAAAAGTTTAGTCTCTATAGTGTAAGCATTAACAACTTAGCAGCTTCTTGTACTTTTAAGGTGAGTTTGTAGTTTTAATGGCATGCCTCCCATATTCCTGCATATTTTAGGTGTTGAACTATAGTAGATATGATTATGCATATTTTTGAGGTGAAACATTGAACTTTTCAAATTAGCATTTTAGATCCTTAGGTTTGCAAAAATTTATGGGTAGACTAAAGCTAAGAGAAATATAACAATAGATTTGCATTCATTTGATTTTCCAAGATGATGTGTGGCAGGAAAAGGTTTATGAGCAGTTTTAATTTTACTTGAGTTAAAGCAAATAGGAATTAATGATTTGCAGTGTTCTTTTTTCCATAGTTGTAGGTATTAACTGTGATTATTTTGATGAAAAACACATTTTTTTTTCAGGAAGAATCCTGCATGCAGGTGTTTAGATTTTTGTGTTACAGTTTGGTAGCTTTGTTTTACACACCTTGATGTAGCTGACTTAAATAATGAATTCTCAGTATATTATGTAATGCAAGGAATAAAATCTATAAATATTGTGTTAATACCCTCCAGTCATACCTCTCAGCATGTGATTACTGTGACATGTATTACTCTATCTATGGCTGTTAAAAGCAGGGTTTTTTTTAATTCTGTTTTCTACAGTGTCTCTTAAGAACATTCAGCTTACACTGGATACACTGGATCTGAGAAGATTTGGCTGGTGGAAAAGTGGTGGTGGCTGTTCTTCAACAATTTTTTTTCTTTGGTTGTCTGTGGATTATGTAGAAAATATTGAAACCCAGATGGGAAAGTTAGTTACCAGCCAGCCATGTGAGTAATTGCTTTCCTTGAGTGCAATGAAAAGGTCATGTCAGTAACATGGTTGTTTTACAGCTGTGTTTTTCAAATGCAGAGGAAAGCCTATAGTGTTTTAAAGATCACAGAATCAGAAAATACGCTGAGTTGGAAAGACCATTGAGTTCAGCTCCTGTCCCTGCACAGCACCATCCCCAAGAATCACACCATGTGCCTGACAACATTGTCAAAATGCTCCTTAAACTTTGTCAGGCTGGTGCTCAGACCACTTCCCAGGGGAGGCTGTTCCAGTGCCCAGACACTCTCTGGGTGAAGAGCTTCTTTCTAATATCCAACCCTCCTCTGACACAACTTCAGGCCATTCCTGTGGGTCCTGTCCCTGGTCACCACAGAGAAGAGCTCAGTGCCTGCCCCTCCTCTTCCCCTCATGAGGAAGTTGTAACTGCAATGAGGTCTCTCCTCAGTTTCCCCTATTGAACAAGCCAAGTGATCTCAGCTGCTTCTTGTGCGACTTCCCCTCAAGACCCTTTACCTTCTTTGTGGCCCTCCTCTGGATACTCTCTAATAGCTTAATGTCATTTTTATATTGTGATGCCCAAAATTGCATACATGTACTCAAGGTGAGGCTGTACCGGGGTAGATAAGTTGGTTACTTCTGCATTTCTAAATTGCTTCACTGTACTTTTATTTGGAAGAAAAAAATCCTAATATTATGTGATTCAAAATTACTGCTGCTTAAGAAAAAGACATCAAAGCAATTTAATTGTAGTCTCTGTCAGAAGGCCTTCTGAAACTAGACTTGAGTACAAAGCATCTCTCCCTTTAAAATATATGGATGTGTTAAATATCCTTACTCTTGAATATTGTCTATGCTATACAAAAGGCTTGGCAAGTAAAGATTGACTTGACCTTTGACAAGACTGCAGTGAGCCATTGATTATTATTGAAGAAAATTTCCACAAAATGCTAAATGGGCTGTTTAATCTTTGGGTATTATGGACTCCTTGTATTTGCTTTTCCAGCATGAAGATCTGTAAAAAAATAGAGCATACTCTGTAAAAAAATAGAGTATGACTTTGGCTCACACATTCAGAGTGGCACAATCATACAAGATTTTTTTCATAGATGCAACGATTTTGCTTACGTAAAATAGGATGTCAGCATTGTCTGTGTGACATTTAATAGTCACCTCCTGTATGACGAAAAATTATGAATAATGGCAGCTTTACACAAGTAGCTTGGAGCAAAGTACTGAATAAAATTTTAGGAGAGAGCTCCCTTTAGTTGATGCAATTTTATTCAAGCTACTGGTACCTTCTGTAGACACAGTTCCCAGTGAAATGAATGGAGTGTGAGTATGAAGATACAAGGCATCTTTTAATATTAGGTTTGTTTGCACTGGTTACATTCTTGTTGGAGAAACCATCAGGAATTTTTATTAAATTTCTGTTTGATTGTTTTACACCTTTTAGTTTTACATAGTAATGTGAATGTTTTGAAGTGTTTTTAGAGACTTGTTGAAAAAATCAGTGGTGGTTTTGTAGATTGTGGAAATGGTTACTATGGTTCTGCTCTGCTGCAAATATATTTGGAAAATATATTGTGGTGGATCTGACAGCCTGAGAGGGGTCAGAGTAGTTTCTCAGCCAGGAGAGTTAGAAAGGACTTGAATAAGAAGACAGGATAGGCTGTGCTGGTCTATGTTCATGGTATGGCCAGTCAAGTGCACTCACCAGCAAAGTGTTCAAATGTGGCTGGTTCTTCTTATGCCCTTAACCCTTTCTTTGCCCATACTGCTTCTTCCCTGAATTACCTGAATGTCTCTCTTTGCTGCCTTTAGGTCTTTCCTTAAACAATCCTTTGGGATTCCTGTGCAACCCCAAAATACTCTTCCCCTGCATCCCATCATGTGCACTGTACAACTCAGCAGCAACCCCCTTTCAGTCCAAAAAGTGCTCTGACACTGACTTATGGTGATGGGTTTTGGGTCTGGACCCTTGGGCTGAGACTCTCCTGGGACAGCCCTGATTGTGTGTCTCTTGTTCAGTCTGTAATTTGGATTCTTACCTGCCATTTTCCTGTGCTCCTCTGGGCCTGTGAAAGTGGGACTTCTGTGGGCTGATGGCTCCTGTGATGAACCTGGCAGGGCATTGTTTGGGCTTCCCCTCCTGCCATTGTCTCTCTTAGTTCCTTTGTGGGTGTTCAGACAAGTTTCTGTCATTTAATCTAATAGTTAATATCATCCATTCTCTCCTTTTCCCAGCCAAATCCAATGAATTTGTATTTTTGGAAATGTCTCAGCCACTCACAGAATGGGAAGAAGAGAGGCTGACTGAACTGATTACAGGTATCAGCAAGAGGAACAGAGCACCAGATCTTGCTGAGTTTTTGTCTTTGAAACGAGCATTACCCTTGTTTAAGGATCTTTCTCCCGAAGAAAGCTCTTTTGTGAATTGCAATAAGGATCTACTAAAGCAATACATGCCAAAAGAGAATACCTCAGATGCTCATGAGCCTGTAATTCAGGTGAGTGGATAGGTGAGTGGATAGATAATACAGGTGTTGCTTTGTTCATCACCACTGCTTGGCATTCACACATTTGAGTAAATTTTAGGTCAGGCTTCTTCCTTAATTCATAGCTCAAACAAACCCAGTCAGGATTACTCCAAAATTTGCAGTCTGCTAGATTGTGTCCACAGAGGGATAGTCTATAGACCTCATCAGTAAGTGGCAGGTACCAGTGCTTCAGATCTATTCATGGTTGTGTAAATTCAGAACCACAGGGATGTTCTGCCCTTGTGGTGTCTCTAGGGCAGCAAGCAGGAAGTTAAGCAAGTAATGAGTAATGGAATAATTTTTTTGGTTGAGCTGGAAGTGCAGCAGAGCAGGAGCTGTGTAGGTGACCTTCCAGACCTTTAGATGTAGTTGTGGGGTCTCCACAGCTATAAAATGCTGAATTATTCCTCAGACTGCTGGGGAGATGAGTCTGTGCAAGTCAATGTGTTGTCTTGGTTTAATCTCTTGAGGAAATGTCTAAACCCAGCCCCACATCATTGTCACACAGAAATTACATATCTTTGTTGCCACCAGTAAGAAGCCAAGAGACAGCAGATTAATCTGCAAGGTCCGTGAAACTGGGGGCTTTAAAAGGAAGCCAGCCAGCTCAAATATGTATTGCTTTCAGGCAAATTGTTCAAGGACTAGATTTTCAAATCTTCTAAGCATATACAGTTCCTGGTAAGACAGTCTGACACTTGTCTCCATTCTTTTATTTTTCTTCTCCAAAACCATTTCTGGTTCACTTGGCTAAATAATGCTTGAATAGTTTTAGAAAGATTATTATGAACTAAGATCTGTCATTATTTTTTTTTAATATTCATAACTTTTTAGTTGTCTGAACAGTGGCATGTTTGCCCAAATACTAAAGTTTATACTTTGGATCTCCAGCAAGAATCCTCTTCAGTGATGCAGGGTACTCCTGTGGTTTTTAGGCTTGGGTTTTGTGTCTTGTGTTTTATGTATCAAGCTGTATAATGCTTTTTACAATTGTTTGTTTTTCTGGTAGGAATCAAAGCTAAAAGTGATCAGGCCCAGTTATGCTCTTGCAAATAAGCAGAATAGTGGCTGCTATTGTATCTCTTTGTCCTCTGCACTGAATGAAGAATGGAAAGAAGTAAGAGAAATGGGAGCAGTTAAGAAGTAAGTGTTTTTCATGTAAATGAGAAAGGGAAAGTATAAGAATTTGAATAAATTAATTACTGGAATAAAAGCCCTCACTTACCTGCCATTCTCTAGTTCATTTGAAAATGTTGTATGAAACTCACTCTTCAAATCGAAAATATCAGCAAATATCTGTGTAGTTACCTGTTAAAAGACATTATGGATGTGTTATAGCATGGAATTTGAGCAAATCTGCTCTATGACTTCAAGGTCATATCATGAGTGCATCAACAGAGAGAGTGGGGATCTCATGGGTTCTGACAGTATCCATTTAAGTTTCGCTTAGCAAAACTACTAATTTAAGCCAGCTTTTTATAAAATCTGAACAAAGTGTTCTTTTACTGTTCTGTCACACTCAATCTTTTTATAACCATTTGTCCTCTAGTATTTCTTCACATTTTGTATAGCTGTTTTTCAAATTCTTTGATCAAAAATAGAAAAACAGGATGAAGACAAAAAATAGTCTACTTTCAAAAGTTTTTATCAAAGTTTCAGGATGCTTTGGAGTGATTTTTTTTTTGTAACACCTAAATATTGGAGGAGGAAATGGTAAAGTTTTGAGAACTACTGCTTTTCACAGATTTTCTAGAAAATCTTCTGCATATAAGGCAGCCATATTCAGAACAATGTCATGTAAAACAGTTTATCACCGTTATGGCATGATTTGTTTTCTAGTTTAATTGTTTATCCACCCCCACCTGCAAAAGGAGGACTGGGAGTCACGAGAGAAGACCTAGAGTGCTTAGAATATGGAGAGTTTCTCAATGATGTCATCATTGATTTTTATCTTAAGTAAGTAATCTCAGCCCTTCTTGTATCCTTCTCACTCTCTGTGGTGTGATCGGGACTTGAATGCTACTGGAAATGTTGGTCACTAAATAAAACAATTTCAGAAGTAACAAAGTGATGAATTGGATGTTGGACATTTTTTAAAAGCTTTTTTGTTCTTAGCAGTTTCATTTGTTTTAGTTTCATTGGTTTTATCCCCCTGAAGGACTGTGGTAAAATCCAGGCAGAATAACAGGAGGAAAAAAGCTTCTTGGTGGCCTTACAGAACAGGGTGTTAAGCAGGCAGTTGAAAAAGTAGAGGGTCTGTAGTAGTATTTTATTTACTAAGTTTGCATGAAGTGGAGCATCCCCTGCTATGCTGTGCAATTTCAGGTATTCTTCTGATGCTGATCTGCAGAAAGGAACACAGCTTGAGGTTGTGCTTGGCTTAGCTACTCCAAGCCATCCTGCTAAAGTTGCTTGTGAAAGCAACTTTTCAAGAACTGGCCTTGTATCCACCAGTCCCTAAAGCTGTAGTTTATTTTCACTCTGCTGACTTAGACCTAAGAAGAATTCTGCTTCTTTTGAAGCTTGTCAGCAGGAATTGCATTTTACTTGGCACCCAGATGGGTGTAAGAACTGTGATAGGAAGACTTGTCTAGAGGATAGGAAAAGGAAGTGTGTAACAGTGTTTCATTGGGATTTTACAGCAAAGCCCTTCCTATTTTGCTCTAAACTAGAACTAAATAATGCATCATGGTCCTCTGTATAGTTGTAGCTTCTCAACAGAAATGGAAGATTTAAATAAAAGGACTTAATGCAATTGTTGTAGAAATCCCTCTGCTTTTATAATTTGTTAAGACTTCCCACATTCTGTTTTTATTCTTTTGCAAGCAATGTCATGTATGACTGTGTTGCCCAATTCATCAAGTGAAGCTGGAGGTACCTTGTGTAAGATAACTGCAATTATGAGGGCTTTGGCTTTCTAGAGTGACAGAATAAACTCTCAAGGTGATGTTTAAAATAAAATTATCAGCAGTGAAGTAATAGGTACTTAGCTTTCACATGCATAACCTGCAAAAGTGAAATGGACAATTTAACTGACCTGTTCCATGCTTTTTGAATATGCACAAGTATAGCATTCCATAGGTTTATACTTGGTTAGGTTTTCAAGTCTCTCTTAATTGTAAGGGCTGGGTACCTAACTTTCAAAATAAAGTCAGAAGCTTGAATACTGGAGAAAAAATCAGGGACGAAAAATAACTGCATTCTTAGTAGGTGCTCTGCTGTTACATACTCTGATGATGTGAATAGTTAAAATAGAAAAGTTTGTGATTAGTGACTCTGAAGGCAACTGATACTAAAGCATAACCTGAGTATGACAAGTCTATAGAATAACTGCCCTTTTTTTAGCAATAACAGTACTTTCTTAATAAATTTGGTTTCTTCTTTGGTAGGTATCTGTTATTGGAGAAAGCACCAAAACATGTTGCTGACCGTACACACATTTTTAGCAGTTTCTTCTACAAGTGCCTGACCAGGACAGAAAAAAACTCTGAGGGGGATGTCAAAGTTTCGTAAGTTCATTTTAGATGCCATTATGACCAGAAACAATCTTATCTGTTGGTGCCACTTTGAAGTTCTGGAGATCATCTACTAATCAGCACATAAAATAGTTTTCAGTGTTTTCCAAGAGATTAGAGATTAAATATTGTAACTCACAATTTAAACATAGTGGTGTTTTTCCTTAAAATCAATGTGATTCATACTGAATATGTATGAAAATGTTATCACCTTTCTCCAAATTTTCTGAGTATTTACTTCAGGCAATTATTTACTTGATATTTTTATAATAAATGCACAGTTTTGCAAGACATGCATAATTTAAAGAAATTATGTTATTAATATTTTTTTTTATATTTACCATGTATTTAATCTTACATATTGGTAGAAAATTATTGACCAAAGTTTTAGTAAGAAAATTTTATTGCACACCAAGCTTACACATTTGTTTTTTAACACATGAGCCCATTGGATTGGAGAGTTTCCCTGAAAGATACCATTAGCAGCCCAGGAACCCTGTATCACATTGTGTTTCCTGCTAGCTCTCTAAAGGGTAGAAGCATTCTTAACTAACTTCCAGTTTCTTCTCAACACTGATGTTTGAGAGCAAAGCCACCAACATTGATTCTTTTTTCACAGAGCCACAGAATCTATTCAGTTGGAAAAGACCTCTAAGATTGAGTCCAACAATTATTACCCAGCACTACTAAGTCTACCACTAAACCATGACCCCAAATGCCACATCTACCTGTCTTTTAAATACCCCCAGGCCTGGTGACTCAACCACTTCCATGGGCAGCCTGTTCCAGTCCTTAGAAAACGTTTTGGTGAAGAAATCTTCCTAATATCCAATCTAAGCCTTCCCTGGACAACTTGAGCCTGCTGGCTCTTGTCCTGTTGCTTGTTACCTGGGAGAAGAGAATGACACCCACCGCACTAAAACCATCCAGGTTGTTAGAGAGATCAATAAGCATCATGATTCAGCTTATTGAAGGCTTTTTTGTTTCCCTCTGAAGGGATTTTTTTTTCCTTCTGTTATCGATGAAGTCCCCAGATTTTTCATTCTTCTGGCAAACAAGGCCAGCTGCACAGAGAGGTGTGTGTGCCCTCTTGTTTTGGTGACAGTCACTGCTGGGTGAAAGCTGTGTCGAAGGGAAGAAAAGTGAGACTTCTGTAGCATTCTCAAAGATATCTTGAAAATTTGTGTTACTGTGTTTGAAAGAACATCTTCCATGGTTTTACTGTCTTCTGACTTTGAATGTTCTGAGGTGAGGTCAAAATTATCCATGATAAGAATGCAGTTGTGCCTTGATCTGATTCCTTTTACAAGGCTGAACTGTCCATAATCTATTGGAGGAACAGGAGTGGCACTCTTAGTTTATCATATTTCAAGGACTGTGGCTTTTCTGGACTAGGAGATACCTTTGGAAATTCTAGTTTATGTGTTTGGGCTTAGATGCTCACCTGGTGACTGTAGATGGTTTAGGATGTTTGTTTCAGCGGTTTTTTTTTTGTTTTTTTTTTTGATAAATGACTGGTGAAAATCCTGACTCTTTATTGTTGTAAATTAAATTAATCCCAACAGATGTAGCTACTTAAAGACCCTTTGCTTCACTTTGTTCACACAGCTCAGGCACTGGATTGAGCAAGTTGCTCTTATAGGTGCTTTCCCAGGTTATAAACAGGCCTTTCCTTTGAGGTTCCCAGTGCTTCTACAGTCATGTAGCAGAGGAAGTTTGCAGCAAGTCTTTACTTAATGCTGGCCCATGCAGAGTCCTACACCAGCCTGGTTTCCCAATCCTCATTTTCTCCAGTTCCTACTACTTTGAAGTTGTGCTTGTTAATCAAAGATGAGGATGGAATCACAACGATAATAGGGATGTGTGCTGAGTGAATTTTGCTTTCATATTGGAACAAAGTTCTGTGAAATGTTGGTTTCTATTTAAACTTGTGCAAACTAGGCTGAAAATCCAAACTTAAATACCTTCTCTGTTTTTCTTGTTCTCCTCATATTGTGTCCTCGTGCTTTGTCTATAGAGCTGGAAATGAAGTGTGGCAGCATTTAAATCTCGGGATTGGAGGGCAGGTGTTTCACCTCTGTGTTTGCTGCAGGTGTGCTGCATGACCCTGTGCAAGGCATTTAACTGTTTCCCTTCAAAAGAGGTTGTTCAGATAGGCTTTCAAAAGTGGTATTGTGAAGTTTCATTAATGGACATTTTAAATTATAGATCTGTATTTACACTGACTGGTGTTTAGTTGAGGTTTTTGTGTTTAGTGCAGTAAACAATAATTGCAAGAAATCCATTCAAATCTATGAATGACTGTGGGGTTTTTTTTCAAGAAGAGCTTAAAATGGTTCAGAAATGGCTCATTAGTCACTTGGGCTCAATGGTATGCTGATTTATTTTTAACCTGTCTAGGAAATTTCTAGAAGAAATGGAAAATCTGTTGAGGGACTGGGGAGATGTAGAAGTGCTAATCCCTATGCCTTGCTTTAAGTGAAAGGAACAAAACCAAACAACAATTGTCATTTGTTTTTATCAGAGCAGCACAGAGAAGACACAGAAGAGTAAGAACATGGACTCGCCATATAAATATCTTCAATAAAGATTATATCTTTGTGCCTGTGAATGAGGAGTAAGTCTATGTTTTCAACACATTTTCTGCTACTTAAAGATTTCAGTTGTGGTGGTAAAATTTTATGGTTGATCATTGCCCAGAATAGATTAGATTTTGAAGAAGTAATACAAGTGGAAGGAGTAATTTTTGAAAACTGCTCAAAAGATAAAATGTTTATTCAGCTGTCAACTTTGTACCTTTGGTATTTGTTTTACTGAAAGTTACTGTTAGGTATTTTTCAGAATAATTTGTGTGTCATTATGATGATTCCTGTGCACTTCAGTAATACCTCTATAAAGAAATCACAGCAACTCATAGTGTCAATAGATAAAAGTAGAACTTCCATAATCTGTGCCTTGGCCTGGTTGAATAACTGACCTGTACATGGAAACTCCTGACAAATTTAGTCATCATAGAAAGGTACATAATGTAGAACAGCTGTGGAAGGGTACCACATCTTCAGCTGTATTCAAAACTGGGATCACCATCAATGATGATGAGTATTTTTTTTTTTATTTTGGATTTTAGTTGAAGTGTGGAATGGGTGCTCAAACACTGATAAATTGCTGTGGTGGGTTTCTTGGGGTTTTTAAAATAATTGGTGCTTATTTTTGCTGTTATGCCACAATGCAAAGTAAAAAATGAGGGAGAGGATTAGTATGAGATGCCATGAAAAGAACCTGGCAATGATGGTTGTGTGTCACAGAACAGTTGTTCATGAGCTCTCAATATTAAAAAAGCTTTTCATAGCCTTTTCAGAACCAAGTGTTCTGAATTCTGACATGTTTTCCTTACTCTCCCCACTCCTGGGCAGGTCTCATTGGTACATGGCAGTTATCTGTTTTCCTTGGTTGGAAGAAGCTGTGTATGAGGAGTGTCCCCAGCAGGATTCATTGTCCCACCGACCTCGGCAGTCTCCCCTGGAGCCAGAGAGTGAGAGCACCAGAGCTGGCTCAGTGCTCTGCAGGGATGAAGAAGAGGGAGGTGGTAACAGAAGTTTATTCTCTAAAGGTACGTAATCTAGGCAAAAGTCATGTCAAGCCATGAGCAGTTCTAGGTGTCTTAGTCCTTGAAGGAGGGAAATTTTGTGAAAGGTGATTTCTAAAACTTCCAGACTGATGTAGTATGTTTCTATGTACCCATGCATAGTAAGGATTGCAAGTTTTCTGCAACTCCGGAAAATACCGGAAGAGACATGGAAAATCAGGGATTGGAAAGTTGTTTGGTTTCAGTAAGAATTTTATCAGGAGGGAAGACCTTTGGTAACCGTTTATTTCAGGCTTCAGAAGGAAATGTTAAGAATTGGTTTATAAATTAAACCAATAAATTAAACCAATAAACCAATAAATTAAACCAATAAATTAAACTTTCATATTTAAACGTATTTGAATACTAATAATCATGAACTTGAAAATAAAAATACTTTGCTTAGGCATTACTTTCTTAAATTTTTATTTTTTCTTTTATACTAGGACGCAATGAAATTGCTGCTTCTGCTTCAGTTCTATATTCAGCTATTTCTAAAGTAAGTGCCTTTTTGTATTGACAGAGAAAACATATTAGTGAGTTTCTGAAGGGTGTGAGACTTGACCAAGGGATATTGCATCATCTTTTTTGCAGTAGTTATTGATGTTTGCATAGCCTGCAGCATGTGCAAGGCATCTTGAATTAGTGTTGTCCTCCTGTGCTTACCTATTTGCTCTGCTATGATTTCACCTGTTTTTAAAATTGATTTATCAGTTTCTACTTTTCTGAAATGAGACATTCTCTAACTTTAAATTTATGAAGATCTTATAGTTTATAACTATGTTGGTTAACCAACTATGTTGGTTTTTTAAGATTTATTTTTATTTTTTTCTTTTGTCTCAGATCTCCCTAAGTAATTCCAAAAAGCAGATTTGTAAAAGGTACGTTTCTGTTTTCTTTCTAATACTGTAACATTAAATTATGAAATTCTGTAGTAATTCAGGTATTGTCATCAAACCACAGCTGTAGGTACTTGTCCATTTTTACCACATTGATTAAAATATTAATACTTCTGGCTAGGCTAAATGCAAACAAAATACTTTTCTCAGTGTTGTTGGTGATGAAAGACTGCAATGATTTTTTTTTGTTTTTGTTGTGTACAGGCCTTGTATACTCATCTTAGATTCCTTGAAAGCGTGTTCTGTGCAGAAAACTGTTCAGGTTTTGAGAGAGTAAGTAACTACACTTTCTACCTTTTAGCAATAGATGCTGCTGGTCATATTTCTATATACAAAGTACTTTTGTCTAGAAAGGTGTATATTTCTATTGCTAAAGGAAAATCCATGATGAGTCATGACTAAGGAAACAGTAATTATAATACAGAGTCTTCCATGAAAAGCTTGTCTATGTTTTGCAACCCAAATATGATGCAAAAACTGTAAAGTGGAGAATGGAGAAAAAAGAAAAATAGAGAGGTTTTTGCTAGTGTTGTTTTTGTGGGGGGAGGATTTATCCCATCTAGTCTAGCAACTCAAGGCGCTTTTAAGGGTAGAAAAACACTTAAAATGAATACTTTGAAATCTGAACAATCATTTTCTAGGGGACTGATGTTCATTTTTATGATGATACTTAGAGAATTAGGGTTAAATACATTCCTATGTACAAAAATGCTGAAACTAGACTGAAGCTGTCTAAAACCTTGATGTGTCAGTGGAGTTATAGTGGAATAGTATTTGTTTTGAAAAGTGTAAAAATATATTCAATTTTGTATGTTTTAAGTAAGTATTGGAAGAATGTAATAAAACCTTTCAGTACTTTTACACACTCCTGATGACTTTTATGTCTATCAACACCTTTAAAAAAATTCTTAAATATCTGAAGATAAATGCAATTGTTCTTTCTGTTCTCTGTGCTATTCCTTTCACTGAAAGGTACAAAAATCTGTAAACTAAATAGCACCACCATCTTGTAAAAGTAAATTCTTCAAAATGCTGTGTAAAGTTTAGATGAGGTTTAGAAATTTTTGTGAAACCATCTTTTCCCTAAATAGAGAGATCTCCCTGCCATGTGTCTTGGGAGGAAGAATGAAATAGCAACTTATTTTTATTTATTTATTGATAAAATCTCTGTGGGATGTATTATTTTAGTGCACTATTCTTTCAGCTACTCCTGAGGCTGAAATTCCAGAGTGTGGTTTCTTGGAGTTTAGAGAGATGTCACAAAAAGTCAGAAAATAAGTGGGGACCTATGGAGTGAGATAAGGGGAGATTGGGAAGCAAACCTCTTATTCCTTCAATTTGCGGTTACACCCTGGAAGCACAAGTTTAGGGAAACTGATGCCGGGATTCTATTTTTCTTTTCCCTGAATTGATTTTTGTTGTGTTTTGGGCAGTTGTCAGACTCAAACAAACAAAGTAGAAAGTCTACAGTCATAAGTTCTTGCAGTTTCTAGAAAGTGTGCTTCACTGAAATGTCTTCATCTTTGAATTGTTTCGTATTTGGTGCCTTTTCACAGTTGCCATTTTCTCCAAAAGCTGCTTAAGTGTTTTGTATGTATTTTTATTCTCATGACTGCAAGGACTTCGGGCTTTTAGAAATCAAACACAAGGTCTGACTTAATGCATATATTTATTCTTTTAAGTCAGACCTTATTTTTGTTTTTCAGAAGCCCTTAGACTTTGTAAGTCTATCTAAAGCCAAGAGAAAAATATAGGTAACTACTGCCTTTAAAAACCAGACCCTTAGGTTTTCTCTCCAATCCCTAAAACCAGCAACCAGCCCTGAATGTGGAGTCAGTGAGTTGCTACTGAAGCACGAGAACAATGGAAAACCTGATAACAAATTCTAATCACTATAGAAAAGCTTTCCTAAGGTTTTCATCAAGGCCTTACATGCCTTGTGCACCGTTAGATTGCAAGGTTTATATTGGTGCAATTGTTACTGAAGTTTCTTGTCAGGTGAGGTTTAAGGGGGTTTTAATTAGAAAATTATTCCTTTAGTTAAGGTATAAAAATGTCCAGATATCCTAATTGCTTATAGAAACTCTGCACAAATAGCTGATTTTAAATTATATCATGCATATTTGTTTTGTATATTGCCCATTATGTTTTGTATATTGCCTATGATGTAGAAATGCCTCTGAGTGCAATAGAATATTGAATATTTGGAACAATGTTGAGTAGTGTCCCAAAAGGTACTGAGCTTGGGAGTTACTCCTCAAGTATTTCCACCGTTTACTTTCTTTTGTAGGTACCTTGAAGTGGAATGGGAAGCGAAACGAAAAACACATCGGGAATTCAGTAAATCAACAATGATTGACCTATGTCCCAGAGTGCCTAAACAAGATAACAGCAGTGATTGTGGGGTCTATTTGCTGCAGTATGTGGAAAGCTTCTTCCAGGTACAAATGCAAACTACCTTCCCCTTTCCCCAAATTATCTTAACCACTAAAACCCATTTTCTGAGCAAAATAGCCAGACACAAAAAAGCTGTCAAGTGTCAAAACCATTTGAGAAAGAGAAGATGAAACCCATTCTTAAGTAATGGCAGGGGTCTTTCTGTCTGGTGTCTCATATGTGTCTATCCTCAAATGTTTCTGACCTTGTAGTTTAGTGCTGCTTTTATATTGACACATATGTCAATATGATGTCAATATGTCACATGTTGACTACTTGTATGTGTTTGGAGCCTATTGGTGTGTGCAGTACTGCCCTGCAGGTGTTACAAAAGTATCTTTGCATCTCTTCTGGCAGTATCTAAAATTTTGTCAGCTTGTGTATTGGTATTTGAGTGGATCTGCAGGCAGCAGTTTCTGTAGAGAGAGGGAGAAGAGAAATTGTTTAAAGGGAATGTGTAGCGCTAAGGGAGCCTCTTTTTTTTTCCAGCACATACATTTAAGTATCTGCAGATCCTAGGCTTCTGGCACTATCTTCTAGGGTGTCCCCAAGTCTTCCTCCCCCTGATCAGCACACTGCCCTTTGCTCTGTCCTTTGCATGGCTCTGCTTGTTTGATGCGTGTGGCTGCATTCTCTGAGATTCCCGTGCGTGCAGAGCCTTGTGTGAGGCCTTGGGCAGTGGACAGGCTTTTCTGCTGCAGGAGAACAGATCAGATTGCCATTCCAAAGCAGCTGTACACAGGTACACCCATTGGGGAAGGGTGGGGAGATTGGAGCTCTGTGTGCAGCTGCAGGCTGTGATCTTGTCCAGGTCATGGGGAAGATGTTGGATGCATCATGCAGGATGTACATCCATAGCAGGAGTGCTATGGGTGGATATGGGCTCTTTGGAAAGCACAGGCACAGAGCACAAGGAGGTAGAGTTGTCCTTCATGTGGGCAGCTGGAATGCATGGATCTGTGCCTAGGGCTGGATGAGGAGCCATCGGAGAGGTTCTGAGTAGTGACTAAAGAGCAGAGCACCATGGGTGATATAGCAGTGGCCATCTGCTGTCAACCACCTGATCAAGAACAACAAGTGCATGAGGCCCCTTTGGACAGGTAAAAGCACCTTCATATTCACAGACCCTGGACCCTTGGGGTGACTTTAACCTGACAGCCTCCTGGAGAGTTCCTGACCTGAGTGACAGGTGACCCAGTGAGGAGAGGTGCTCTGCTGGAAGCCAGGAAGGTCTGGTTGGGGATAGAAAACTCCAGAATTTCCTTCAATCCCCAACCATTCTGTGGTTCTCTAATAGATGGGTTGAGTTCTTGTGTAGGGGGGAAATGAAATTACTTACCAAGGCTTTTGAACTGCCCATTCTCTAACAAGGGGGTTGTCTTCTTCTTGAAGAAGCAAAGTTTGAGACAAGGTCTTTGTAAATTGTCCTAAAGACTCATAGACTGCAAATCATGATGTGTTCTTAAGTTTACTGTTTCAATTTATCATATATTACTTTATTCAAAGGAAGGAGGAGGTCAAATATAAGCATGGCAAAAGACTGAAGAGGAAGAGAAGAAAAGAAATTGGTTTTGGCAAATCAGATGTGATATTGCAGTCTTAACTACCAAATCTGCCAGCATCTTTCATCTATTTCATTTTGCTATCCTCTTTTGTTCCAAAGTCTCCCCTTCTCATGTCCTGCTAAAACTGTTATCAGTATTCTTACTTTTTGTTGTCCTGTCAGAAGACCTGCTTACGACAGAAAAACCACATGCTTGAGACAGCAAAATGTCAGGATTCTCAACCACATGAGATTGATTCTTTGCTATAGTTGCTATATATTTGTCAAAATATGTGAAATCTGCCTTTAATATGTGTTAATACTGATATATCTTTAAAAGAAGTGATGAAAACCTCTTTAGTGTTTACCAAGAGTACCTTTTGGCAAGGGCACATGTATGTGTGATTATGATGAAGGAACTGCAATTTGATTTTAAGGGCTGGCAGTCTTGTATGGAAACTTGTTTTTGCCTCCTGAATCTCAGCAGCAGTGGAAGGGTTTGAAATCCTTTCTGAAGCTTGTGTTAGGAAATTCATTCCATAAATATTCCTTTTTCTCTTACCAGAACCCCATAGTTAATTTTGAACAGCCACTTCATCTGGAGAATTGGTTCCCTCGTCAGCTGATCAGAAACAAGAGAGAAGAAATTCGGGACCTGATCTTGCAACTGCACTTTCAACAGCAGAGTGGCAGCAGCAGCTAATAAATCTAATAAGGCAGTCCTGGCAAAGGATACTGCTGTATAAAATAACTGGAACTCTGCTTAGTTTGGTCTCTTCCTACCTTGCAGAGAAGGGGAAAAAAAAGGCACAAGGAGTACTTTTTGTTCAGCATGTATTTATTTAAAGTTTTTTTTTCACCGGTGTTGTCTGGTCTTAAGATGCTGGAAGGAGGAAAGGAGAAGGTTGTAGATAAGAATGTAAATATGTAAGTTAAAGCTAATGCATATGAATTGCTAGTTGGTTCTTGGAATATGAAAGCTGCTTACAGGTATGCCTCAAGGATGTAAAAATACTTTTGTCTTTTGGAGCCTGTTCTTTATAATTCTATATAAACAGGGATGGTCATGTAGGACTCAGGCCTGAAGACAGGATTGTCTCTTGATTTGCAGCTGATACAGATAGAATGAATACTATGTATTTTTTTACTTTAAGGATTTAATGTTGACTCTCTTTAGAGATTTTTTTTGCTTTGTTTCTGGTTATATACAGAAGTAATCTGCATGTGTCAGGAAATTCTGCCAAGATTTGAGGCTCATGAGTTTTGATGATTTTTTTTTTAAATTATTTTTCCCCTTCCTAGCATTTTCATAAAATTGTGTTTCCACAAGAGGAAGACATTTGTTTGAGAGTGACTGTTGCAATTGGGAGTGTATTCCAAGTTGGGAGTGTATTTTCTTTTAAGTTTTTTTTTTTTCTTATCAGATTTTAGAAGCAAACTTGCTCTCAAAGTACATACCAATACAGTATGTGTAGGCAGTAGATTTTTAATGCTTTTCACCTGATTTTGGGGAATAATTCCTGCAAATCTTAAGGCATCACCTGCATTAGCAAGGCAAGCAGGCTGTGGCTTAACAGCCTCAAAAGTCTGAGGTGTTTTACAGAAAAATAAGGTCATTAAAATATGTGATTTACATATAAGACAAACAGGATTTTTACCTTACTTAGGAGAATTGAGTAAAGATGACTGAATATTGAGTGTTTGAACTCAGACTTGATTTGATAAACTAGGACAAGTTCATCATTGTCTTAATTTGTATTTATGTAGCTTTTCCTTGAACAGTGATCACATTTTGATGTGTGCACTTTTTTCTGTACTCACTGCACGTTAGAAGGTGACTGTTCTAAAAGTCCTGTTCCCCACTGTAACTTCACTGAAGTGTCATCTTACCCTTCAGAAGGACTGTCAGATAACCACCAAAACCACTTGTGTCATAAAATAGTCTACAAAACCAGAGCTCTTAAAGCTGGAAATACAACAGAGAGTTAAAATAAATATTGAGGGCAACCCAAAGATGCAAGCATTTTTGTCATTGCAGAATTCTCAGGGCCCCCTTCCCTCAAGACAACTCTGAAACCTGGCTTCTGGAAAATCCAGTTATTATTTCAGGTTCTGTACAGTCATCCAACACCCCTCCACTCCCCCTTATTTGTTTTTCAAACCAGGAAGCATTCATTCTGTGGGGGAGAGAATTTTAAAACAATTTGCTGAGCACAGTTATCTTCTGTGTAGCTGTGAGCAGCCTCGTGCAATGACTGCGTGTTTTTTGTCTTTGTTTCTAGTTTAATTCTGTACTTTGGCACTACCCCTCCTTTCCCTGCCTCCCAACATCTTTCCCTCCCATCCCAGAGTTGTGTCTTTCAGCACCTAAATCGCAACACCAGCATTACTTACAAGAATAACCTGTGTATTTATTGTAAAACAAAAGATACAATGCAGAAGTGTGTTCCCTTTCTCTACACCTTTCTTAATTGAATAATATTTTCAGCAATCCCTTATGAAAAACAATTTGGGCTTTTCCTTATGGTAAAGTTAGATTTTATCACCAAGTACTTGGTTCTTTTTTAGATTGACTGGTTTATAGATATTTAAAAGCAAAATAATGTATGCAATTTTCTAAATTGATTTTATAACACGAAAGGATTGCCTTTTTAGATTTCCTGTATATGTGCTATGAGAATGCCAGTGCATTTGGTATTAAAATTATCTCCAGAAGTTGCTGACTGTGGTTGTCACCATTCTTTTCCCAGCTGCTACAATTAACTCACAAGTTCAGAGTAACATAGGCCACCTGACTGCTTTTAAGGTACATCTGCAGTCTTGGGTTCGTTTTTGCTGAAATGGCTCCCAAGGTATTAAAGTCTTTTTTCCCAGCCCTGCGCTTGAGGAAGTTGAGATTCCTCAGCTCTGGTTTTCAAGGTTGTTTGTTTTCTCTTATCTAATACATTCTCTTTTGGACCTGCAGAGGTTTGTCCAGCAGGTTGGGTTGTTGCACACTGACCACCCTCAGGGCAGTGTTATCTTTTTATACCAAAAACTACGTGTACTTTATTTACAATAATTTTCCAATAGCTCTCACCTATGTTAGACAGTCTATCTCTACTCTAAACCAATCCAGAAGTGTCACCATCACAGCAGAAGATGGAGAACAAGAAGAAGGACAGGACATGCCCAGATTCCTCCATCTTGCCTCTTGAACCTCCATTCTAAATCCCCAAAATTCTACTTTTTCACCCTGTGATAAATTCACTATCATTGTACTCAAACCTTGTGGCTTGTAACTCCTCACACAAAGCTGGTAATTGTTTCCATGGGTTAAAATCAAAGGCACAGGTGTCTTTGACTCCCTGCCAAGGTCTCTGAGCCCCCTGCCAGAGTCTTGAGTCCTCCAGGGCAGTCAGAGGAATGACCTGGCTTCCGACATGGCATCCCAGAAGGAACTGAGTCAGACAACAGGACTCATTCCAAAAACAGCCTTGTAGAGACCTGAGCCAGAGACCATGGAACTGAGTGGGTGTATCATACTCCCTGTCATGCACTCGTCTCTGGGACAATTGAATGGAACAATGGACTGTTAAAAACCACACTGAAAGCAACGGGTAGTGGGACTTTTGGACATTGGGATCTATATTTAGAGAAGGCCATGTGGTTAGCTAACAACTGAGGCTCCACCAATTGAGCTGGCCCTGGCCAATCAAAACCTCCACGAACCACAGAAAGGGATAAAGTGCTCATGGTACATATGAGAAGTGTGTTAGGGAAGAGAGTTTGGATTAATCCTGCCTCAAGTAAAGGCAAACACGTCCTTGGGGTTGTTTTTGCTCAAGTGCAAAACAACTGGGTGCACTTGGTGGGTAATGCAGGGGGACGGGGAAACACAATGGGTACCTGGATGGGAATCTGGTTTTTCAGAACAGTCTGTAATGTTGAATTCTATAATATTGGTTGTCGGATGATTCTGTATGTCACAACTGCCATGTCCAGTCTGTAATGTTGAATTCTATAATATTGGTTGTTGGATGATTCTGTATGTCACAACTGCCATGTCCAGTGATGGATTGCTCCAGGTACACCAGCCAGGAGCTCCTGATGCAGCAACCAGCCAACAGCACACCAGCCCTCATGCCCTGGAAGACATCTAGGAGGGATAGGACCCACAGTCGTGGACTGAATGAACTCATCAGACATCTGGGAGGGAGGGCCATGGCCACAGAAATTGTATCTGTGCTTGTGTATATTTATATGTCTTGAAAGGCGTAGGATCTGGGCATGAGTAGATGGTACAGAATCAGAGGGAGATAATGTCCCAGTCTTTCTCACAGGTATGGAGAATGGGCAAAACCTAGAGCCATGTGGGCATGGTTGCTATAAAATAGCAAGGTTGCTATTCTATATCACTCAAGTCATCACCAGGGTGCAGCTTTGGGGGAAGGCAAAGTTGAACACACACCAGAAGTGGTGCCATTCTCTTCTTCTTCTTCGAAGTTACCACAGCCGCCACTGGGAACTCTGCCCTTCTCCCACTGCTGCCTGTCCCTTCTCATCTCTCAGGAGAGCACAGCTCCAAGCAGCAAACACAGCCAGGTCCAGCAGAGTGCCTATGCCACAGGCACCAGTGCTGGAAGCAGCCACAGGGAGCAGAGCAGCAGCAAACAGAGCTGAGCTGAGGTGAGCCAGGCTCAGCTGATGCTGCCAGACACAGCCGAGCCCAGGGGAGCAGTCAGAGCAGCACAGCCTGGACAAGATGGCTTGGGGAGGATGAAACAGCTGCCACCTTCACAGAACCACCAAACATTCTGAGTTGGAGGAAGCCATAAGGATTATTGAATCTGACTCCTGACCCAGCGCAGCACCGCCCCCAAGAGTGACACCTTGTGCCTGAGAGCATTGTCCAAACTCTTCTTGGGCCCTGGCAGCCTTGGGGCTGTGACCACTGCCCTGGGGAGCCTGTCCAGTGACCAACCACCCTCTGGGTGAAGAACCTTTTCCTAACATCCAACCTAATCTTCCCCTGATATAACTTCAGACCATTCCCTCAGGAGTGTCACTGGTCACCAGAGAGCAGAAATCAGAGAGCTGCCCCTCCTGTTCCCCTCATGAGGAAGCTGGAACTGCAGTGGGATCTCCCCTCCATCTCTTCTGCTCCAGGCTGATCAGACCAAGTGATCTCACTCGCTCCTCCTACAGCTTCCCCTCGAGGCCCTTCACTATCTTTGCTACCTTCCTTTGGATTCTCTCTAATCATTAATGCCTTCCTTGTATTGTGGTGCCCAAAACTGCACACAATATTCTTGTCTTTGTCTCAGGAAAAGCTGCATGTCCCTGCCAGGCTGTGGGAACACCACCACCTTGTCTTTGCCTTGGCCACCACGTGAACTGGGCCAAGGCGATGAACATCTTCAATGTGTAAAGCACCTTCTCTCTTGTATGCACACTCATTAATATTGTTGTTACTGTTCATCCTATTGCTGTTTGCTTCCAGTAAATTGTCATCTCAACCCACAGTCTCTGCCTTTGCCCCTCTCTAACTGGAGTGGGGGCAGGGGAGAGGACGAACAGCTTATTTGGAGTTTAATTCCCAGCTGGTTTTAAACCACCGCATTATGTAAAAGAAGAAAAACCACGCAGAGGATTGTACATAGTTTTGAAACAGTTTTCCCCTTTTACAGTTTGACCTGTTCCCTCACTTTGAGGAACTGGACTTTTTCACCTGGAAGTGCTGTTGGCTCTTCAAAGGGAAGGGAATACCTCAGCTGGCTCCTAACACCTGTGCCAAAGGGGAGGTCAGAGTAGGGAGGGCTGAGAGGCCTGCAGCCAATGAGGAATACATCACAGAACAGAACTCCCAAGATGGGATGCTAAATACTTTTTAGCATCATCACATCTGACAATATAATAACTTTGCCTAGCAGCTAATATAATATGTTATCTGCAACAATAGCATTATCCTAACATCCACAGGGTCACTCAGCTGCCTTGTACAAAACATTGCATTCCCATAATGCATTTTCTGCTCCACACCTTCATCTCAGTTACATATGAAACAAAAAATAAGAATTACAACAAGCAGAAGAAGCTGCAGGCTCTGAGTGTCAGTTTTTCCAGGCATAACTGAACCATAGAGGCACTCTGCTGATAAATACAAACCCCCAAATACTTACAATACCCTAATATTGTGTGAGCCAGAACAGCACTGCAAAGTACCTTATTCTCTATCCAAGCAGCAGATTTTCTTGACTATTACTCCTTATTGCACTTAAATTACTCTACCTCATCTTTGGGGATGTCAGCCCCCCTTCTGTAGCCACAATTCTCTTCACAGAGAAAAGCAAGGCACAACTTCCCAAGGATATTTCTGGGAATCGCAGCTCGGAACCTCAGAGAAAGAAAAAAGAATTCTTATCTCATTTACTGCTCCTGTGTTTGAAAACAAGTAGCATGCTTTGTGGAAGATTGTTTACCTGAAGGGAATTGGTACTTGCATTCTGGTGTGAGTGTTTTGATTCACTGACCAATTGAATCCAGGTGTGTGTGTGTCAGGACTGTGGGCTGACAGTCATGAGATGCTGTTGAGTTGAGTGCTTGGGCAGATTCAATTTAGATGTAATGTAATATAGTATAGTATAATATAGTATAATAAAGTAGTTAATTAGTCTTCTCATATCAGTGGAGTCAGATGTGCCATTTCTCCCCATCATTGGGGTTGCCCTGTTTTACTCTACCCTTCTGCATGCCCTCCATTCCAGAAGCTCAGGCTTCTTCAATGGAGCCTACAAAAAGATGAAGAAAGACAATTCACAAGGCATTGGAGTGACAGGACAAGGGGGAATGGCTTCACACCGCCATAGGGCAGGGTTAGATGTGATATTGGGAAGGAATTTTTCCCTGTGATGGTGGGGAACACCTGGCACAAGCTGCCCTAAGAAGCTGTGGCTGCCCTGAAAGGAGCTGATCAATAGTTAAATCATGTAAGCATGAGTTAACTATTAAGAGTCAGCAAATATTAATCACAAGCTTATGAAGCAGGATGTGCCTTAGCCTTGTCAAGATAAGAGGAACAAAACTTATTATCAGCATAAAACACTGAACCATCCAGTGAAGGACTGCGCATGCTTCAGAAAGAAAGGTGAAAAGGAAAGAGTGAATGTGAGAAAAGAGGCTCACTCTTTAAAATTTTTAAAGGTATAATAAGGGATAAAGGAAAACAGCACTGGGTGCATAGCCGTAGCCAGATGCACACGGTTGACTGTAACAACTCTTCTTATATACTTTTTCATTGCATTGGTCAAATGCATATTCATGAAGAATATACATATTCAAACATTCCTTTGAGTTTACATGTTCTGGGAATTCTTTAGCTTAGTTCGACCCCTGACCTCATTTTCTTTGAGTACGTGCCACTGAAGCACGGAAAGACAACTCTTCAACTAAATAAACTTGAAAAGTGGTATGTTTATTACAGCGCTGGGCACAAGTGGAATTATTTCCAAAGGCAAGTGCAAAGAGTCATAAGCTCCTGCTCTCTATTTATCCAAAAGGGTTTTACATATTCAAACGGTTTCCCGGATGCTTTCTATGATGCTTATTACATAAACATTAGCTCTTGCCTAGTATTATAATTAGCTGAATATCCATTGCGGCTGCCCAATTGTCCTCCTTAATTGGGTCGGTGGGCTTCTAGAGAGGAAGTAAGACATCTTCCTCATGGTAAACTCTTCACCTGTGTCAAGCTGGCAGGGCTCCTTGACTTGCTGGTCACAGTCCAAACCTCGTCTCATTCTTAGAAGTCAATGGTATTTATGTCTCCTGCACTCTTACAATATTTCATAAAACACCTGTCATTCCCAACCTTGTTTCAGTTATCCCCACCTGGTATCAATTGATTTTCTTGTTAAGCTCTAATCACAGTATCTTTGCTAACTACATTTCTAACTTAATCCCTTGACTCACCACAATGCAGATGTGATTTTGAGAGTTTTGTATTTAATTTCCTCCCAAGGCCCCCTTGAAGCAATACACGGAATAAATAGACTCCACAACCTGATGTAGTTATGAAGTGGGTATGTACTGTCAGCGCCCAGCACAAGCGAGACAGCTCTCGTGAAAACCTGTGCCCCGAGCCCTGGTCTGAGCCTTATCTTTATTCACAAAGGTGTTCCATATACATTACATTGCACAACCTTTCCATGCATATTCAACCCCTGGCCCCGCCTGTCCTCGTCTTGCATGGTAATTAGATCCATGCCCTTCTGAGCATGTGTTGCTCACAGTGGTGGTCACACTGGGGTCTTTTGGTGCTCTCTGAGGCTGAAGGCCATGGTCTTCCTCATGATTGAACTTTTGAACTTTTCGCCTTTACGTGTGCACTTTGGTCCCTTGGTGCTTATCTGAGTACATCTGTCGATTTAGATCAGCTTGGAGACAGAGGAGCTCCTCTATCTAGGTTTCTTGCATTCCTTGATCTTCTCCCTGTATTGTTCTTTATCGCAAGAAGCTTCAGAAATTTGCATTTTCCTATGCCCTTTGTACCATGGCAGAGGTTTCTTAAGTAAAAGGTTAAAAT
>JAWWEY010000001.1:16426126-16448459 GCA_035582745.1 Loriotus luctuosus | reverse complement strand
CGGGTCAGAGAAAGAATATTACAGATAACAGCAAGTAAACAACCTTGAGAACCAGAACAGAAGAATCCTGTCTCCTTGTTCAGCTGCTGGGCTGGGAAAAGAGATTCTGACACATCTTGGGGTCAGCCAGGAGCACAGAGACCCTCGAGATCAGTGCTGGGCTCTGGTGCAGGACAGACCATGCTGGAGGATGGCCACAGGGCAGGGTGCTTCAGGCAGCTCACAGGCCTTCCCAAGCTCACAGCTGTGGGACCTGCCCCCCACCATTTCCCATCATTTCCCACCATTTCCCACTCCCCTCTGCCATCCCTGCTCTCCTCTGTTCCACCTGGGCTGTGCTGGCTCCTAAGAAGCACCTGAATAGCACCAAGATGGTGAAGCTCAGGTGTGGTGGTGTTCACGGGGGTCGCAGGGTGAGGGAAGAGATGAGAATCTTGACTCCATGTTTCAGAGGGTTGATTTATTATGTTATGATATATATTATATTAAAAGAAAATTATATATTAAAACTATACTAAAAAGAACAGAAGAAAGGATTTCATCAGAAGGCTTGAAAGGAAAGAAGCGGAATGATAACAAAAGCTCATGACTCTAAGAGTCTGAGACTGCTGGACTGTTATTGGTAATTAATTAGAAACAACTAACATGAACTAATCAAAGATGCACCTGTTGCATTCCACAGCAGCAGATAATCATTGTTTACATTTTGTTTCTGACGCTTTTCAGCTTCTCAGGAGAAAAAATCCTAGCAAAAAGATTTTTCAGAAACACGTCTGTGACACTCAGGTCTCTGCCAAGATGGACAAATCCCTGCAGGCAGTCAGCAGCAACCAGTGGCTGATGTTCCTGTAGCAAAACCAAGCCCAGCCACACAACCCAGCCATGCTCAGCTGGATTTACAGAACCAAGAGGGGCTCTCTGGTCTCTCTAAGAGATCATACCTACATCTGCACAGCAGCTGTGTGCTCACACCTCTTGGTGCACACAGTACTAAGGCAAAACCACTTCAAATGCCATTTGCCATCATGCCACAGGCTACTGGTCACGCTCAGAACTGCTGCTGGCAGCACACAGTGGAAAACTCAGCTGTACAGCTGAAAGGGAGCAGCTCTATTACATTTTGTACATGGGAACACTGCCAGGGGTTTTTTTAATCACTTACACCAGGATGGATGAAAAGCCATTTTCCCTCCCAGCTAACAAAGATGCAGATCCCAGGTAACAGTCACTCTCTAGCATGTGAATGTGGGAGAAACATTGCTAATCAGATCAGCTAAAAACTCCAAACCAGCCCATGATAAGCATGGAGGGTCCAAACCATTTGATGGAAGCTGGAAAAGGCCCAAGGTTTCCTGGAAACTCCAGTGTCACTGAGGAACATCCTGTGACACAGATTGTGCTGGCTCTTCACCAAGCCCATGTTTAGATCTGAATTATTCCAGTGGCACATTTGAGAAGCAGCAGGCAGCTACTGCTGTGAAATCCAAAGGTGGTTCTTGCCAGGACCCATTATTGCCCTATTCATGGAGTTTCAGTCATGTTTTCTGCCCTTCCATTTCTATTAAACAACTATCAACTAAATATCAACAAGACATAAATGCAAATGTAGAGAGTAATAAGAGACTATGGGGTCATTCAATTTCTTGTACCAGTTTCCCATCCTTATTATCCTGCACATTTTGTACAATTTTCAGGATTGCCTGTCTAATTCTTGCCACCCTGTAGCTTTCAAATCCCTTTCAGTTTCCTCTGAGTGAAGACAGTTGTCTTGTCCAATGTCCCACAAAAAATGTTTCCCTGACATTTCTAGTTACTTACCAGAAGATCTGACCATATTTTAAAAAGGAAGGTTAAGATTCAGTGATGCATGAGGTATTTCCCATCCAATATGCCTTTTTCCAAGTGAGATACAAAGCTCCAGAGAAAAGGTACTTGGACTTTACAGCTTGGGCATTAAAGTTTTCTAGAAAATATATCCCTTTTGACAGCCAGAAAGGTCAACACTGCCTAAAACAATCAGGGCCTGCTTGCAACCTCTGACACACACCCCAAGCCACCATGGTACAGAAATATTCAGTATTCATGCTGAATATTCAATATTCAATAATTTCACGCTGAAAATATTCAGTGTGCTTATTATTGCAGTGAAACTGCCTTCCCTTGGCCCTTTCCTTACCTGGGTAGGCTTTGAAATAGGCATCAATGAAGCGCTGGTGATCTCCATGGATTGTTCTGGCCATGCCAGGCCATGGCTGGGCAATGCAGAGTGCACCAGACACATCATTGCCCTCTATCACCTCTCCCTGCAGGTTCAAGCACAGCAAGGATGAGCAGGTGAACAAGAGAGGAATAATAAAGAGCTTCTGTGTCATTGATCCACTGCAGACTGCCAGGGGAGGGTCACAAGTGGAGAAAATAAATGCAAACAACTCCTCTAGACACTTGCAACGCCCTGTTGAGAAATCTGTATGGACAACTGAGATATGCTCTCTCTCTCTATATATATAAATATATATAGTTATATACAAATATATAACTATATAAATGTACAAATATAGAAATACATAGATAAATATGTAAATATAAATATATAAATATAGATTGCTCATCTATTCCACCATTTTTAAGCAGAAACGAGCATCCTTCTGGATCCTGTGCCTTTGCCATCCAAAAGGTGATTAAAGCAGAAACACAAACCAGCTTCTCATTTAGGCACCCAGCACGGCTCCAACTCACATTCTCATCCATGAGCACAGGCACAATCCCAAAGAAAGGTCTCATGGCCATGGCTGGAATGATCTCAGCTTCCTCCTCGGAGGGCCGTGGGGCAATGCAGATGCCACCAGTTTCTGGAAGAAAAAAATGAAAAACAAAATATATGTAGTCCATCCACTGCTGGGTGAAAGCAAATTCCAGCTCTTCTTAGGTCAAGAAGAAAACAGTGAAGGCACCTTGCAAGAAAGAGCCACTGGGAATGATTTCTGCAGGACCCAGAAGCACAGACATCTGAAAGCAGTACAGGCCTGGCATGGGCAGCACTCAGCAGCCCCAGCTCCTACCCAGAAGTGATTTCACAGGGAAAGCATCAGCATGTCAGGGGATTTATCCCCCTCTAGTGTTTCCACAGCTGTCTAAGGTTAGCAGGAAAAACACTTCAGGAGTCTGAATTACTGTTATTACAGAGTATGAGATTAACCCACCCCTTACAGGCAGGTTGAGCTTATTTTCTAGTCAAAATTGAACCTTTTAATCATCCTTTTTCATTCCTGCTGGGATGAACATTAAATCAGACTCCAGCCTTAATGAGGTCTTTTCTATTCTAAATCTAATTCAGAAACACAAGAGAGAAACAAAAACAAAGGAGAGTAAGGCTTTTAAAAATACAGCTCTATAAATAAAGGTATGTTCTGCCACACAAAGAGTGCATTCCTCTACCAGCTTTGCTGAGCTTGTGAAAATTGAAACCAGGGGTTGGAATGGCTGATTTTGACCCTGAATTTGCATCCAGCTCTGAAGAAGGGTCTCTGATGTCCTTAAGCTTTAGATCTCCAGCAGATGTTTTCACACGTGGCTCGCACACAGAAGCATTTCCCATTTCATCGATGGGCATGCATTCACTTCATGTTTCTGTAACTTTTGAAAAGGGGAGCTTGAATTGTTCCAGGAAGAAGCACCCCGGACACCTGCTGACCTCTGTTAGCACAGACAAAACCTGCATCAGAGCAGGGACCCTGGCTGAGCTGAAGGCTGCTCTTGCTGAGCCACTCCTGATCCTGCATGCAGCACTGAGAGCTGTGCTTCAGCATGGTGTTTGCCACATCCCCAGCCACACACCAGGCACCAAAGTCTCACTCCTGAGGGAGCTGCATGCTAGCAAGGGTACCTTAAAAATTATTTGCATGGTGGAGACCTGTTATAAATTGGTTTAGAAGTACCAGTTTTAACCCCTGACGTCAAGCAAAGCTTCTAGGCTCTACCTTGCCCTTATGAAGCCTTTCTGTTCAGAGCTGGCAGGGAAAAGCTGTGTTTCCACATTGCCCATGCTGTCAGCAGGGTACAAACCCACCCAGACTTTGGGCAAGGACAGCAGAGTGTGAGCAGGGGATGGGTGCTTTGAACGAGGCTCCCCTCTCACATGGAGAGATCCTGGCTGGCAGCAGAGTGGAGCTCTCTGCCACCACAGACAGATTGGAGAGACTGCTCTGGGGAAATCTGTTCCAGAAGCACCAACCCACTCTAAACCAATGTGAGACAATGCCAACAACAAAAGCTTCCATGGGGTATCCAGAGATGTCTTTCAAAACCAGCTTCTGTTGGGACCCAGGACGTTCCTCTGGCTGCCCTGGGTGATTTGGGACCCTGGCAAGGGGCTCAGAGACCTTGGCACGGAGTCAAAAACACCTGTGCCTTCAATTTTAGTCCATAGAAAAAATTACCAACTTTGTGGGAAGATTTACAAGCTACAAGAGTTTGAGTAGAATGATAGTTAATTCGTCACAGGGTGAAAAAGTAGAATTTTGGGGATTTAGAATGGGGGTTCAAGAGGCAAGATGGAGGAATCTGGGCGTGTCCTGTCGTTCTTCTTCTTCTTCTTGCCCTCCATCTTCTGCTGTGATGGTGACACTTCTGGATTGGTTTAGAGTAGAGACAGACTGTCTAACATAGGTGATAGATATTGGAAAATTATTGTAAATGAAGTACACATAGTTCTTAGTATAAGAAGCTAACACTACCCCAAGGGTGGTCAGTGTGCCACAACCCAACCTGCTGGACAGATCTCAGCAGGTCAGAGAAAGAATGTAATAGATAAGAGAAAATAAACAACCTTGAAAAGCAAAACCCACGAATCTTGAGTTATTCTTTGGTCGCAGGGCTGGGAAAAAAGAGATTTTAATACCCATTTCAACCACAGAAACCTGAGAGCTTTACCCCTCTTAAGTCAGTTCAGTATTGCAACCTGTATTCAGAAGAGTGGACAAAGCACACTCCTTCATTCTCACACTGGACTCCCCTCCTTAGTTCCCTCTGAAAGGAATTTAGTTCAAGTGCTCAGAACTGCTGGGGAGGTGGGGGATTTTCAGCAAAATTATATTGTCACCCCCATGTAGGCAAGCAGGACATGTCATCCTCAGAGTTCTGTCCTGAAGTAAACTCCAAATGAAGTTAAAAGAACCTTCCCACAGTAAAGAATGAGATGAAACATGATCCTGCAGCAATCTTTTTATCTGATGATGTTTGCAATTATCAATCTGAGCTTTTTTAATCCTCTCCATTCTTGGTGTAGGCAGTTGATGCTTGCAAGTATCACAGTTCTGGTCTCAGAGCTGTGTCCAAATCCCTGAAGCCTGAAGCTTAAGGTCCTCACCCAGCTCTAATTTGAGAGCTTTGACTCTCACACCAGCTGACTGTGAGGATTAAATGCATGTAAATACCTTCATAGTGACTGGCAAAACACACTCGTGATGCTACCCTAAATTGGGATGCTCTCCCTCCAGGGGTGTCAGCTTGATGTTATCACCTACTCAGCAAATAAATCCCTTTATTGAAGGAGGAAGAATTCCTGCTCTCCATCAGGCCCACAAACAGCTTCTTTACCCTGTAGGTCTGTTTTCCCCCCAGCCTTGGGATCACCAAAGCTGGTTTTCCTAGCACTGTGAAGATGCTGTTATTAATGCTTTGATATCACCTCAGCTTGCTGTGACTCACTCCCATGTGTGCACCTTGGTGCTCTGTCTCATTGGTCTATGAAAGATCCAGGATGAGAGTTTTCCATTCCAAACACTCATCTCCCTCCCAAGCTAACGGGGCCAGACAGGTCTGTCTGCAAGGCTCAGATTTCCTTAAGGGCACCATGTCGCTGACAAAAGGGAAGAGAAGGTGGTGGCATCAATGTGAATAAAACATTCCCTGGCTTCAGCTCTCTCTATAAACCTGGGCACAAGGCACACCTCACATCCAGCACGAGACATGCTGCATTCCCTCCCACCTCCAAAGTGCTTGAGATGCCCTGTGCTGGTTCCAAACACTAGTTTTCTGCTAATTTTCCTCTTTGTAAGGATATGCATTAACTTCCAACTATTAAGTTAGGGGGTTTTTTACTCTAGCTTTTAGGTGAGCCAAATAAAAGCCTGCCCTGTGTAAACTCAGCCATCAGTAGTTTTGGGGCAGTGAGACAGTCAGGCTTGTTGATCTGCATGGACCACATCTTGGGCTGTGTTTCCAGCTCATATATGTTACATTCCTGCTGGATACCAAAACCAATCACAGGTTGATTATTCTATTTGGGTTGCCCCAGACATAGGAAGGAAGGAATGATGAATCTGACTCCGTGTTCTCAGAAGGCAAAGTTTTTATTATACTATATTATATTAAAGGATACTAAACTATAGTATACTAAAGAATACAGAAAGGATACTTACAGAAGGCTAAAAAGATAATAATGAAAACTCATGACTCTTTCCAGAGTCCCAACACAGCCTGGCCCTGATTGGCCAAAGAGCGAAAACAACTCACAGCAGAATCCAATTAAATAATCACCTGTGGGTAAACAATCTCCAAACACATTCCAAAGGGGCAAAGCACAGGAGAAGCAAATCAGATAATTATTGTTTTCCTTTTTCTCTGAGGCCTTTCAGCTTCCCAGGAGAAGAATCCTGAGTGGAGGGATTTTTCCAGAAAATGTGAATGCCACAGTTGATTTTGCCCAGAGGCTTAATAGGATGGCAGGACTAAATTCAGTCCTTCTGAGTGGGGTCTCACCTTCCAACCTGCTTAGCTGATAGCAGTCATCAGTGAGTCTGAGCCCTGAAAATCATGTTTGGGAGACTGATCCAAATCAGAGCTGTCCCAGGGCTCTTTCCCTGTTCACTTGTCAGTGCACGCTGCCAGACCAGTGCCTCCCAAAACCTCCAAACCTTCCTGGAGGGGAAATGGCTGCTGGAAACAGCAATGTTGGTAGAACAGCCAGCTGGAGATGGGAGACAATCAGAAACTGGGAAGGGTATGAGGATGTAGAGGCATGAAATAGGGGTGGCATGGGATGACCTGGGGACAGCACCAAGCTGTTAACATGACCAGGAAGCTCACAGAGAGGAGGTGCTGCAGTGCTCAGAGCAGCTTTGGTGTGGCAGCACTGAATTCTGTGTCTGGTCGTGTTCAGTGGCGTGGGAATAATCATTTTGACAAAGGGCTCTTCCAGCCAGGGAGAAGCCTGGGAAGTTCCCTAGGACAGGCTGCTTCTCCATCTGTTCAGCCCAGTGAGAAACCTGGCTGGCTTGTCAAGCCACCAAAAAGTGTGATAGATGCTGGTTTGAGAGCTCTCCTTGGTAGGCTGCTAAAAACTGGGGGCTTTGGGGAAAGGATGTGTGCTGATTTTTCTCCCCCCCTAAGTCTAACCAATCTCATAATATTTTAAAAAATAAAACCAGAAAAGCAGAGCTCTGCATTCATGTATGTGTATACATGGAAAATATACAGTATACATGAAATACATGGTTTCAGGAGGAATTTCTGAAAGCAAGTCACCTGGAGAGGACTCCTCATCTCCATCCTGGGCTTTTGAGGACATTTTGCAGGGCCAAAGCCTGTTCTGCATTTTCTGAGGATGGAAAAGGTAGGCTATTTCATACTCTAAAAATGAGTGCTATATTAATGAAGCCAAACCCACAGAAGGGCTCAATTGCACTTGCATTACAGAGTAACCACAAAATCTAATGGTGGTGGGGTTCAAATATCTGCTGGCTTGCAAGAAGATGACCACAGAGAATGCAAAGCATGAGCTGGCCACTGCTGTCTCCACTCCTGGGGAGAAAACCTGCTGGGCCAGAATGCCATCCCAAGCAGACAATGACATAAGGTGTGAGTGCAGTTTGGCGTTGCTGTTAATTCCTCCTTGTTAAATCTCTTTACTTTATGTTTATCAGTGATATTTCTTATGCCAGAGACAGCTCACTTTGCTGTGTGACAGCAGCATCACCCCAGGACCCAAGGCCAGAGTGGGACAGATGCACCTGACTCAGCAGTAAATCCACTTCCCTCCTCTCCCCGTGTGCAGCATGAATGCTGCTGAGCCACAAAGGGTGCTCTGGGCAGCTCTCCCAACAGCAGCTGTCCCTCTGTGCCCAGCAAAGAGGCATCTAAGAAATCTTGGTATGTCTCCTGCCACGCTCAGCAGGAAGGCTCAAACTGCACTGCAGGCTAAAAGTGATCTTGCAGCAGAGCCAAGGGGTTCAACACCCAGCCGTCCTTGTCAGAGCACATTAAAAGCTGGTGATCACTCAGCTGTGAGCAAGCAGAGGCTTTTATGCAGAGCAAATGTAGTTTCTGCCACAGAGAAGCAGCGGGCAAGTTCCAGGAGTGAGCTTTCTGCTGACACTTGGAATCTTTATAAAGATTTCATGCTCAGACCTCTGAGAGGGGAAAACAAGTCAAGGATTCCCCTTTTGCTCTCAAGATGCTTTCTGAAGAGCAGTGGCAGTGGATGTCCTCCAGCCTTGGGGCAGACTCAGTCTGTCCTGTTGCCCATGGCTGTGTTTGAAGCTCAGAGGCCATGGGATGCTTCATGGGAGTATCAGCCATGCCAAGGAACTCTCCAGAAACACCACAGCTCCTCACCCCTTTCCCTCCCTCAGGCATGGAGGTCTGCAGCTGACGAGGTCTCTGGTGTCAAGATGACCCCAAGGTGTTGGAAAGTCTCTTTTTCCCAGCCCTGAGACTGAAGAAGAAGACAGAATTCTTTGGCTCTCATTCTCAAGGTTGTTTATTTGCTGTTATCTGCAACATTCTTTCTCTGACCTGCTGAGGTCTGTCCAGCAGGTCGGGTTGAGGCACACTGACTGCCCTTGGGGTGCTGTTAGCTTTTTATACTAAAAACTACAGGTACTTTATTTACAATAATTTTCCAATACCATCACATACATTAGACAGTTTGTCTCTACTTTAAACCAATCCAGAAGTGCCACCATCACAGCAGAGGATGGAGGGCAAGAAGGAGGAGGACAGGACACTCCCAGATTCCTCCATCTTGCCCCTTGAACCCCCATTCTAAATCCCCAAAATTCTACTTTTTCACCCGGTGACAAATTAATTATCATTCTATTCAAACCCTTGTGGCTTGTAACTCCTCACACAAAGTTGGTAATTGTTTCCATGGGTTAAAATCAAAGGCACAGGTGTCTTTGACTTCGTGCCAAGGTCTCTGAGCCCCCTGCCAGGATCTCGAGTCCTCTAGGGCAGCCAGAGGAATGTCCTGGGTTCTGACACCTGTGTCTTAACCCAGATGTCTCACCCAGTGATTTATGGGGCCATCAGCCACAACCCACCCCATTTCCAGTCATTTGCATTTACCAGCTATGTGGTAAATGCTAGGAAGTGTCTCTGTGGAAAAAGCTACATTCCAGGTATCTTCATGCTTCCTTTTTACTTGCTGGAACTCCTCAAAGTTAACTTTTTAACCAGACTGACTCAGAGACCTTTTTGCACATATTGTATTTCTATTTCCTGTATAAAGCCCTGTTTGACTGAAAGAGTGGACTGACAGGGTATTTCAAAGCAAACCAGGCTCTTAACCCGAAGCTGTGTAATTTTTGTTTTAAGGCAATCAGTTGTACCCAAATGTACCCATCATTTCTTTAAAAGAAACTGCTGTGTTCTGTCTGTGGGATCAGAAAATTGCTTCCATGAAGACATCATGGAGATCTGTTTAAGGTACTGCACAACACGAGAAGTAAGGAAGAAGAGAAGTAACTTGTAGGAGGTCAATCGGCCAGGAAAAATGTAAAAATAGACACTTAATTTTCATTAAGACCTGGAGAAGCGAATCTGCAAGTAGGTTTTTTGGGGTTTTTGTTCATTTTTTAAGTATGAGGGGGCTTCTATGTTTTAGCAATGGAACTGCAGGCATGGAATAATTGCAGTTCATCTGGGCTTTTGTGGTACTCACCTCCTGGAACTTGACCCTGAGATGAGCTTGCAATGCTCTGGAAGTGCATTTAGAAAATAATAAAAACTTGAGAACCACAGTAGTAACACTTTGATCTTGGTTAGGACAGAGAAGCAGAATACTGCCTCTGGCACCCGTCCCCCATCCCACAAAAAAAGAAACCCAAACAAGCAAAAAGAAGACAACTGTTTTTCAGATGGAAAAGCAGGAGTTGCAGCATGAGACTTGAAAAGTCTCAGAATTGAAAATGTGTTGAATAAAACCAAGACTAACGGTAATAATTCTGTCCAACCAAACTGAAGTTGGAAAATCAAGTTCAAAGAGAAGCACAGACACTGGGATCATCTTTGACTGTCGAACAAGGTAAGAGATTTCTGGTCAGTTCAGAAAAGGAGGAATGCTGGGAATAGGTTTACATTACATGGACAGCATTGATAAGTGTGAGATTAATTTGGTTGACCTCACTTCCTAATTCTTTATGATTCTGTATGATGGAAGAGGTGGCAGTACAACAGTCTATGGTGGGCTGAATTTCATCAGCTAGACCAGCCTCAGAATTTGTTTATTCCTGGGAGGTGTTAGCCAGAGCACAAGCAAAAAGTGACAATGGTGAATGCTTGGCCACAGCAACCACAGGAACTGAACAAGTGAACAGGTTTTGTCTAACCTAATTGTCTCTGCTAAACTGTCTGGGAGTTTTGTTGGTGAATCCTGTCAAATGCCATGAAGCCATCTTTTTTGTACATTCAGGGAGACAATTTAGATTCTGTATAGTAAACCTCATGAGCTTGGAGATAGTGGGTATTGGCCATGGTGTGGCTCTTTATTAGAGTCATTTTCATTAAAGTAATCCTTTATTTGACATTTTTTTTAGTTACAGGTAGATTCAGCTTTTTGAATAAATTGTATTTGAAAAACAGGGACATTATTTGGAATGGTGTATTTGCTGTAGCAGTATTTCAGTGAGCATTGCTCTGTAGAGAACTGTAATTCAGCTAATCACATTTGCTATATGAAAATACATGTTTCTTCTCAGAAATGCAAACTGTCAGAAAACTGTCTTTATTTTTGGAAGTACTGGGATGACTTGGTGTGTTGTGTCACTAGGATTACACTTCCCTTTTTTTCTCATTCAGCAAGAGTGCTTTGTTTGAATACTTCTGAAGAGATGCAACTTGGATGCTGAAAACAAAGAATTATGTTTTCTGATACAAAGTATTACTGTAAAGGCTTTTGTCAAACCAAGGAAGGAGTTAATTTTCCACAATTATTTTGGAAATCTAATGCAAGAGTTGTTTTGCTTATTTTAAGAAACTTTAAAAGATTATGCTTTTAGATATACCTTTTGCTATAATAAATGTATGAGATTTTCAGCTGTTGCAAGTCTACATTTCAGTGCTGAAATCACTGGAATATAAAATCAATAGCAAACTAATATTAATAAAACTGAATTTACACTTTTAAAATATTTTATTTCACAGAAACTGACATAACCATACCATAGAAAGCAAATTTTGACAGAAATTATTTTTATACTCTTCACATTCTGAGTATTTTTGAGTACTTTGTTGATGAAAGAAACAACAATACTGTTAATCTAAAAAACTCTCCAGGAAAACTTTTAACTGGGTTTCATATTTTTACTGAAGTATGTGTGTTCTGTAAAGGGATTAGTTGTCACATGTTCAGGAGGTAAGATAGCTTTTGCCTTTATAAGTGTGTGTAGCATTTCTAACCTTGATCCAATTGCATTTGTGCAGGGTAATGCGAACAAAAGCATTCATGACATTGAAAGCTTGAGTTTCTATAGAGGATTAAAAAATAAAGCTGCTCTGTGCTGGATCCAGGGTCACAGTAAAGATACCCAAGCTAGCCTCAGAAGTGGCTGTGTCTACCCATACATGCTGAATAGGACTGTGGAACAGTTTCTGGGCACCAGTGCAGTGTTGTCTCTGTGCTGTTCCACATATAGCTCCAGCATAGTGCTGCCAGCATCATGGTTAGCTTGGCAGAGCCAGACTAGGTCTGCAGTGATGGTTTGATAGATCCAAAATGTCTGATTCTAAGAAAACTGGGAGTGTTCAAGCTGCTCAATGGTTAAGCTTTAAGTGTAATTTAATAATTTTGGGGCAGAGAGGGGAGAACCAAAGAAAGTATGTTGCTGTTTTGAAAAATATCAGTTAAAGTCTGTTAGATGTCAGAGACAGAGCATGAAAACAAAGGTCATTTTATTTGATTCCTGTGAGTGTTGTATGTGTAATACCGCTAATAATTCCTGATATGTGGATTGCTGGCAGTTCAGTAGAGCAGCTAGAAGAGAGAAGTGAGCATTGTACTGCCTAAGGAGCTCTGTGTAAAAGCTTTGCCGACAGACACCTGGGAATCCAGCTTTGAAATACTTATACAAAACCACTACCAAAAATAGTACTTTAGCCAAACCAGGAGTTTGTTCAGAGTGATCTGAACACCGTAACCAGAAAGTCTTGAGTAACACCATGCACAAGGCAGCCCTGAAGGAGGTTTCCTAGGGGTCTGAATGCAATCTGCCATTGCAGGGCAGCTTCCATACACGTTTCCACAGTGAGCTGACCCTGGATAGGAACTGAGAGTGCTGCTGCTTTCCTGTGCTCTTTCCTTTCTGCAGTTTCCTTGGCTGATCATCAGCTATCTGTACTCACTTCTTGCTGCTGCTCATGTCAGGTAATACCTGAACAGAGATGAAAGAATCATGACTTGCCCTGGCTTTATGTTTGGAGGAAGCACTGCTTTTGGGGTGCAGGGGATAGTGGTGGAACAGCACAAGACTTTCTCCTTTAGCAGAGACTCAACAGGAGCCCTGTAACCAGAAAAACAGTCCCACAGAGAGGTTGCTTCAGTGTTTACAAATACAATGGTGCTTAAGCAATCATGTATTTATATATGTGTTTAAATTTGTACAAGCAGAAGACAAAACACACAAGACTTTCTATGGAAGATTAGTGTGCTCCCCCTGATGTTTTGTGGCCAGCAGGATTTTTAAAAAGAGCAGAAATTGAAAGGCCAATGAAAAAGCCTGCTTAATTAAATGTGAAAGGTGCTGTCCTTGTTTGGACTGTCTGTTAATGGTATGACAAGCCCTGGTAAAGAGCTTAGCTGGCCAGATTAAAATTAAAAAATTGTGTCAGTCCATCTGCTAGCTCCAAGGAGTCTACTTCAATCACCTTTTCTTGTTTCTTCGCTAAAGCAGAAAAGTGTCTTTGAAAAGAGCAGAGCCAGGATGTATTGGTTGACTTTTTTTACCTAACACTTTCTCCAAAGATAACGATATGTGACATCAAGATATTTTCAAGAAGTGCAATGCTCTTGGTTGGGTCAAGGCTACGGTAAAGACAACAGCTCTTCTGCTAAAAGAAATTGGGATTATTTTGCTTTTATATATATTTTTTTTTTAATTACACAAATAAGTATGTTTGGCTTCATGTGGAAAATCTTTCTTTGCCTTCCGGGAATGATTAATACAGATCTTCAAATAGTTGCAGGTAATACAGACATCTTTCTTATGTTCTTATTTACAAATTTAGCTATGGCAGTGGATAGAATTAGAAATACCTCTCTGATTTAATTGTAACAAAGGGGACTAAGACAGAGAAATGTTTGGTCAAATCTGTGCTGTGATAGCAGTGTAAATATGGAATACTTAGACTGATTTCCAGGTGGTATAACTGCACATTTGTCTTACCTTGAGTGTAGAAGTAGCTATAGGAGGCAATTTTTTCAACTTTGGGACATTAAATGCTGGTAATTTTTGCACTTTTCTTTTTCCTTTATTAATTTTGTATTAAATCTTGAAGAGTAAGATTCTGTCTTCTGCATATATGCACTGAACAGTTTGTGTAAAGATTGTGGGTTTGCCTTAGAGATGTTTTTGGATGTTCTTTCTGCCTCTACTGTACCATCTGGTGATCTTCTGCAACAGAGCTGATTATTAATACACCATCAAAATAACCATCTTTAAGTCATAAAAGTCAAAGGTCTACTGACTATGAAGCTGCAGAATAAACCCATAATCTATTGGATGACAAATGCCATAGAGTTATTACTATTCTTTCTCTGATAAATGATTAGTTGTGATTGTTTTTCAGGCATGTTTTCCAGGAAAAAAAAATGAAAGAACTTGAGTTAAATAATTTCAGATCAACTGACTTTAAAGGGTGGAAAATTAGACTGTCAGACTAAATCTCAGTATACATGTTCTTACCTCAGCTGTTTCCTCATGTTTCCTCGGGAATGATGTGGAACAACTAATATAAGAAGGAATTAAAAACAAAACACACACGCACAAAAAAACCCCAAAAAACAAAACAACAAAAACAAACAAACAAAAAAAAACACCACTGAAAAAACCCCAACATAAAGCTGATGAGGCCTTTTATTCTTTTTTTCCCCCTTCTCTAGTAGAGTAGAGACCTGTCTCTACTGATGAAGTTTAAGTGTCAATTCAAGAAGCTTTCTTTTTGCAAGGTATACAAATCTGTTATGGAAAGAAAGTACGGAGTAGGATTATTTCTCAATTATTTATTTTACTTTTGAAAAGCTCTGAAATCTTCCAAATACGTGTTTGTTCACAAATGTAGTCCCATTGCCTTAAGCCGAATGGCAGATAGAAAGTTAAACACAGTCTAAACAAGGTGTTAGAATTCAAAGGGTTAGAGCCTTATGGTATGTTACCATTTGATGGGATATTGTAAAGAGCTTAAGTTTGTTTATAACATCACAATCAGGGACAGGTTCTGTTAACAGAAAAAAGCACAACAATCTCCTTCAGAGACCACAGAAGTGGCATGAAGATAGTGATGGTCGTCGCATCATTATCTGATCTGAGAAATTTGTGTGGTTTTAATTTCACAGCTGCAGGAGGAGGACAGGCTAAAGATGTTTCACCAGCCCCTCAGCTCAGTGACTGGCAGTTGGCAAACCCTTCTTTGCCTCCTGGCTTGAAAAAGCCTAATGGCATCATGGATGCTGAGCAGTTCCACAGGCATGTGCAGTTACGGAGGAAGCGATCCATTCTCTTTCCCAGTGGAGTTAAGATCTGCCCTGATGAATCTGTTGAGCAGGCTATTGCCAACCATCTCAAGTATTTCAGGCTCAGAGGTAAGTACATCTCATGGGTAATTGATAAAGAGCATTCACTTATTAAACAATAGTTCAAGCTTTTAAACATAATACACACCAGGCCATAGGAAATACATTATTACTGGTGAAACTTTTTTTGTGTGATAATCTTGCTTATGAGAGCTGTTCTGAGCTAAAACCCCACCACTGTCTGTCTACACTCATATATCATAAGAATTCTTGCTTCCTGAAACTGCATTGTTTACTAAAATAATCCTTTCTCAGAATGATTTGAATGCTAAGAAAAATAGGTCCTACATAGAGAGTAGCTAAATAACAGAGTTTGCTTGGTTTATTTAGTGTTCTTAAAGTGCCAGCAGAACTCATTGAGGGGCCAATCAGAAAAGTTAAGTCTGAGACACTGGCACTTCAGCCATGTGACTTTTGGCTATGGCTGGTTGTACAGAGTGTACAATCTCTGTGTGTCAGACTGTACTATAATGGACAAGAAACCTTCCTTTTAAGGTGTGAAAGTTGGTGTGGCACAGCTTTCTCTGCAGAGCTGCCATATTCCCACTAATATCTTCTTTTACTTGATGAAATATTACAGTAACATGATGTGTTGCAAACCCTTCTGTCTGACTGCATTTGAATGGAGCATCACAGTCATGCTGCACTTTCTGCTCTTTGTGTCGCAGCAGTCAAACAATTTCTAGTTATCTTAACGTGTCTCTACAAAACTGGCAAAATGACAGAGCTGCTGTCAGAGTAGAAGGAAGAGTGTTCAGAGACTCATGTTGGATGAGATTTGATTGCCTATAGAGAAACTCTCACTGGTGACAGTTTATTTACTTGGACAAGTGAAAAACACTGACAATAATGAGTTGATTAGTGTTTGCATAAAAATAAACATGAACAGTGTATTTGAAGAACAAAGTGGAACTATATGGTGTTTTACAGCCTCATTCAAATATGAATTGTGCCCAGCTTGCAAGGGATGTTTGCAGTGATGATGATGCTGATGGTTTGGCAGGCTTTGCCAGTTTCTTTTTTCCACCCAGGAGGACTGAACCATTCTTTGTTTGTTCCAAGTGATCCATACATACCATGGGCTTTAACTGCAGTCACCTCTCAGTTATCTGTGGTAGGGGTACATTAGGGCAATACCAACTAAGCAAAGGTGTGAGTAATAATAAAGAAGAAAGAAATCTGTAAATTAGGTTGCAAAAGTATATTTAGGTCTTAATAATCCTAGGCTGAACCAAAAATCCACCTAGTCCATCTGTTTCCTTACAGGATTTAACAGCTTTCACAATTCACAAGGTTTTCTTGAGCAGAGAGGCTGTGATTACCATTAGTGCTTTTAAGTTAAAACTTTTGAAAAAGATCTCTGAAAATAATAGAGGTGACTAATTAGCAGCAAGTCACACAAGGTCTGGTTCAAGCAACTTGTCATTTTCATTCTGTTAGCAGCAGCTGCTGCTCCAGGAGTGTTGGGTGGTGTCTAATGATGGTCCTGAGTAGGCACCTGAGGTCATGAGAGTTCATGTGCTGTGTGTTGGGTTTGTGTGGCAAAACTTTGGTAGCAGAGGGCTACAAGGGCGGCTTCTCTGAGAAGCTTCCCCTATACCAACAGAGCCAAGGACAACTGGCCCCGCTGGTCAAGGCCAATCCCATCAGCAACAGCGGTAGCACCTCTGGGGTAAAATATTTGAGAAGGAAAAAGTTGCACAGCAGCAATTGCAGTTGAAGGAGAAGAGTGGAAATATGAGAGAAAGAGCTTTGCAGACACCAAAGTGAGTGAAGGAGGAGGAGGAGGTGCTGCAGGTGCCAGAGCAGGGGTTCCCCTGCAGCCTGTGGTGCAGACCATGGTGGTCAATGGAACTGCAGAGATCCACCTGCAGCCTGTGCAGGACCCCATGCCACAGCGGGTAGATGCCCATAGGAGGCTGGGACCCCATGGGAAGCCCACACTGGAGCAGGCATTTGGCAGGAGCTGTGGCCCCACAGAGAGAGGGGCCCACACTGGAGCAGGTTTGCTGGCTTGTGACCCCATGGGAGTCTGTTCCTGAAGGACTTGCACCCCGTGGGAGAAACCCATGCTGGAGCAACCTGTGAAGAACTGCAGCCCATGGAAAGGACTGATGTACGAGAAGTTAGGAAAGAACTGTTTGCCATGGGAGAGGCCTCACACTGGAGCAGGGGAAGAGTGTGAGGAGTCCTCCCCCTGAGGGGGAAGTAGTGGTAGAGACTGCAGTGATGAACTGACCACAGCCCCATTCCCCCATTCTCTTGCACCACTGTAGGTGAGGAGTCAGAGAAAACCAGGAGTGAAGTTAAGCCTGGGAAGAAGGGAGGGGTGAGGGGAAGGTGTTTCATGACTTGGTTTCATTCCTTGTTGTCCTGCTCAGATTTGATTGCTAATAAATTCAAGGAATATCCCCAAGTTGAGCCTGTTTTGACAGAATGTGGTGAGTGATCTCTCACTGTCCTTATCTCAATCCATGGGCCTTTTGTTACGTTATCTCTCCTTTGTCCAGCTGAGGAGTGGAGTGGTGAAGCAGGTTTGATGGAACCCTAGTGTCTGAATTCAGTGTCACTGAATTATGTGTAAAGTTAGTAGCCATTCAGATAGCCACAGTCACAGTCAACAAAATAATCCTAGGAAAAATGTGGTCACTGTTTAACACTCAGAGACCAGCTACAAGTCACTAGGAAAATAACTGACCCCAGAAAGAAATAAATATAAACATACACAGAATCTGCTGATTTTTCAATCTCAATGTGTATTTTTAGATATTTTTTTTTTTAATTCTGTATATGTTGAAGTAAGAAAAGGCTTCAACATCAATATGTACTTTCTCTGGAAAGGATGGTTCTAATACAGTCTGTTCTTTCCTTGGTTTTGCTGTACTGCCAGCAGTACCATGCCACTACGTTGGAAGGAAAGGCAGATTGTATTGTGATGTAAGAGCTTGTTAGAAAATAAGAAAAGGTTTGCATGTGCTGATTATCCAGATTGTTTGTTCTATCTGTGTCTACCTTAGAAGGAAACAGGTGGGAATGTAATTATCTGTCTGTAGCTCCTATAGCTTTATTTACTTTTGCTAGCTGGAAAAAACCTCTCTAAGTATCAGATGAGCATTCCTGTCGTGGGCTTTAAGGAAGTGCTTCTGTCCTATTGCTGTAGGCTTAACAGTGTACAGCTTTTTTTTTTTTCTGGCTACAACATCTGGATTTTTGAGCCTTAAAAAGATGAAGATGAAGAATATGATAAATGCGTATTAAACCATTAAAAATATCAAAGTGCAACAAAATACAGGGATCTGGAGAAAAACCAGTATTTTCTAAAACAGAAGTATCACACTTCAACATATGAAAGTCTTATTAATGATATGATTATTGGTGGTTGTTTTATTACTGTGGTATTCACAAGCAGCAGCCTGGAATGGGGTGGGTTGTATTTGTTTTTCTACACTTGCAGTCTACAAGACAAATTTCTGAAGTGATGCTTTATTGCTACAATCAGAAAAGAGTTTTGCAGTAGCAGCTGATGCTATTTTCACTGTTTTGAGACAAATCCTGGATTATGATTGTCTCTGTACTGCCCTGTCTGTATCTCGTGTAGTAGCTATGTAAGGAGGTTGCTGCCATTGGCTCTTTGTATTTCGTTTTTGGAATGTGGGGATGGAAATCAGTCATAAATGTTTTACAGACTGGGTACTGTAGGCCTATAGCTTGGGTCTTAGAGTGTTTTTGAGTGGTGTCCTTTGAAATAGTGTAACATTATGGTTGCTGATGGAAGGGTCATGTAAATGTAGTGGTGGCTGGTTCGTTGCTAGACTGTTGTGACAAACACCAAGTGTGTCCAATGGCAGCTGGAGATTCTACAAAAAAAATGTAGTGGCAATCTAATACTGTGATTTCAGACAGTGAATGAGCTGTACTTGTTAGTGTCTGGAATGATGTTCTTTACTGCTGACAGGAAAATGGTAGCCTGAGCAATAGATAAATAAAGTTTATTACAGAAAAAAACAGGCACACCCACGCAGACCAAGCCTTTTGTGACCAGTTACCTTATGTGCACAATTCAGTGAATTTGTCCATTCTCTCTTGGGTAAGTTGTTGGTAGAGGATTGTAGTAGTTGAATTAGCATGTAAAACAGAAACAATATAAGGATTACAAGATGGGTAAGCAGTACAAGCCATGCTATCCCATGCCTCTTAATTGGGCTGCTGGATTTTATCACCACAGCTCAGGGTAATATGCTTCTTTGCCACTTCTGAGATGTAATTACTCTGGTGGCTACCTTCCTAAATTCTCTTTACAATTTTACCCTACTGTGAACCTCTGTCTTAAACTATCAGTGCATGTTGTGAGTACTTTTTTCTTTTTTTTTGTGGGCATTGATCTTTTCACATGAATAGATCAGATAGTCTCTGGCCAGAGCTGCTCTTGTCAACCTGAGCTTAAGATAAAGCCAAACATCTAAGGATAGCTTTTAAAAACACTGACCAAACAAGGAAATTGATCATATTGCAGTAAGCTGTAGCTGATGAGACAGATGGATGTTTTTGAACTTTGGAAAGAATTCCTGTTTCTCAGGAATTAAATTCTATGCATGAATGTAATCCCTAGACTGGGCACAGCATTATGCCTGCTCATTTCCCCCTTTCTTTGGACACTTAAAATCTGTTTACTGAAGTATTAGAAATGGTGTTATTTTCTGCACATGAACATAGTCAAGAGTAAAGTTGCAATTTGATACTGAAGGCATAATGTTACAAGTTACTCAGATCTTGCTAATAATGATGAAAGCAAAGAGCCAAATGTCATGAAAAGTACCTGGCTAAAAACCATACATTAAATAAAGAATCTGCCTGAGTGAGCCTTTTTTTCCCTGTTTCCCCTGCATCCCTGGCACATATTACATGTACCTCATACTCAGCAATGAATTTCTAAAGTTTATTTGTAGGAGGTCTGTCTCTACATTTGAATTTTTAGATACTGGCACATGCTTTGAAGAAACTTGCCTTTTTCCATCAAAGACACTCCTTAGTTTTTACTGAAATATTGTTGGTGAGAATAATTTATGTGCTACAGTTAGTATGTGAGTGTTCAAATCTAAAATCTTTCATGTGAATTAGCTAATTTGCATTGAAATCTTTTCTCAGTTTAAACTTGTTTGTTATGTATATTGTTTGAGAGTTGCAGGCCTTGTGTACCAGCCCATACACAGCAGCATTCCAGTGATAGATGAGTGATTTCTCTGCATGTGTGTATTAATTTGTTTAACAAATACTAACAAAGCCTTTGCAGCAATGACCTCTTAGGAGGTGTCTGTACCTGTGACTGCATTCTTCATCAAACCCCTCTGCAATTAAACTGTTCAGTTGTGCAGAAATTGTTAGAGAGGATGGGGAGTTGGTCTCAAGTTGCCTCAAAATAGAATATTTAGCCTGATTCAGTGCTCCTAGCTACCACAGACGATTCAACTCTTAAGAAGCAGTAATGAGATTTAATTGGGATTAAGCTCCAGCACTGCCCACTTACACAAATGGCCAGAAAGCCACCCTACCCCCTACAGGGTGCTCAGTGCTGTCATGTGGTGCCCCCTCTGTTAACCTCAGAAATCCCTGAGCACAGACTGAGTGTAATAGGCTGATTGTCTCTCCTTGGAGAGATAAATGCATCCCCAGTGCTACAGCTTGAGCCACAAGGATGCTGTATCCTACCCAGGTGCATGAGGGGCAGCCAGACTGGAGAATTTCAGAGCAAGAGGAAGGTCATCTAATCACATCATAGATCTTAGCTGGAGGTTTTGAAAACAGTGACCATGCCTTTAGGAAAGGGAGCTTCAAATAAACTTTTTTCCACTCATTTCTTTAGATTAGTAGGACTGAAAAGAGCTTGTGTCTGCCTATGGGGAATTTTTTGGGTTGAAACACAATTATCTTTAACTTTTCAGGATATTTGCTATTAGTTTTGAGTATTACTTGAGCATAGACACTGCATTTGAAGTAGATAAGCTCCCAGGGTCTGGGCTTTTCTGCTTTTGAAGCAGATATACTGATAGACAGTTCCATTGCAATTGTCTTATGTCATGCCTGGCTTTCTGAAGCATCCTTTGAAACCCAACATGGCCTTTAAAGGTTAAGACATTGCTTACATCAAATGCCTGTGACACTTGGCTCAGTAGAAGCTTAAACAAGGGCATGAACCAAAAGTGCCCATCTTTTAATTTTTTTTCCTAGCCCTTCTTTCACATTGGAGATGATTATCTCAGTGAGTTAAGTGACTTCTAACTTGTGAGGCTTTTCAGGATGGAGCACATGGAAAATGTAGTATATGCATGCAAAATATATTTTGGAGACAAACTGCAGCCAAGCTGTGTGATTTGGATTCTTGGTTTGAATTCTGGTTTATTGTGTCAGTTACATGTCTTCAGCATGACTATTCTGTAGTCATGTATTTACCTGTAGTCAGCTGGACCTGATCACAGCTCTTGTAGCAGGGAGCTTCTCTTCTCATAAGCCTTCATTCTCTTTTTAACATTTTTTTGAATTCTTTGGAGAAAAATTGCAAGGTAACTGAGAGGTCAACCGACTTAAAAATACAAGTTATTTATTACTGCAGCCATGGAATGAAGGAAACAATTTTCCAGGGGAGCTTACCTTCCCACTCACATGTAGCTTCGAGACTCTTAGCTCACTGCCTTAAAAGATTGATCTCGATGTTATGATGGTTTTAATCAGTATTGTTTGCTGGGGATTAGTGGCCTCACCACAAATCCTGTCTCCTCCAGGGCCTGGTATGGCTAATGCTGTCCCACATATCTGTGCCCCTGTAGCAGCCCAGTGAAAGTTTGGAGTGAGATCCAGGCATGAAGAGCAGATCTTCACACATGGCCCAAGGGCTGAGCTGCCCTTCAGGTGGCAGTGGCAGTGCTACTGGGTTGCTGGAATTCAGGACATCCCTCTGGCTGTCCTGGATTGCCAAGACCCCTCCCAGGGGGCTCAGAGACCCTGGCACAGAGCCCAAGACCCCTGTGCCTTTGATCTTGACCCATGGAGCAAATTACCAACCTTATATGAGGATCTGCAAGCCACGACAATTTAAGTAGAATGATAGTGAATTTACCACAGGGTGAAAAATAGATTATTTAGAGTTTTTAGAATGGAGGTTCAGGGGGCAAGGTGAAGGAATCTGGGCGTGTCCAGCCTTTCTCCTTCTTGGCCTCCATCTTCTGCTGTGATGTTGGCACTTTTAGATTGGTTTAGAGTAGAAGCTCACTGTCT
>JAWWEY010000001.1:16399274-16420848 GCA_035582745.1 Loriotus luctuosus | reverse complement strand
AATTAATGGCCAATCACAGTCTGGCTGTCTCAGACTCTCTGGTCAGTCACAAGATTTTATTATCATTCCATTCCTTTCCTTGCTAGCCTTGTGATGACATCCTTTCTTCTATTCTTTTAGTATAGTTTTAATACATCATTTTAATATAATATATATATAATAAAATAATAAGTCAGCCTTCTGAAACATGGAGTCAGGATTCTCTTCCCTTGTCCTGGGACCCCTGTGAACACCACCACACAGGCCAGCCAGAGGGATGTGCTGGGTTCTGACACTGCAGGAGACACTGCTCCATGGGGACAGCTCTGTGCCCCGTGCCACTGTCACTGCAGCTCGGGGCGGGCGAGTGGCAGCCAGAGCCCGGTGCCACCCTCGCCCAGCACAGTGAGTCACTCCCTCACTGAGTGGCAGCTCCCACTGGCAGCGTTTCCAGGGAGCCCAGGGGATGTCTCCCGCTGGCAGAGGCTGGGATGGGGAGCCTGGCACCCCAACCTGGGGATGGGCAGGCTGGGAGCTCCCCTGTGCCAAGGGGGCAAAGCAGGCAGCCCGCTCCGGAGCAAAAAGCAGCAAAGCCTCGTGTTCTCTGTCATTATAGACATGCACACACTGCTGTTCTCAAGGTAAAAAAGGGCATTTGTTTTCTGACTCACAACATTTATAGATTTCCAAAAATGACAGTGGATTGGAGGGTGAAAGTGCTGTGACAGTGTTCACAGGGGTCTGAGGATGAGGGAAGAGACGAGGATCTGACTCCATGTTTCAGAAGCCTGATTTATTATTTTATGATATATGTTATATTAAAACTATACTAAAAGAATAGAAGAAAGGATTTCATCAAAAGGCTAGCTAAGAATAGAAAAAGAAAGAATCTTAACAAAGGCTTCTGTCTCAGACTCTCTGTCTGAGCCAGCTGGGCTGTGATTGGCCATTAATTAGGAACAACCAACATGGGCCAATCACAGATGCACCTGTTGCATTCCACAGCAGCAGATAACCATTATTTACATTTTGTTCCTGAGGCCTCTCAGCTTCTCAGGAGAAAAATCCTGGCAAAGGGATTTTTCAGAAAATAGCATGGCTACAGGTAATAAATAACATTAGGTAACTTGCCATGGGAAGCTGCAGGTTAAAATCAGTGTACAACAAGTGTAAAACAAGTAAATAAAAAAATGCAGAGTATCTTGGTATATTTTCTGTTGATTCAAGTTTATTTTAGCTTAAAGAAAATAAAAGAAATATTAAGTCGGGCTAAAAAAGCCTGTCTCAAATGAAATACAAAGATGTAGTTTCAGGATTGTGTGATTTTTAAAATAGAGGGCTTAACTTTGTATTCCTTTAAGACACAGTCAATATTTTAATTTCTCTGGATAAAAGGCTTCTTAAAATGTGTGGTGCCTTATGTATCTTCTTTAAGATTACTTTTACAGGCTAATGGATGAATAGTTTTATGAAACTTGTAAGTCTTAAATGTGTAACCCCATAGAAACAGTAAGTTCTGTCAGTGTGGATGCACTAATTTTTTTTCCTGCTTTTTTATTGGAATTCTATGCTAGGAATATGCACTAAGGAAGGTAAATATGGAAACTGTTGTGGATAATGGAGAGAAGGTTTTTTTTTCCTGAGCCTGCATGTTAGTCTTCCCAGGAGATGCTAGCCAAAGTTAGCTTCTGTGAAGTCTGATGATGCTGTTGCCCTTAGAAGTGTTTGCAAAAAGATAGAGAGAAATAAAGTTAATGTGAGTTTTTTAATGCACACAGTGCATGTAACTGCTTTGTGTTCAGTTTTCACAGTAAGATGATCTATAGTGGGAGTTTAAAAGAAATCAAAATTACTCCTGGAAACAAGATGATGCATCTAATTTCCCACTGCTGCTCTCCCCTTTTGGGTATGGCTCTGCAGCATTTCAGTGGAGTCAGATAAAGTGCTCTGGGTTTGATCTTTTCAGAAGGTTTATATTTATTTAGGTTTCCTTTCTCCTGTAGGTGGATATATTCCCTTCAGCAATGCCATATTCTGGAAAATATTCTGTTCATTCTTCTACTTTCTTTCGACAGAGGTGGTAAAAGGAGATTGTTCTTGGGCTGATTTGATGGTTCTTGGGCTGATTTGGTCCCTCTTATCACAGACTAGTCTGTGATAAGAGGGACCAAATGCTGTCACCTCTTTGCTCCACAAAATGTCACAAATCAGTCAGGTGACTTTTTTGGAATAAGAACCTGAACTCAAATTGACTTTGAACCATAGACTGAAGGCAAGAGCACCCTATCCCCCAGTTAGCACTGTCAAAGGATCCAATGGTATTTTTAAATGCATGGGTCAGAGAGTGAATTTACTGCTAGATCTAGTACTGACTCACCTTTCTCACGTGTGCTTGTGCACAAAATTCTTGTCGGTGTGTGAAACCCTTTTAAAGCAGCTGTGAGCATGTTAAATCCAAACAGATGCAGTGGATACATCTCTGCTTTTAAGAACATCCTTCTTCCTGCTAGCTTCTTGCCCCAGTCCAATGTGGTGGTAAGAGCAGGGGCACAGCCTGTTGGACCAAACACACTTTCTGAAGCCCTGTGTCCAACCCCCTTGTTCTTTCCACTCTGACCAGCTAAGAAGACCAAGTCGTATGGTCAAGCCTTTCCATTACTAGTGGGATTTTGTTTCCCTCTCATTATAGAATGTTCATTCATTTGGCCATGATCAGCTGTTGCTGTTTTTTCCCCCCATTCCTTAGGTTTGGTCTCTAAAGCACAGAGCCCTTGTCACCAAAGGGCTGCTGTCATTTCACTGCACAGAACTCTGTAGTGGGCAGGTGTGGCACATGTGGATGGGCCACACTGTTGCTTAAAAGGAAGATTCTCTTCTGCAGTGGTTTTTTTTGTTTGACCATTACACTCCTCATTAAATACCACTTTTTTCTAATCTTCCTCTGCTCTCCAATGTCTGTGAATTATCTGTGATTAATTTCAAGAATTTAGTTGAGAGCCTGCAGCTGATGAAATTCTGCTTTTTTGATGGGAAGGATGAAAATTTGACAAGAAAATTTAACAGATACTTATGCTTGGCAGAATGATTTTTGAATGTAGAACCTGAGAATGAAATAGAGAGCAAAGGATAAACCCACCTCAGAGAAGAAGGTGTTTTTACCAAGCAGAAAAATTCCACAGGCGAACAAGTCTGCCGATGTTGCAAGTAGAAAAAGGGTCTCAGAATTTTCCACTGCAAGAAAACTGAAACACAACTTCTAGCTTAAACTGTAACATACTAACTTTTAGTGATTGGAGAATAGTAACATGAATATGGTAATTATGGTAGTTATGATAGGCTATGGATAAAAGTTAAGATGCTCAGCAAAGAAAAGTATATAATGCATTTTAACTAGAACTAAAAGGTCTCCAGGATGTAATAAACTGCATTTTGGAGAGCAGCCTGGAGTCCCACATCTCTCATTATGGCTCTTAAACTTTTCTTTTTGTATACTGACTGTTATTGTCACAGCATTGCTCTGCTGCCTCTTTTGTATAGGCATGTTGGCAGATTCTGGCAATATTATTTCAAAGTCTATTTCTGTATTACTTTTTGGTAGATTGCTACATGAAATTTAACTTTTAGAAATGCTGCATGTGCTGAATTTCCCCCCTCTGTCTCAAAAGAAGTTCAGGGTATCTGAAAATTAGGCAGATATGGGGATTGCATTTAAGAAACAATAATTCAGGAAAATTGTTGCTTTCATGATGCTTTTGTTGTAGTGTAGAGGGCCTGTTATGAGCAGTGTAATTAAATACCACCTTATTAGCCTTCCTCCTTGGTTTTCTTTCTTATCATTTCCTCTAATCCCCAGTAATCACTGTCACACTCCCACAGATGCTGAAATGTCTGCTCCATCCTAACTTAGTTAATGTTGAGAAAAAGTCTCTTTCTCTTACTTTTAATATACTTTCTTACTGGATATCAGCTGAAGCTTAGAACAGCTTGTCTCAGCTTTCATACCTCTTTTTTTGTCTTGGAGATGTGAGGTTTGCCTTTGTGGGTTTCCGTGTCATATATGTATATACATGCATGCTCTGTAAGTGCTAATACAGAATATATCCTGAGTTTCCTAGCCAGATTTTCAGAATGAGCAGGTGGACATATTCATGCCAAGCTTAAAAAAATATTTTAAATATCTTTTTTCCCCCTTTGAATTTTCATTTTAATTTGTGTGATCATGTTAACTGACAGTACCTTACATAGAAGGAATACTATCCCAATTAATTTCTTTGGATATTAAGTAGATTTACAAATTGTGAGATTGTTAACCCATCTTTTTTTTCAATTTGTGACTGAAATGCAAATGGAGAAGGTAGTTCCAATCCATAGGGTGGGGATTTTTTCAGTATAAATCTTCATGTAAACATTCCTATCTATAAATTAACTTGGCTTGTGTTCCTTACTGTGTAGCTGTATTCAGTTCATAGAACGTAGCATTTATCCCATTCTATATTTTGAGATATATATGTTTGGAATTCCAGTATTGCCAAATTTGCCCTGACTCTGCCCTGTGATTGTGGCCATGTTCCCACTTGTGCCAGACAATTTTTGGAAAATCCAAGTGAGGAGAAATGCAAGCAAAAGTAAATATTGTTTTCCCAAGAACCATGGATGACCTGCTATGAGATTGAAACACTGCTGCCAAAGCAGCACAACCTGTGCTGCTCGCAGGAGAATTTACAGCTGACCTACAAGACCCCTTCCCATTTTTTTCTGTAGCAAAAAGCAGCTTAAAGCCTGATCCTGCAGGGCTTTCAGTGTAAAGTTTTGTCTGCATCCTGCATTTCCAATGAAGGCATGTAATACACATCGTAATTTCCATTTCCTCAGATTTCAATCAAATTTCAGAAAATAAAGTTTTAAGGAGCTGCAGTTGCTTACAGGTCTGATAACAATCTACAATGACAAGAGATGTGGAAAAAATCTCTTATGAGAAATGAAGCCTTAAAGGAACCCATGCAACTTAATCTGTTGAGCAGATTCTCAACCATACCTGCTGAGGGCTCCTGTACAACCCCACATCTTTAACAAAGTGTGTCTAGCAGCATTGGGCAGATGGGACAACAGGAACTAGGTTATGAATCCTTTCCAAAGGAAGCAGGTCTGTGAGATTTTTTTGGTTGCTGATGAGAGGGAAATATGTGCTCTGTCCACTCTGGTGGCAAGAGTTAAGCTGAGATTTAGCGTGGAAAGGAGTTTGTGGCACAGTTTTCTCTGAGAATCAAAAGGCAATTTCCCCAGGAATCCCCAAAACTGTGATGGGAGGTGCTAACCTACCAAAAGAGCAACTTGAAGTTCCTGGCACAAGATACAAACCCTTCAAGGTGTTGCCTCAGCAGCACTTTTGTGTAGTATTGACTTTCCATGAGCAGCTCTATATTCTTCAGTGTTTGCACCACAAAGTGCTCAGTGACAGATTAGGGTGAGAGGCAAGAAGGCAACCCTGCCTGAGGATGCCTGAATGGGTGGCATAACAAAACACCTCCTTAGCACGTTGAAATGGGTACTTAGCAATGTAAAATGAGTGATTTTGCCTCATTTTCTGAATTCTGAGGGCCATATTTGAAGGTGGGATGGAACATCCCAATGATACGAATTATTTGCAACCACTTACTCCCGGTGCTGCTATTTGAATACTTCACAGAGGCAGATTACTTTGTATTCCTCAGGTTCCTGTGGAAGATCTCTTCTGCTGTCTCCTCTTCCCCTGTTGTGTGATCTTCTGTGCTAACCATTGTCTTTCTCGGTTTAATTAAATGTTCTAATCACTCTTTCCAGTTCTTGACATTGTTTTCTTTGCATAGAGCACTTCCTTTAGTTTCTTCTAAATCTGGAAAAATACAGATTATATCTGCTCTTTCACATCCCCCATCCCCTTCTATGCATGCAAAAAATAAAAATTTCAGTTGCCCTCTTTTCAGCCACAGACTCAGATTTCCTTTACCCCTTTTCTTATCCATGCCCTTACTGTTCTCTTATTGACTTTCATCCCTTGCATTTCAAGTTTTAGCCTCCTCTAGTTTAAAAAGAAAACCCTTTGCCATATATATATATATATATATATATAATATATATATATATATATACACCTAGTGTTCAAGTTGCATGTAGTTGAAACAATATCTGTTTCACTAAGCTGCTCCTGATATTTCTTCTTTAACTCACTGTAGGCAGTATTTGTACCTAACCTGTCAGAGATGTTCCTCAAAGCACTGCTCTGTATTCAGGCCTTTCTCTATAGCTTCAGGTCTGGCCACTCTCTTCATTTCCTTGAATCACCCCCAGTGCTGTGGCCTTGCCTTCATGACAGTGTGGCTCTGCCCTGCATCGTGGTGGGGAATAGGGGCAGGCAGATAGAGAATCATTTCTTGGTATCACTTTCCTGTTGTAAATGAGGAATATTGATGGATTAAATCAAATATGCTTTGTACAGTACTACACAGATGGAATTAACTAATATGGGATTATTTCAGATCTCCTTGACATTTCCTTTGCCTTTTTCTCCTGCCTGGGATTACCCTCAGGATATTTTCTCTTCTGTGCATAACGATAGTCTCTTAGGATCAGGCAACAATGTCCTATATAATTGCTTTTCTGCAGATCATGAGTTGGCAGAAGCTCATCTGGTTGGTACATGTGATTTGCTGCATTGTTGTAGCCTGTGTTTAATGTATTTGTATTAATTCATAGTAACTTTCCATTATGTAAAATAAATGTTGAGGAAGGTGAGCACCAGAACAATGGACACAAAACAGCTTCCAGCATCAGGAAAATTGGTATAATAATGTCAGGAAAGTCTCACTTCAAGAGAACTAATTTTGTGCAAAGCACCTGACAGAGCTAGCTTCAGTGAATAAAGGCACCCATTAAATTTGGTGTGGCTGCTGCTGTTATGGAGAACTATTTATAGATCACTTCAAGTGTTGAAAGGGTGAAGACATTAAATAATCTTTGCAGTCTGTGTGCAGTAGATCAATTTCTAACTCCATCTTAATGAAGGAACTGAGTCAGAGAGGTGAAGTGTTTTGGCAAAGGCTATTCTGTCCTAAATGATTAAACCAGTATTAGAATCCTAGAGCCCTTGGCTTCTAGAGGGGAAAAGGGGATGCTTACCATGGAGTTCAAATATGTCATCACTTGCCCCCACCCAGGCTGGAAAGCAAATTGAATAATTGAGAGAGAGGAAGAGAGTCACACTACAGACTATTGCAATAGGGGGTGCTAGTTTACTATGAAATTATATGAGAATTAAGTAATTTGATGCCTTATGAAAAATGTGGATGTGGAGACTGTGTTGTGTTTCTTATTCTGCACTTTGGCCATTGAAATAATAATTTACCATTTCAGGTTTGGTTCTTATAAGTTCTCCTTATAATTTATTGAATAAGTGACTTAGAAATAGTAAGACACGTTTGTTAACTCCAGGGACCCAGACTCAGGGAACTTGGGAGCCACCAGCTCCTCAGGCTGCCCTGCAACAGTTTTGGCCCAGGCACCCCTCACTGGGGTGTCCCTGTTCCTTTCTCTAGAAGTCAGGACTGCACTGAGCTCTGGTCTCAGGGGCCTTTGAGGAGCAGTGAGCGAAGTGCTGGGTACAGACTAGCACTAGGTATTGAAAAGATGTGTGAGGCCTCTAATACCTGGGGTTGGTTTTAATAGCACCTACAAATCGTCCTGGCTGGCTTAGTGTGGAAGAACATCTCCTTTTCTAATGAGAAAACATTTTTACTGAGCTACTACTTACAGATAAGTTTCCAAAACCTTGTAGAGAGGGAATCAATCTCTAGATTGATTCCTTGTAGATGCCAGTGCACTGAGAGTGAATATACAGCCACTGTATAGATCAGCATAATGAACCCTTAATAAAACTACCCAAAGTCCAACACAGCTGTGGTGGCCCCAAGTTTCCACTGTTGACTACCTGGTTTCTTTGTTTGCCACTTAAAATTAGTCTTGCTGTGTCTTTGTTTTTCATACTAAAGAATCACCAAATGCTTCATTTAATGGAGTTGTATAATAAATGTGGTCAAAGAACATGCTGAAAGGCAAGCTAACTGAAATTAGTATTTTGGCAAGCCCTGCTGGGGCTGATATCCAGGCTGTCTGCTGTTCTAGCTGTGATCACAATGCCCTCATGTTCTAGAAAGAAGAGAAGGCTACTCACTGACATGGCTCCGAATCAATAACAGCTGAATTTCTTCCCTTTCCTAGAAGCACAGGAAAATACAGGTGAAACGAGTGAGCAGGCTAACCTGCTCAAAAAGTCTCTTTTGCCTTTTCAACCCTCCTTCACAAGAAGAACCATCAGGATGGCTTAGAGTGACAGTCCTTAGGTCACTGAATACATACGGGTGTTTTTCAGAGAAGTTTGCAAAGTGAAAGTAGTATGTTTAAAGCTAATTTTAATTTAATTACAAAGGTGATACTTGAGTTAATTCAACTCCTGTTGTTTTTACTGAAAAATATACCTGCACTGATTATACAAAGAAAATCAACCCGATAAGCAGTCCACCAAACAATCCCTTTTTGACCCCCTAAAGCAGAGAAGCAGTAATTTTGTGGATGGACATTAATTTTCTGTAAGTATTTGATATTCTCTTTACATTGGTACAGCAGCAGGATACAGCATTATTTCTCAACAGCTCCCATTATTTCTCAGGACTTCCTCCATTTCTTGTGGTCGTCCTCACAGGAGGATCTCTGACTTGCCTCTAGAACGAATGGCACTAATACCCTGAGAATTTTGATAAAAAAAATATGAGCTGTGTAGCCCTTCTTAGCCTTTTTTACACCAATACATGAAAAAACATCATCCCTGCCACTTGTGTAGCCATAAACTGAGTCATCAGATTAATCCTGCTGTGGTACTTTAGGCTGTAGCTTTACTTTGGAAAGATGCTTTCAAATCTATAGACAATTAGCAGAAGTAATACTGAATTTCTGAAGACTGTTTGCTTAAAAACTTCTTATTGTTGGCATCCTCTAACGTGGGAGATTGTTGTACCTGCAGAGCACTGTAGGAAATGTAGAGCATCTCTAACAAACCTAATGCTCTTTGCACTGTCTCATGTCGAGTTTCAGTTGTATTTTGGAAATGTCAGACGTATTTCCTTTTCAGCAGGGACTTTGTCAGTAAATTTTGAGCTTAGCAAATGACAGTACAGAGAATAGAATTATTTCAGCATGCAGAAGGAAATAAAGTGGTATAAACTGCATTTCATCTATATTACTCAAATTTCATTTATATTACTCAAATATATTTAGGATTTGTTTTTGTTTTCCAGAAACTGGCCTATACAAAGGAAGCAATGGGCAGGTGAGTATCTGTGTTCTCCTTGCATTTTATTCTCTCTGGAGATAACAACAGGGCCGAGCTGTGACATTTTGTAACCTTTTCTCTCTTTTTTTGCCAGTTCCTGTGCTGATTGGTCATGTGGGTAAGTAATTTTCCCTTTCTAAAGGCTGGTGGTAGATCCTTTCTCTGGTTCTTGCTGCTGCTGGCATTGATTGGTGTACTGAAGATGGACAGCATTCACCTTTGTGCAAAATATGTTTAGAAAAGTGTGGTGGAGAAATCTGGTGGTTCTTGCATGTGAACCTCTGTCCTGGCATGGTTGGCATGCTCAAAATATCTCAGCCAATCTGAGGCTTGTACTTCTGCTTAAGTGTGTCATCACCTTGCTGGCTGTCAGGCACAGACCCAGGCTATTTACCTGAAGAGGTTTAGTGGGGGAAATCTATTCTGGGAAAGAGGTGTGTCCATAGTTACTTGTGTTAGTGTTCTGGTTCTCTGGAAAATCTTTCCCAAAGGCTTTCAGGTAGTCCTGGTCATCATTACAAAAACAAAAAAGAAAATGGAATATTTTGAATGCCATTTTGAAAGACTTTCAAGAGATGTGTTCCATAAACAGTTACAAGGGAACTGGCTGTTTGGGCTCCTCACACTTTTAACAAGGCAATAAAACTGAAAACTGATTTGTGGCATCTTTGTAGCAAAGCAAACCTGAACTTGACCTGTTATTGTCAGGTCTTTTATTGAACTGAAAACAAGTTCAAATTATTATTGCTCCATTGCTACTCAGAACTTAATCTAAACTGTTAATTTTAGGGTAATTCAAACCCAGACTGTCTGGTGCTGAACTCCTCTGAAAAACTGGCAGGTTCAATTCTCTGCTTTATAGGACACATAAGGATATGCTAAATGTGAGTAATTAAAATACCAGGAAGAGTAACGATTTAACAGACTTCTTAGAAAAGCCCACAACTTCTCAAATTAGGTATCCTCATTGTGATTTCATAACCACAGCACAAGTTAAAATTAATAATGTAAGATGATAATGGCAAATGTGTTTCCTAAAGGGTTGGTTTCCCTCTGTCCTGTGGAGCTGAGTGCTCCTTTGTCAAGAGCACTCCCTGAAGCCTCCAGGTCAGCTGGGCAGTGTCCATCTGTTCTGAAGAAGTTTGAGTTTGAAAACCTAGTGCATCCATCTGTGTGATCATTCAGGAAATCTAGTAAATGTAGAGATATATGAGAGGAATTGGAGTCAATGCAGGTGGAGTCTGCAAGTACTGGACTAAGCAAAGGAACAGTGCAAAAAGACCAGCTTTTGATTGAAAGGTGGATCAGAGTGATAAATGTTGTACTTGCCCAAAAAACATCTTATGAAGTGTTTCATGGCAACATTAAAGGGGTTCCAGTAGAAAACTGGCAAACTTTGCCAAACTCAGTTCACTGTGGTGCTGTGCTGCATTTATCTCAAAAATACACTACTTTTATTTCAGTATGTATTGCTTCAGATTGTTTATAGCTTCAGGTTGGGATCTTTGTTATTGCCAGTTTAAATTTTGGGTTTAATGTATCTTTTCCTCTATGATTTGTTGTTTGTCTTGTGCTTGGAAATTGTAGTATTTTATAGCATAAGGAGGGTGATAGAGGGTGAAGTAGTGACAGAAACAGATAGACTTGTCCTGGGTAATGGAACATCAGGAGAAATTAGTAGAAATAATTTTTACATTATAAAATCCAAACTTACTCTAAGACCATTCTGGACATCTTAGAGCATTCATGGTTTAAGACGTGAAGTTCTTAAACCAGAGTCCTACAAACAACAAAACCATCGTTTTCTGTCATGGGTAGAAGATATCTAACTCCAGATGCCTTGTCCCATCTCAATACTGCCAACAGCCAGTGTTATTCCCTGAAAAATTACCCATACCTCCCAGTAAAGATCAGAATAAATGTTCTTCTAAAAATATTCTGTAAGCAATTTGCATAAGTACCCAACCCAGCATCACCATCAGCCTCTAAGGTGCAGGATGGTAAATCCAGTGTCAAGTCCTTCCTGCAGAAATGAAAAGTGAGTGCAGTTCCACCCTCTCCTGTGCACTGCTGTTCCCACCTGCTGACCCAATTGTACAGAGAAAGACTGGTTCAGTGCAGGGCAGTACTAGATCTGAGCGTTGTCACCCAGCTGTGCCTCTTACGTCAGAATTCAGAATGGACGACTGTTCTGCTCTTGTCTTGAGGGAGGACATAACTGTCCTCAGTATCTAGATGAGACGTTCAGGTGAGATTCCCACACTGCCAGGGAAGAGCAGGCTTCTCCAGATGGTGCCTTGAAGTGAGGGTCTAGCTGAAGTCTCTGACGTGTCCTGTGGTGAGATCCAGTGTCTCTGATGACTGTGCAGAAGCAGCCATTTCACTTTGGAGGCCTGGCACTGGGCATATTTCTCTGTCTGTTTTCCCACTGATAAGAACAAGAGAATTTTTGCCATAGGTTCTAAAGCATAGCCTCCACACAAGAAACTATTCCACAAGCTTCGACCAATCTCTTTTTTTCTGTGAAACATTTTTTTTTTCTTTGAAACTATTCCTTAATTTGGGGTTGGTCTGGAATGGAAGACAGGCCCTTGATATCTGTTAGTTATTTTAACTGTATTATCTCTCTAAATCAAATCAAAACTTTGCTGAAAGCTGTGAACAGCTGTAGAATCGAAGCTGTGACTTGAGTAGTTTGATACAACTCATACAATCCTACCTAGATGTCAATATAGTGTCTCCCTCTAGCTGGAAAAAGCCGACTTCATCCGGTTAAATGCTGGGATAGTTTTAAAGCAGCCTATGGAAAGGTGCCTTGTGCTCTTGTGGTTTAGCTCCTGGAATAACTCCAATCCGGCATTACTGACAGTGGCGTAACAGCGGGACGGAGGTTTGTTCCCGTAAGGTTTAGAGCATGCACTCACGTAGGTTAAATGCCCAGCTAGCCTGGCCTTTCAGGAACTGAGGGATTAAACCAAGTACCACCAAGGAGAAAGCCTCAAAAGGAAAAGCAGCATAAGGGACACAATCCACATGTGTACACAGCAGCACAGCGGACATTGTAGAGTTTTTGCCCCAGGTGGAAGTGCCAGAGCACTACATCAGCTGATTGCTTTATTCAGTAGGCACTGGCACTTCACACAATGAAGTTCTGTCTCTTAATATTGGAGTCTGTCTCTTGACAGTAGGATAGTTCTTTTGTCTGATTCCTGGGGGATCAAAAGCCAGATCTTGAGAATTTGCTGCAAGCAAAGATGTAGCACAAAATTGTTGCAGCGGAAAACAAGAGCTTTTATGTCATAGCCTTGAGTGCTGTATGCACCACAGCATACTGATGAAAAGATAAAGAGGACAGGATAGTTGAAAAGGAGGAATAGAACACACTACTTTTTCACTTCTTCAGGAGCATTTTTTAATGTAAAATGAAATATGTAGGGGCACCTGTCCTTTCTGATGGTACTTGCTGATTCTAACCTCTCTGAAATTAGTTGCAGTAAATCTTGTCCAGACCTCCTGTGTTCTGTCCATGTTCTCTGCCTTGGCAAATCTGGAATCCATATTTTATCAGCAGTGGTAGCAATGGATGATGATGTATCAATTTGGCTTTTGTACTATTTATCTAAATGTTCTTCATGAAAGAGTAAGACTTTGTCTTCTGTGCTGGGATAATTTCATCAGTTCAGCAGTTCTGCCTGCAGTGATATACAAATCTACTTGAGTTTCTCTACTGTTTGCATGTGGACTTGGCAGTGATATTCCTCATTTAGTCATTTTTTTATCATCTGCACAGCTTTCCCACATGTGAAGAGTTCCACACTGTTCCTTTTCAGTTGTATATTTTCTTTTGTGCTCCCTACTGTCTGGTAGCAAGTATGAAAGGTTTGTCCTATTTTAATTAGAACCAAAAGAGATGAAAATTCAAGAACTACCTAAATGAAAATTATGATAAATGCATGAAAATATTAAAAGGAAGAGAATCTGAGTACACAGCTTGTCTTGATTCTGAAATTAGATAAAAATACTTCTTAAATTGCTAGTTAGTTCAAGGCTGTGTGAGTGAAATATTTAAAAATGAGAAAATCGGACCATAAGTGAGAATTGAAGTAATATTGTTCAAGAAAAATAAATGCTTGACATAGCATTTATAGACTTTGACATAGCATAGTTAGACTTTAGAACATTCAAACTGACCAACAAAGAACATTCAAACTGACCAACAATCTTATAAATAAGGGATAAACTGGTGGATGTCCAGAACATGTAGTACAAATCTGAAGATGTTACTTTCTTCAACCACAGAGTTGGGTTTGTCGTAAACCTTGAAGAGAAATATAGAGAAAAATCTAACTAATACCTTCATAGAACTTCACAGGGAGCTGTGAAATGGTATCACTGATGGCCCATTTGACAGCTCCAGAGTGTTGTTTCTCCTTAATAACGCAGTATGGCTGCACATAAAGAACCAGTTCAGACCTATGAGTCAGTGGAACTCTGTTTATGCTTTGGTGGACTGGAACTTGTCATGTCTTCTCCTGACATGACTGATGCCACACAGAAGTACATACCATGGGCCTTGACAAAAAGAGGAATGTAGGCTGTGTTTGTGAGCTGTGATTGCTGCATTAATATGTATAGGCTGTCCATAAGCACTGTTTGCTTCAGATCAGCTTCCCAGGCCCTGATGGATCTTGCCTTACACCTGCCCAGATCCTGGTGTCTAACAGAGCTGTGTGATCTGAAACCGCTTGTTTCTGCAAGGAAACACAAGTGCAGTGTTGTTTGTCCTGGTGCTTAGACATCTGCTTGTCCATATTCCTTCCTGCCTCTCCATACATATGTGTATGTTTTTATATTTTGCTTACTGCTCAGCCAAGATGATCCAGGGAATCATTCATGCAGGTAGGACAATGGGAATTACATTTCATGTGTCTGTGTCTCAAATTCACAATAAATACCTGTTGGAATACAGTCCCTCTACCTGGAGTGGCTTGCTTGTGTAGGTAGAATTAAAAATCAAATGTGGGTCTTGGATTAATGCTGGGGCAAAACCACAAAAACTCCTGTGTATTTTAAGTGGTGCAAGTGAGCGTGAATTTGAATCTTTGTTTACCTTGAGGAGTGATGTGTTCGGACAATCCAGTATCTGCACTGCCATGTGCATTTTGAGTGACTTTATTAGAGGTGCTCAGTACAATTGATGCATTTTTAGGTGATCAATAAAGTAGGCATTTGACAAATGTTAAGAGGAAGTAGGAGGCAAAAAGAAAGCAAACCTTATTGTTCTGGTAAGGGAATGAAAAACCAATGTTGTGCATAAAGTGAGCTTGGTTACAGCATAGGGTCCTTAAAACTACATTTTCATCCTCTTGAGAAAAAGTGGTAGCTGATCATTTGACCAAACTTGGTGCTTGACTGGTTTGGTTAGATTTATTAGGGTTTTAGTGGATGATGTTTAAGTGCTTGGCTTTTAATTTTCAGCCAGCTGTGCAGTGGAATTCTGTCAGAAAATTTGGTAGCTGCTGAGCGCTTGTATTTAAAAGCCCCTCAGTGCCGATAAGAACATATTCTCTGGCCTTGACCAGGAGGGTTGTCTGTTGTTGCTTAGGGAGCTGGGTTTGCTTAACTTAACTCTTAACACAACCTTACCTCTCCCCTTGACACTGGCCTAACTCTCACCTCGCCTTTCAGCACTATCCTGGCTGCCCCAAGGCCTGGCTTGGGCTGTGGCTGTCACCACATGGCTTAACCAGTGCCTAAGGTGATGCTTGTGACAGAAGCACCCTGTTGGAGAGCTGCCATTTGTTGGGATCAGTGACAGAGAAAGTCCTCTTGGACTTTTGAAACTCGGAGAACTTCACTTTGATGTGTCTATGACCAGTAATCTGACCTAGAAGTAGAAATTGAGAAAGATATTAGGCCTTTCAATTTGTAAACTGTTCCTCTTTTGAAAGTGTGATTAATGCCACAGCATTTTGTTTGGGGTTTCTTGTCTACTTTGAGGATTTTTCCTTTAAAAACTCAAGTAACTTAGTTCAGGGGGCTCCTGTCTGGGTGGGTCTGGGGCTGCCCCAGGGTGGTTCCAGGCAGCTTTGATGGGCAGGGCTGAACCCTACACTGGGGGCAGTAGCAGCTCAGGGAAAGCCTGTGTGAGAAAGGGCAAAAACATGGCACAGGGAGAGAAAGAGGGAGCAAAATGAATGAGAAACAGTGGTGTGGGGAATGCCAAGGCCAAAGGCTCTGCACCATGGCAAATCATGTATTCCCTTGCTGCTGGGAAGCAGACCCGGGGCAGGCAGACCTTTCCTGAAGGAACTGCTGTCACTGCAGAGCATGCACTGGGTAGAGGAGTGAAGATGAGCCTGGGAAAGGGTTAAGAAAAAGTGGTGTCTTAATGTTTGTCTGCTTCTCAAAACTCAAATGTACTTAAACACGCAATAAATTAGATTTCCCTAAATTGAGTCTGATTTTCCCATAGAAGTAATTGGTGAGTGATCTTCCTGGCTCTATTTCAACCAAGAAGCTTTTCATCGTATTTCCTCCCCTGTCTTATGGAGCTGGAGGGAGCGAGAGAGTGGCTGGGTGTGTGTTTGGCCCTTGGCCAAGGCTAACCCACCCCAGAATTGGGTGCTCAGTTGGTCAGAGAGTAATTTTGGTCCTTTTGAGATGCCCTGAGTTGCAGCACAAGTGTGCAGAGGGCTGGCAGGGACAATGTGGGATGCATGGGTGACCTGTGCCTTGTGGGGCAGTAGCTGGAGGTCAGCAGTGCCTGGAGACCCCTCAAAGGACACTGGGCACCGATCTGTGGCCACCTGGAGCAAGTCCCATGAGTCTCAGGTTGGGATCAGGGCTTCCTACGGCAAATCATGTGTCTTGTTGCCCTCTTCTTTAGAAAAGGAGGTGGATACAAGACTCAGTTAATGGCTAGGTATAGGTTTGAATGGACCAGAACATTAAAAATCCTGTAGCAGAGTTTTTACTATTCATCACTTTCCTTTTGATGAGTTTCTATTTTAACTCTAGTTACACCGAACAGTTTGTAAGAAATAAAATCCCGAATTGGTTCACCTTTCCTGAAAAGTAGAGCCATTCTTCCTTCTGAACATTGAACATGAAGCATAAAAATGTTCTGATGCAACTAAAATGTTGTTTGGTGACTCTCTGTTATAGATGTAATATACTTCCTATTGAAACTGGTAAAAGAGGCATCTTGAACTTAGGTGAACTTAATTGGAAAATGTTTCATCAGACCAATTAATAATTAACAATAGTTTTTATTGCAGTTCTAAGATAACAAATGAGTAAAGAAACTAAATCCCTCCAAAACATAACCAGTATTCTCAAGAAAATATCCTTAAGAGAGGCTATCTTGTCTAAATTACACTTTCTAGTAAAATTTTCCAGTTTTGGAAATTATACGAAGATTTACTGAGTTTGCCAAAGAATTGGCAAACTCAGTAACAGTCTTGCACTGTGCTGGCTGAAAACAGGTACCAGTGTCCATGAGATGGAAACAGGCACAACTACACTTCAAAGCTTGCATGGAGTTCATTTTATTTGTGCAAGAAAATACATGAGGATACTGTTTAAATTATTGAATAAGTATTTTCTGATTTTTTCATGTTCCTCATGTTTTCATGGAAGTTTTTATTTTTTGTTAATATTTTAGAATTGTTGTGGAGATCTCACCCTGTCAGTTTGACATTCTGTGAACTATGTATTGGTAGAGTTAATTATTTCGTGGAGGGTTGACTGTGCCTTCTGGGAAAGGATGGGTGAAAAGATTCTTGATTCAAATAGAAAGTTCATCAGGTTTGCCTTCAGGTCTGTTTATTGGCACATAAGCCTTATGTGTCAGTGAGGCAGAGAGAGAAAGGGTTTCAGACACTAACTCAGTGAAACTATGGTCTCTGATCATGTGCTGGTGCTCTGGTATCTGTAGAATGTTACTGTGAGTCTGGTTCTCTCACTGGTGCTGGAAGTCTTTTTTGGAGTAACACAAAGAGTGACTATACAGCCTGAAGGAGGCAAGATAGCAACTTTGAGTAGAGCTTTGCTTGAGGATAGGATGGACCTATCCTGCAAGACCAGTGGTAGAGTATGTGAATCACAAAACAAACCTGGCAAGGCCAGGAAGCATGGCTGACACTGCATATATTGCTGCATATACTTGCTGCAATGAATGTTTCATGGCACAAGTATCATCACCAATAAAAAAGGAGATCCTTTAGAAGTGAGAGAAATATCTCAATACACTGAATTTCAGTAATGTTCATGTTCAGTTTCTCCCCAGCAGTTAAACCTCCAGTCTTACCGCTTGTGCTGTATATATTAACAATATGGCAAACTCAAAAAATAATTTTCCCTTAATCCAGGAAAGACTTGTTTTTGTCAGAGCATGTTTCCCACTCTTGGTAACTTGACAGTTGCTCCAGGCTTACAGAATTGGCTCCAGGCAGCTTGAGTTTACTGTAAGAGTTGTCAAAGCTGTTCATTTTTCTTCAGGCTGACAGTCTTCATGTGATTGTTCCTCTTTTCACATTTGGCCCAGAGTCATTTTATATGTGTGTGTGAATTCCATAACTGGGTTTGGTAACTGATGTGTTTTGAAGATTTCCAAATAAGCAGAGTAAAATTAATTATGGAAAGAACCCATCTTCTTGCAGTGATTTCAGTGCACTTGTGGTGTTTTAGTGCACTGGAGGAGGATTATAAAAACTGAGTGGTTTATAGGGTATTACCAGTTATTTTTGTGGTTCATCTCTTTGCATTTGCTTTCTGTACAGAACTAGAAGGCAAAATGTATTTTGTATGGAACTCCAGGTCATTTGGGATATAAGAGGCTTAGCAACCTAGAGATGCACATGATGTGTTGTAAGATGCAAGTGACCCAAAATCCAAGTTGCAAAATATAACTGAAATACCCTTAAGCCTAATTTTTATGAAGTTACGAGCAAAATAGTACTATGAAAAATTTCTTCTGCACATGTGCTTCTTGGTGTAGTATCAGAATCACAGAAATATCAAAAACTACAACATTTCTCTTACCACACCCAGCTTCAATTTCTGATTTGTTTTTTATCTAGTGGGACTCCTACTCCACCTTTGGATGCTGATGTTACCACACTGAGAGGTCAGTTTTTATCTAACTGCTGTTAAGGCTGATTCTGAATTACCAGAAAATTGAGAAATTCATGTGTTTGGATTTCAGAAAGAGCTCTGAATTTTCACACCTCTCCAATGCCATTTGTAATCTGGTGATCATTTTATGTGCTGACATTTTGATATTTCATGAATCATGAAAATCCTACTCAAGAAATTAGTTCTGTGCTGATTTTGTTGCACCTAAGTTCATGTTTCCAAAATATATCTGCTTAGCAGAATGTCAGCATCTTATAGTGATTGGTGTATTTGATACTTTTCCTCAGGCTTTCCATGTGTCTTCCATGCTTTTGCTGCCATGATGATGGAAACAGGAATCAAATTTGACTATTGGTTTATGCTTGCTGAACTGCTTCTGTGGGTATATAGAAAAAGAAAAACAACAAACAAACCCAAACAAAATAACACTGCTCTCTTTCAAACTCAGATGCAGCTGCCAATGTTCCTCCCCCTCATGAGGTCTCCATCGAGAGTCCTGCAGGTGACACAATCCACGAGCAGGACAATGTGGACACCACTGTGAGTGGGGTTTTTTTCATTCGGTTCAGCATTCTGTTGCCTTCCCTACATTATATTGTCTATGGTCATTTACATTTTAATAGCAATTAAAGGTGTTGTTAATATGGTAATGTTGTTAGTGATGTTAACACAAACTAGGATTTCATAGTGATGCCTTTTTCTTGGTTCTAAAATTAAAGAGCCAGGCACGGTTAAGGGATAAAGGGTTTTTACCTCAGTATTTAATAAGGATTCTTATGGTGCAGCAATTTGCCAAGGTGGAACACACTGAAATGCACACTCATGGTAGATCATGTATACAATCTTACAGACCTTGCAAATTAATATATCTAACAAAGATGTTCCAATGAGAGGCCTGAATGAATAGTGTGACATCCCCCTATCCCCAAGTGTTCTCCTTTAGAAGGGCCTAATCCTGGTCTACAGGGTGTGTTCTAGAGGGGGCCTTGGTTTCTCAAGATAGTGTAAGGCTTTCTGGCCTCCAGCTGTGAGGCCTGGAGGGTGCTTGGTCTCCTGGCCCAACAGAATACCAGGACTATGCTAAGGTATCACACTTAAGGAATTATAAGTATGCATGCTAAGGGTACTGAGAATGCATAAGAGGTGTATTAAAAAAAAGGCAAAATATCATCACAGCATCAATAAAATCAGGTGTGAATTTCTGAAGTTTTAAGACATTTTCCTGGGCAGATATTTTTTTCCATTTGGACAGGCTTTGAAATACCTCTTCCCCCACAGTGGGAGACAATATATCAGTTGAACTATCAGGTGAGGATTTTGCTAGTGTCATGGCACTAGAGAGGGAATGCCTAGTGGGTCTGAAAGCTCCAAGAAGAATGTGGAACATTATTATTTCTATGGAAGCACAATATTCCTTAGGTGCTGTAGTAGTTTCAAGGGTTTGTGGGGTACAGTTGTGTAGGGCAGCAGAGAGGGGGCCTGGACAGCCTTGAAGACTGATATTCTGCTCTTTTTCCTCTGTTGATGAAGGTGAACTTGTATTTAACATCTTACAAGTCACTCTTTCTGTGATATTTAACCAAAGCTCACAACACAGGGAAGTCTAGACCCAATATTTAAAATACCTCTCTAGAAGTGAGCTGACCACCACAGAGGTCCCAGGGCAGTATTTTCTTATAGGAAACAGGTCCTCCAGATGAAATTTTAATTCCACACTCTAGAATCCAATTGCAGTCTTCATGGGCCAACATGACTGAAGAAAATTTTGTAAACCAGTGTTATCAATCAGCTGGCTTTTTTTTGTTGTTTTTGTCAAAATGAAGCTCTCAATGGATCACAGAGAAGCTCACTAAGTTTCACATGCTGATTTATTGTACTGGGATTAACTGGGCCATATTGTTCAATAACCTAGTGTGGCCCTGAAACAAAGCTGAACCAAACTGTGCTTTCTTCTAGAGCTTTCAGTGCTGACTGGAGCTCTGATGTTGGAATAAATACAGAATATGGAACAGACATCTTCTGACCCAAGTGCAGGGTCCAGCCTTATGTTATATACCAAGAGCACTTGTGGTTTGGTCCCAAGAAAGAGCATTATTCTTCTTTTGAAGCAGAACTGCCTGGAATATTTCTACTGGAGCAGAGAATAGGACCACTCAGTAAATGGGAAAGGAACCAGAATCAGATTGCTGCTGCTATAGCCTTTTTACATCCCACCTCATTGTTCTTAGCAGCCAAGAGTTGCATTGCTGATTACAAGGCCAAGAGTGCTCAAAGTGATCACCATACAAAGTGATTCTGCACTTTGTATGGTGACTGTACCGGGTTTTGGCGGGCTGATAAATTATTTAAACTACATGGTGTTGCAAATGGTCAAATCATAGCACTATATATATGCCTGCTAAAAGTGTGTCTCTCAAATGCTAACTAACTTTAAGTAATGTACCAGTCCTTATGGTCTTTGGACAGAGTTATTCAGTGAAAAAAGAATGTGAGGGGCTGGAAAGAGAATTTAACTAAAAAATTTTAGAGGGTTCATAAACAATGTCGAAGTTGCTCACTGATGGTAGATAAACTTTCTGGAGAAATTTTTTTCCCTTTCCTGCCTGATGCATAACTTAAGACCACAGCTTCATTGAAAAGATCTGCTTTTCTGGCTCTCTATTTTTCCTTTTTAATAGGAAAAAACAAAAAAATATGTGTGTAAATAGTCAAAGACAAAACTTCTAGCAAAAGACATTTGGCTAAAGTTAACAAGCCAGCCTTCTCTTCCCTCCCAGACAAACCTTTATTTCTTATAAAATTTTTTTCTGAGATCTTTCAGTATACCACAAGGAATAGTATGCTATTTTAAAAATACTAGGGAAGTAAGCAGAAAGCATGCTCAGTCATTCAAATTGGATTAAAACTTGGCATTCACTGCTGCCTGTGGCAACCATGATAGCTCCATGCATCCCTGATACACTGCACAGCCACTGCTCTGTGTGACGGGGTCTTATGTTGAAAGGAGACAGAGATCTGGCTCCATATTTCAGAAGGCTTGATTTATTATTTTATTATATATATTACATTAAAACTATACTAAAAGAATAGAAGAAA
>JAWWEY010000001.1:16208457-16399174 GCA_035582745.1 Loriotus luctuosus | reverse complement strand
AGATAACCATTGTTTACATTTTGTTCCTGAGGCCTCTCAGCTTCTCAGGAGGAAAAAATCCTAAGGAAAGGATTTTCATGAAAAGATGTCTGTGACAGCTCTGGGGCTTTTTGAAATAAATACAAAAATGAATAGGCATTTTTGTAGACACAGCAGTTGAAGCCCACTGCTTTAGCTCAGCAGAGCTCCCATTCCCAATGCTCATTGTATATCTGGGGGATCCTTCACCTCCTGAGGCTGAACTACACAGAGTGTTATTCCAAATGTAGAACTTGGCAAGGCAGCTTGTCTTCAGCTGGAAGAGTGAGTAGGAACCTTGTGATAAATGGGTAAATTTTGGGTAAATCAGCCTACACTGGCTGGGCTCAAGTGAGATGTTTGAGTAGCCATAGTTGCACTTTAAATTGCTTTGTGAACATCCCACACGTCTGTATTTCACTTTGTACCTCAGGTCAGTGAGATGGATTTACACTAAAGATGTCCATATGGAAAACAGAATTATCTTCAATATGAGGATTCTCAGGAAGTGCTCTGGCTTAGTAGACTTCCTCATTAGTTGCCACCTCTGTCCCTGAGGCTTCAGGAGCACTCCCTGTTGGTGCCAGGCAAACAAGTGTGCTGATGGCTCCAGCAGTGCACACGCTGTGCTCTGGACTGCAGTATTCACCTGACATTAAGTGTGTCTCTTCTCTCCCTCCTTCCTTCCCTTCCAGATCAATAATGAGATAAAGAAGCAGGATGAGAGGATAGTCAGACCTGTAACTGAGCAGATGATTGAGTTCAACATTTTGATCGTTGGTGAACAATACAGTGAGGAGCTGAAGGACCCATCTGCTGCTGAGTATCAACTGCTGTCTGAACGGTTCATTTCTCAGGTGATTCCCTTCCCTAACTTTATTTTTCCTTTTACTGGCTCTGCAAAGCAATAGCAGCAAAAAGCATCTGTGTCAGGGGTGCTGATTTTTGTCCAATATTTGTTTTTTATTTTGTCTATGATGGTAGTAATTATATCGCCATTATATTTTGGGAGCTGGGTGTGTGTCTGCCTTTTCTCTTTGGAGAGGCAGCTAAGTTGTCCTATGGCTGCTTATCACGAGGCTTATCTTTTCTCTAGTTTTGCCTCCTTCCTACCCCCATTTAGTTTGGGTTGGTTTTCTGAATCCTTTTTAGTGGGGCTAACCCTGTGCCAGATCCTGGGCCAAATGGGAAAGAAATGTACTCTTCACTGCAGCCAAAAAGCATCACCATGACTTTCACAAGTTGCTAGCATAGGCTAGACATCTTAGTTTTCTCAGTTGTGAGTCCCAGTAGCAATGCCATGGTATGTGTGCGTGTAAAAAATGTTGGATGGGACAGAGTCCACCTGGCACATGGATATCCCACTCCTTTGATCCCTTGCCTGGTTTTCTCTGAGTTTGAATAAAGAAGCTCTCAGGGAAAAAAGTCAGCAGCACTGTGATTGTTTAAGTCTCACCAGAGACAGTTTAAAAATAGGGAGATGGGTTAGGGGAACAAGAATTTACAGAGTAAAAAATGATCCTCAGCTGACAAGGATCTTTGGAAGCTAAAAACTTTCTAAACCAGCATGAACTTTCAGTATTCTCTGTCTTGGTTTTGTCTGCTGTAGCACAGTTGATTATCTTGGCAGCCTCTTTCCATTTCTCCCCTTGGAATGTTTCTATGCAGTTCTTGGGGAACTGCTGTCCTTTTTAATCTTCATACTTTTTATTTCTCCTTTTTCTAATAATGAAACAATGTCACCAAAACTACTCTTCCATAAAGAAAAGAATATTTAACTGTTTTTCACCTATTAGATACAACAGCTCAGATAAATTTTTGGACAATTTTAGAAACACTTCCTATTTTTCACCACATGAGCAGAAGTGAAGGGAATCTGTGTTAATTTTTTTGTTTTTCTGTCAAAATAGATTAAAAGTGTATTTGAAGGACTACCTGGATACAAAAGCATCCATGTCCTGGATTACAGGTAAAAAGATCCTGATGCATATATGGCGATTGAACCTGATCATGTAGGATGGTGCAATGAGCTGACACGATGTTTGGCAGGATGTCAGGTGTGTGTGGGAGCTCCTGGGATGTATTAACTGCCTGCTCTCATATTTGGTACCTCTATATATGCAACTGAAATAGAAATACAGAACTGATTTTTTTCCTTCTGGAATTCTTCACATGAAATACTTGCTGTGATTTTAAGACAAGGCATTATTGTTCAAGATCCTGTCCTAAAATTAAAACATATATTCATATCTGCTACTTCTAATATATCCAAGTATTAAACAAGGCAGGACACAGAAATCCTTTTGGAAAAAAGTGGTGTATTTAAATTTATTTTTCAAATTCTTAATGTTGATTAGGGATGGCTCTAAAGGTTAGTGCTTAGGATATGTAAAGGTCTCTCAGACCAAAAAAAAGAGGTGGGGGAGAGTTTGATAAATGATATGGAATGTTTTAACTCTATTCCTAGAAATATACTTTTAAATCCATTTGTGCTTCAGAGTGACATTTAAAGTTAATTTAAGTTAATGCATCAAATGTAAAATGTCTGACTTTTGGAGTACAGGGCTCACAAATTGTGATTTTTCCTGAATGGACTGGTAAAACATTTAGAATCTAATGAGTGCTTTCATGAGTTAATTTAAATTGTGTTTTCTTTGAGATTGTAAGCTGTATTTCTTAGAATTCATTGTCTGGAGTATTTAAATTAGCATACATGTAGGTAACAAAGCAACTGTAGTGAGAGAGGTCTTGTGGTTGGAACCCTAGACTACATCCAGTTTTCAGCCTGGAAGGTAGCAAAACCTTCCATCTTGGTATTTGCAGTCTAGTAGGTTTGCAAGCACTAGGTTCATTTGAGAAGACAAATAAAAGGCTGGCATTTCTGGCAAAGTCTGTTCTCTGCTGTGCATGACAAAAGCCCATTGGTTGTAAGTTAAAACTTTAGGTAGAAGAAGTGAGCCTTGATCTTCTTTATACTGACAGCAATTTACCTGCATTATTTACAATAATCTGAGATGGCTCTGCTCTGCTGATTCCTTGGGATCAATAAGAAAATATCTCAGTTCACTAAAAGCAGAACAGTTTGTTATGTAGCTGAGTAACTATGAATAACTATGCAACTAAAAAGGATTTTCCTGTATGTGTTTTCAAATGGTTATGCTCTGTAGAATACCAAAGCAAATGTGTTAAATTTTTAAGACTTAAAGGAAGTTATGATGTTAATTTAATGAGTTTTGCTGTTCTGTTTTTTGTTTTTAATCAGCCCTTCCGAGGAAGACAGGTAAAGACAACATTTTATAGATAGTGTCATAATACAGATGGGAAAAACGTGTTTGGCTGGAGGGCATTGTTTTTTGGGATTTGTATTCTTGTGTTCAGAGCAAGACAGTTATTTAACATAAATATTGTGAGAGAAGGTTCTACCAGAAACTGCAAGTAACTGATCTGTTTCAATTAAGGATAAACTTAATTTGCTTATTTGAGTCATAATAAAAAAAAATCTCAGGGAAAATCATCCTAAACACAAGTCAGCTACTGGGGTAACTTGTGTATAAGAATCTCTTTTGTGATGAAAACAAGATTGCTGAATAATGACTCGAAGTCTTCATACTTTGTTGCAAGGTCTTGAATAGATATGGGATTATTATTATTATTATTATTATTACTGAAATTGAAGTAGATAAGAACCCCACAGTTCTCCAGAAAAGGCTGTTGGCTTAGCTTCAAGGCCAGAGGTGCTGTAGATCTTACCAGAGCTTTAATGAATGTTCTTTAGCAGAACATGGGATGGACTTGTTTTCCATCAGACATATGCAAGTGAAGAATCCAGAATTTCCCTTCTTTAGTATGTTAAGAATGTCACAAGACAGAAAAAGAACTGCAGTCTTAATTTACTAAATGTGTTAATTTGTTCTCCGTGTGTCTCAGCATAGCTAGTTTCCATGAACAAGTTTAAAGAGAATGAGCATTCTAACTTTTCAAAAAAAGTTAGAAACACAAATCTCTTTACAAACTATATGCAACTGTTCACAAGGGCTATGTTCCAGGCACCAGATGTTCAGCCCTTTCCAGAAAGAGGATGGTGTTGTAGTTATTTGTTCGTCATTATGAATGGCAGCACAGTTGTATTAAACCTAAATGTTATGTGTGAGGAGCACACTCTGTTCCATCTTTCCTGTGCCTTTTCACTACTGCTGTCCTTTTTAATCTCCTCTGCTGGCGGTCAGTGCCCATGGTGAGCCTATGATAGAGCCAGCAACTCTGGGCTTAAAAGCTCTAAAACCCTCAGGCTCCTGGATTTAGTCAGCGTGTTCGTGAATTTTCTCTGTTGTATCTGGAACTGGGCTTTTAAAGACTTCTTTGAACAGAGCCATTGTTTTAGAGATCCAATCCAGCTCTCTGGAATCAGGAGAACCTGCATTCAGAGCACATGTTTCTAATGCTTCAGAGGTTACTTAACTTTTCTTGCTGTGTTCTGTCTACAGCCAAAATATGTTATATCTTGTAAAGTTCCCTTGTGCTTATGCCCAGTGTATATCAGTGTATATCAGTGTAAATCTGATTGCAACCTAATCTGTCATGTGGAAAAGGATATCCAGATGTATTAAGCAGAAGAAAATTAAGAAAATGGAGGAGGGTTAATATGAAAAAAACCCCTAAAATGTAAACAGATACAAAACAGTTATAGACTACATGATCAAATGAGTCTAGCTAAATTTTCTCAATTTGATGAATTAAATACTATTTTGTTGCCATTAAAAACATTTTTTCAAGCAGGTTAACATTGCACAGTGACAGAGATTAGGGGTCTCACTTGCTACTATAGATTGCAATATGTTTTTGTGTATATTTTCATGCCTCAGAGCCTTTCCTATTACTGGTATGATCTTAAAATCACTACTCTCACCATTGCATGCTGATGGACCCACTAATAATGCTTGCAGAAAGTCAGTGTTTTGATCTGCTTGTGGTCTGTCTGCCGTTCACCAGTAGAAATGTGTGGCTGGCACCAGACCAGATGTCAGTTTTGGGTAGCAGTTCCCTTGAGAACTTTGTGAAAAGAATCAAGTAGGTTTTATTCATCTTTTAAAGCAGTGTATTTTTATATTAAAAGGGTATTGATGTGGGCCTTTATGAAAAAAATATAGGAATTGCTTAGGAAAACCTGCGATTTCTCATCTGTATTCTTTCTCTTTATACAACTGAAGTGGGGTGGAAGTTCACTATGCTGTCACATTTGATGGAAAAGCCATCAGCAATGCCACCTGGGACCTGATTAACCTTCATTCAAACAAGGTGGAGGACAACTCCTTCATGGGCATAGAGGACAATCCAACAGTTGTGTACACCATCAGTGATTTCCGAGATTATATTGCTGAGATCCTCCAGAAAAACGCTCTGCTTGAAAATGCTTCCATCTCTTTAGACCCAAACTCTCTTCAGCTTACTAATGGTGGGTATTAATTGTGATGCATCAGTGTGCCACACATCTGACTTCTTATAAAATAAATCTCAGATGAGTAAATTATTCAGCTGTCCTCTGAAAAATTAAACAGAATAAAACCAACTATGTTATAGCCTGTTTTGCTCTGATCTTAACCAGGTCAAGTCATTAGTAGTAGCATTCTATTCTTGATCCATTAGCCTAGCCCCCCATTATATTTTAATTTTTATTTTGAAACTGAGGTTTGTGGTGTGCAGTTTCAGTAATACCTTCAAAAATTAATAGGAATAGAAGGAGGAAACGTGGTTCACATGGTGCACATTGCATCAGGGTGACCTTCAACTTAGTAGTTCTGTGTTGGCCTTAGGCAGCACAAAGGGAATACCCATATTATTGTTGAATATTCAGTGATCCTGCTAGAGGTGATGAAAGAGCTGACACCCCTTTATACTTATCTTTCTCCTTCACTTCCTGCCAGTGAAGGAGGCATTTCCAGAAACAAAATCTCTCTGGCAAAATTTTTGAAAAGATTTTACTTACAAATCTGAAACCAGAGATGGTTTTTCAGTCGATCTTCCAACACAACTTCCTCACACTGTTACTGCAGCCTTTAGATCCCAAGTGTTTCTATTTCCACAGTGAAGGAAATCTTGCACCCCACATCAGAAGACCCATCCTGGATTACTGAGCACCCAGTTGTGCTGGAGCGCCCAGAGTTTGATGTGAGTATGGTTCTGAGCAGTGGCCTTTGGACACATCTGAGCAACTTAGTTCAGCAAGGTAGAATTGTAGCCAACAGTCAGAGCTTCTCTGTCCTGTTGTTCATGCAGAGTAAGTACTAATGAAGGCACACCTTATATTGGAGTAAAAACTGGTGAAACCTCTTATGTGACAATTCTAGTGTCTGCTGCCCAACAGTTTTCTGTGATCATCTTATTTTGATTGTAAACATCTCTAAAGAGGTGATTCTTCCTTCCACGATATTACCTTTCTTTGGAAAGAAGAAATAGATGTAAATCCTGTAGCTGGCTGCTAGAAGAGATAAAATGCTAAGTTTCATAAGCTCCTTTTGTTACTGTATTTATTTCAAAGAAAGTTCTCAATTTGGTTTTAAAATTATGTCCATCTTCCTAATACCAGCAGAGGAAAGTAACTGACACTGGTGGTTTTTTTTTTTAATCTCTTCAAATTGTAATTGTCTCCTCTGACTCCCTGTGGAATAATCCAAGGCACAGACTTGAGTTCCCTATTGGACAGGAGACTTGGTGTTCCTGACCATGTCTATACAAAGGGACTTTAGCAAAGATACTGAGTTAGGTGCCAGCCATGCTGAGATCAAGCCAGTCAGTTCTGCCAACAGAGAGATCCGAGTGCTGAATCATTGTCTGGGCAGTTGGTTTCTGCTCTCCACTCTGTTCTGTAACACAGATGTGCTTTCCACAAGAAATGAGCTCAGGTCATGTCCTAAAATCCAGATCCACTTGTGCAGGATGGTAGGTTCTCACTCAGTCCTTCATGAGATAATGTTATGAACACAGACACATGTAATTTGAGCCAGCTTCTGAAATGTTTATGTAAGCAAAATTTGTTTTCACAGAATGCAAATATTGTCAGAATGGACGTAGGTATAACGTCCTTAATTTCATGACAGCTTTTGCTGAGTCTTAAAAACTACTCATTGGTGTCTAAAATGAAAATTTGTGTGGATTTGCCATAATGGATTAAATATGGTGTAGATAAACAGTAATTTAAGTTTGCTTTCAGAAAAGGGCTTTCTCTTTACTGGAGACGTTTAACTAGTCTAAAATGTTATAGATGTTTATTTTAGTAAGACAAAGAATTCTGCCATTCCGACAGATGTGCAGGCAGGAAGATATTTTAGAGTAGTAGTAGCTTTGCAATATTAATTTTAAACTGTTTTTTGGGAATATTATTATGACAGAAAATTGTGGAAGAAATATTTCTCTAATCATGACTGTGAATAAAGGCTTCTATACCTTAAGTCAAAAACTCTGATTATGTAAAAGGTATCATGTATATCCCCAAACCAGCTGTGTACAATCTGCAATACACAAGTAATTTGCAAAGTAGCTTCAGATAAATCTAAGAAAATCCTAAATATGCTTAAACAAGCCACAATTGATCAATTATTTCCACTGATGTCGAACCTTTATGGTTCAAGTAGCTGCTTTCAAGTAGGACTGTTACCTATGGAAAAGAATTTTGCTATAGTTTTCCCCAGGTGATTTGAGAATAAGCTGGATTTATATAAGCATACCAATATGATGACATTACATGAGACTGTCATGATTTCACCATCCAACTGCTACTAGATGGTACAACTAAGTCTTTTGACTTTTGCAGCTCTCCTTAAAAGTAAAGCAAAAATCAGGTCTGGTTTTTGAAATCTGTATTTTCTTGTTTATGTTGAGTTGTAAGAGGTAGAACACTCTGGCTTGAGGAAAGGACAATGCCTTTCTGGCAGCAGAAAATGAAAATCAGGGAGAAGGGTTCTGTGTTTACAGCCATCTATCATATTTGTAAGCATTTTACACTGGTGAAAACCAGAAGTAGCCAATATGATATTAAACTTGTTAGTATATATTGCCCTTCAACAAGAATCTTTGAATAATATTAGTTGCCATAGGAGCATTTATCCACATTCAAATAAATGATGAGGTGCAATCTCTGGCAACTAAATGCTTACATTAAATAAATGTATTGAGGAGAAATTGCAGGTAGTCCTAATTCATTCTTTATGGAATTTATATGTGTAATTTATTTCTAATTTTGTACAGTAACTCTTTTTCAGCTTTATTTATAGTAGCTAGTCTTGCCAAAAATAAAATTGCTAGAGCACATGTCTCTATGTTATATGTACTTTTCAACTGATTGTCACCATATAAATTAAAAAATTTGATGAGATTGTGGTGGTATAACAGCAGGCATTTTTAAATACAATCATTACATGCAAACAAGTAATTTAAGAAAAAAAGAGTACCTTCACTGGCCTGTTTCCAAAGCATTCAAATGCAGTTTGAATTAAGATGAAAATTTAATTCACCCTTATTTCAAATTGAAAAGTGTTTGGCTTCTTCCTGCTATTCCTGCTGGTCAAGCAACAGAAAGAGATTTGACAGGAATGGTGAGCTACAGAAATTATTACAGTGGTTTTGAACTGAAATTACAGAAACCTGTGTCTACTGTACTTTACTTGTCACTATTGGCAATTTGTTAGCCCTTACCAAATTGCTGCTTCTTGAAATTGCTTGCCAGTTTTTCATACCCTGCAGGGTTTTGGTCCATATCCCTCTGCTGCACAGCATTTATATGTGGGCAGGTATCCATGTAAAACACTAATCCTGAGTTTTAGGCTATCAGCTTGCTTTTGTAGCCTTGACCAAATAACTTATTATCTTTATTGCCTTTTTCTAATATAATTACCTCATCAGATACCACAGTAGGAGATTAATATTCAAAGATAAAATATGCTAGCTACTTTAACTGTAAACCAACTAATGACTGGGACATGGAACAGTAAGTAAACAGTGTGGAAATTTGAGATGTAATGACAAATTATTTTTTCACATTTCAAATAATTCACAAATTCATTCTGCATGCACTTTGTTGTTCATCATTACTGCTGATAGATTTTTTTTTTTTTGCACAGGTATCTTGGCTTTGAGACTAAATTATTCCAGGTTCTAAATGCTCTTTATAATGTTCTGGTCTTTGTTATTCTCCGGGGTTCTCATACCCACAAACTGAAAGATATCAACAAATGATAACTGGGCATGCATCCATTGAAGTTCACTTTCTACACTTTCATGTATCATAGTAACCGAACTATTAGAGTTACTGTATTGGTTGTGTGGCTGATGAATAACAGCTGTTAGAACCTCATCATGCTTTAGGAAGGCAGCAAACATTTATCTTTGATTTAGTTGGAGATGGACAGATTGATTTTTTCAGCATAGGAAAGGAGATGGGGTTGGATATAGACGGTAAATCTCTTAATACCCTAAGGGGTTCTGCACTCCAAGCACTCAGAATGGCTCCGTTCCCTTTTTGGTGGACACGACTGGACATGGCATTTGCCAAAAGGATGTGCAACTTACATGTCTATTGCACAAGATTAGCAAGGGTCTATTTTGCCCCTCATCCTGCTGCTGTGCATTGCTCCCTCAGAGGCAGTAGTCCAAGGCTTGGCCCCTGCCTGCTGTTAACCCCTTCTGTGTGTCCAGCCCAATGCAGACAGTCAGTGTTTCCCCTGTAATAGTGGAAATATTTAACAGTGGCTTTGTGTTCCAGGACAGCACCTTTTTAGCTGAACGTCCTTCTGCAGATGAGTCAACTGTCAGCAACGCCTTGCCCTTTGATTACACCAAACCAGATTCCAGCTCAGACAGTGACCAGGCCAGTGACAATGAAATCCAGCCAAGACCAGAGAACGTTGACCATGAGGCCAGTTTGGCACCTGAAGCTCCACTTTCCTCAGAGGTTGATGTCACTTCTTTGCCTGATGGGCAGAATTTAGAGACTAGTCATTTAGTCACTGTACCAGTGTTGGAGCATGATTCTGTGGACACTCTGGAATGGCTTTCAGCCCCCAGTTCTTTAGATGGTAAGTTAATGCTATTGACTGAAACTTAAATTTGGATACAAGTATTTCCTGATACTCACCAAATTATAGTTCACTGAAATGAGTTTTCAGAAAGGTCTGAAAATTGAGTATCTTTCTCTGCCAGTTTTTACCTTTTATCTGTGCATGTATCCAAGAGTTATATACTAAGGTAAAATGCTTGTAATAGCTAATAATACCTGTTTCTCTCTCCTGGAAATGATGCATACATGGCACTTGTTAAATAGCATAGAAGTAATTCTGTATGTCTTGATTTGGCCCATAGAATATCTGAATGGAAAGTGGAAGAGGTTAACAAGGGTCCTTATGACTTTGGCATACAAAGGCTGGGATATATTATGGAAAATGTGAAACACAGATCTACAGATAATAAAATTAATGAAATTTGACACTTTTTATCACAAACAAATCTAATTGTCCATTTGTTTTTATTTTTAATATTTGAAGACACTGGACTATCTGAAGAACTTTTGCCTTTAAGTCCTTCTCACCTTGTGCCTGAAGAATCTCCATCTACCGATGACTATGCAGTTCCTTTGCTTTCTGCACCAACAGTGGCCTCTTCATCATTTGTAGAGACTGATATTAAAGAGAAGGAAGAAGTAATCCAAGGTAGTCCTGAGGGCAGTGACAGTGCAAACTCTGTGGAAGAAATTTCTTTTCCTTTAGAAGTGCCCCCTATGGAAGATGAAACTGATATATTTCTTGGAGATAGAGTTATATATGATGATGGGTCTGGTTCAGCTTTTGATGGTTCAGGAAAAGAAATGGAATCAAGTATCTGGCCTTGGGAAGAAGCAACTCTGGAACCAGTTTTCTACCCTGGTCCTGATAGCTGGCTTGAAGATGACAATGAGTCTTTATTAATCAAAACTGAGGATATTCCTGAAGGCATGATTTTAGACTATATTCTTAACTCTGGTAATAAATTAGATTATGATCTTTCCAAAGATGAGAATGAAGGGATAGTTGATATAAAAGATTTCCTTGATGAGTCTGAAATATTTGTCTTTCCAGAGACTACAACTCCACAAGTACCTCTGTTACAGACAGAAGAGCCATCATCTGTGGAACCATCTACACAGACAGAAACTCTGGGCATGTATGATTCCTCTCTTGTCATGCCAACTGGAGAGGCCCCTGTCTCACCACCACATACAGATCTGTCTGTGGATGATAGTGTCCATACATCTACTGGGACTGTCAGTATGGAGCAGCCTGAGGAGCCTAGTGTAGGCCAGAACATAATCCCTGAAGGAGTTGAACACCAAAGCGAAGACAGGGCAGTGGTAGAAGAACTATTCACAGTGAAGCAGCCAGATGTAATGGAAGCTGCTACAATAGGACACTTGGACACAATCTCTTTAGAAACTCTTCTGACTGTAGATCCTTCCATGGTAAAGCCTGTTGCTTCCACAGAAGAGCAGCAAGCCCTGGATTCATCCCTGGTAGACCAAGGCACCCATGGATCAGCAGTGAAGGAACCAGCTGATGTTTGGCCTACTGACAGGGCACTAGAAACCTCCTTAGATCAGACAGTGCAACCAGCAATGCCAGCAATGGTTACTCAAGGTTCAGCTGCAGTTCCTTCTGCAGTAGACCACACCACTGTCCTGGAGGGCTTTGCTGGACAGGATGGTACAGACCATGGCACACATATTTCCATGAGCTTCAGCACTGTCATGGATTATCAAACAGTGAGTATAACAACAAGCACTGCTGAGCTTCCATCCGCCCTCCCTCCTGTGGGATCCACACCATCATTGTCTGTGGCTACCTCAACAAAGCTGGGAGATGAAACAACAAGAATCCTGGATGTTTCAGTAGACCTGGGTCATGTTAGCACTGCCCAGTTTTCTCCTGAGCAGACTGAGGAGGGAAGGAGAATGACTGAAAGTCACATCGAGCTAACCACTCGTGTCCAGTCCACAGAGATGGCCAGTGTGGCTTGGGCCACACATGAAACTCACTACAGCAGCACCGTCCCATCCCGAGCTCTAGTTGTGTTCTTCAGCCTTCGGGTCACCAACATGATGTTTTCAGAGGACCTGTTTAATAAAAACTCCCCTGAATACAAAGCCTTGGAGCAGCGATTCTTGGAGCTGGTGAGAGTCACTTCTGTGCTAAATGTCCATTACCAGATAGACAGAACCTGTTGGTAAATTATATTTAGTCATCCCTCACAGAGAGAAACTCAGAACTGGTGTGCATATAAGAGTTGTGTCCCTCTGTGGGAAAAGTTCCTTCTGGAAATGGGTGGTGGGATGCTGTTCATCTCTTGTTCAGATAATAGTTCCTCTCTGCTGGTGTCAATGAATACAGCAGTGTAGCTGAAGTCACTACTACACTCCCCCTATTTGCTTCCACAGTGCTCTGTGTTTAGTGTGTAGGGAGGAAGATGCAAGAAAACCTGGGGCTGTGAGCAGATAACTTTTCTGCAACACATTCAACCTGTCCTAAGTAAGAGGTAGCTCAGAGAATTAAGCTGTTCCTAACCTGACTGATGACTTGGAAACCTCACAGGAGTTACACAGCAACTACTGCCAAATTTTAACTGGGAAATTCCCCTCTTCTGAGTAAAACAAACATTCTCTTGTGAGAGATGAAGGAAGCAAAGCAGAGAGGGAAGGGGGACATGCTTGAAGGAAAAAAACCCTGTGAATGGCAAGTATTCCAGGTACTTAGATCAAGGGAGAACACAACGTGTGTCCTGAGGACTGTGTTTCTGAATTGTAGATTTTTAGAAACTCCTTGCAAATTGCTATGCTCTTAAGAACTGCCTGAAGTACTCAGGCTCCTGGCAGGCTGCCAGCACAGACCTCAGCTGGGTAAAGATTAATGCTTTTAATGTAGGATTTGGATAAAATCAGTCAGACTCTAATTGTCTCCTGCAATAACAGTGCAACTAGCTCAAGTAGAGAGAGACTCAAAGATTCAGCTTTTCTGTCATATCCCCTGTGTTGCAGCTGGTGCCCTACCTTCAGTCAAATCTGACAGGATTCCAGAATCTGGAAATCCTGAACTTCAGAAATGGCAGCATTGTGGTGAACAGTCGAATGAAATTTGCCAAACCTGTGCCTCGGAATGTCACCAACGCTGTGTACATGATCCTGGAAGATTTCTGCAACACTGCATATCACACCATGAACCTGGCCATCGATAAATACTCCCTGGATGTTGAATCTGGTAAGGACAGCAGGAAAATGCAGCTTAAAGCAAGGGACCCAGAAACATTTTCCTGGTTTAAGTGCTAAGGATCCCAACAGCTCAGAGGCTGCCAACTGCTCTTCACAGGCTGGGCTTTAGAAAAACAGTCTTTCAGAGAGTAAAAACAAACAAATGAAAGTCTGCTCTGGGACTGAAGAAATGAAAGTCAAAGTGGGACCCAGACAGAGAAAGCTGTATGGGGTCCGTATAGATTTATGGAGAAAAAATAACTCATGGAATACTCTGCATAATGCCCCTGTATTTGACCTGGGGAGTGGAGGAGAAGATGGCTTAGGGAGTGGTGCTCATCTCTCTTGTGCTTACTTTCATGTGTGGTTTGAACTTACTCCACATGGTTATTCCCACAGGTGGTAGCCAGTTTACCTGCCAGGTGGGCATCTGCACAGGTAACAGTTGCTGCCTCGTGCTTGGGGTAAGGTCTTGGTTGCACTAAAAAGTCACAGGCCCTCTTGCTTCACTGCTCAGATATAGGGAGAAGGTAATTTTGGTTTTTTTCCCCTGTCCCAATTAGCCAGTAGTTTACCACATAAGCAACCCGGAAAGATCTCCTGTTTTGAGGTTAGAGAAAAGTAAGAGTGCTGACCTGTTGGCATATGGCAGCTGTTCTTCCCAGATAGGTCTCTTATAAGGATGGTCTAATTAGCATGGCAAATGTGCTGATATTGATTGTTTAGCTCTGTGCCAGCCTCTTAAGCCTGATACAAGTGAGATATCTTGAATGCTACAAGCTCGTGCTCCTTGCAGACAAAAAGGCAAATCCCCTTACAGAGATGCTGAGTGCCTGAAATCCCACTGCCCTTCCCCATATGCTGCCTAGGTCTTCCATAGCAAGAAACACTGGAGATAACCTGTGGTTTACTCATTTGTAAGGGAGAGTTCCAGCAGACAGAGAAAATAGGAGGTACTGTCTGTTCCAGTATGAAACAGATTACTTTATACTTGCTTTTTTGACTGTTTTTAGGTGGTCTTAGCCATGCCACTGGCATGTGCAGACAGAGGAATACTTGCTAGTGCTAGTTCACTTTAGCAGAGCCTTTTGTTACTCAGGAAAGGTGCACACTGGATTTTTGTGGATTATCAGGACACCATTAGAGAAGATGGCAGCAAGCACCTTGTCTCAGTTAAGGCTCTCCCCTTTCATTAATAGCTTTTGCTCTGTGTATTGTCAGGTGAGCAAGCAGATCCCTGCAAGTTCCAGGCCTGCAACGAGTTCTCTGAATGCTTGGTAAATCGCTGGAGTGGGGAAGCTGAGTGTGTCTGCAACCCTGGCTACCTCAGCATCGATGGGCTGCCCTGCAACAGCATTTGTGACCTGCAGCCAAACTTCTGCCTGAACGATGGCAAGTGTGACATTAGCCCTGGGCAAGGGGCCATCTGCAGGTAGGTCACCCTGCTGCTGGAAGTTGTGCTTCCTGGATGAAAACTCCCATTGTCCCCTCTGTTGTAGCATTCCATAAGATTTGTCCAAAATTCTGTGCAATATTGTGTAACAAGTGAGTAGATTGTGATTATCATTCATGTTGTGCTGCTCAGTGCAAGTGGCAGTATTAGCATTAGTTTTCCTATGTATATATCATAAATGTGACAGTAACAAATTAATAGAACAGAAGCATCAAAAAACAAAATTAACAAGGGATAGAGGTTGTAACGGAACACACTTGACTGTTCAAATCACTTTTATTGGCCTTTGGGGACAGAATTCACCTCCAGAGGTTTCTTCAAGTAGCAAAGTGTTTGATAGTGTCATGTCACCTATGACAGTTAATTCCATAACAGAAGTTTATATCTGAACATCACATTGATAGTGCATAAATAAATTAAATATACTGGTTTTGGTCCAGAAAAAAGCATAAAAATAAATCATTGTACATTTGGGAAAAATTATTTGGGTTCATAAAAGGATGAAGGAACAGGCCCCAGATATTTGCTTAAAAAAAAAGATACAAATGCATCTGAACAGGATTGCTGTATTTTGCAGGTAATCTAAAAGACTTTTTGCAAGATACAGACAAGTTGGTGATGCCCCTGACACAGCACTTTACTTTTTACTTTCCAAACAATGTAATAGTCTATTTTTTAAAAATAAAATGTGCCTATCAACACATTTGATAGGATTAAGAAAACGACCACAAACAATAGTATTACTACTAGTAGTTATTATGTTTCTTCATGAGATTTTGTTTTTAAAGTTCACCTAGAACTTCTCTAAAGTCAATCTTAGACCATTAACAGAAGAAACAAAAGTGGTTTTAAAACTTTAAAATTGGATATTATCACAGATGCATTATAATTTAAACATTTGTGTTATAGTGTTAATCAGAAGCAGGTAAGTATCTGAAACTAAGCCTGTTCCAGTTCTACCTATGCAGTGATGATATATCACATGCAAGCCTCAATCAGGACTGTTTTTCCTCAGTCTAAATAAACACCTTCCAGTTTTAACACCTTACAGGGTACTGTAAATTTCATAAAGCACAGGTGTTTTCCACCACAAATGCATTACCCTTTTGCTATTTTTCCTACCTTCATTCAATTCCATTATTGAGGTAGCTCATCCTGGAGAAGAGAAAGCTCCTGGGAGACCCTTTCTGTGGCCTTTCCATACTTAAAGGGGGCTTGAAAGAAAGGTGAGGACAAACGCTTTGGCAAGGTCTGTTGTGATAGGGCAAGGCTTAATGGTTTTAAACTAAAAGAAGGTCGATTCAGACTAGATATAAGGAAGAAATTTTTTACAGTGGCGGTGGTGAAGCACTGGAACTGGCTATCCAGAGAGATGGTAGATGCCCCTGAATTGGATGGGGCTCTGAGCATCCTGATCTAGTTGATAATATCCCTGCTCATTGCAGCAGACTAGATAATCATTAAAGGTCTTTTTCAACTGAAGTTGTTAGATGGTTATCTACCAAAAAGTATGTCCATAATAATAACAATAATAAAGAAAATTAGTGATTGGACAATACAAAGATATTTTTTGGGGTGATTTAAAAGTACAGACAGAATCTTAATAATTCTTCTGGTGTAATTCCCATTGTCCACATCATAACAGGAACTTAAATACATTAACCAAAGCTTTTGCTGGTGTGTAATTTCCCTGTGTTTCTTTGTGGCAGGTGCCGTGTGGGAGAGAACTGGTGGTACAGAGGGGAGCACTGTGAGGAATACGTGTCTGAGCCACTGGTTGTGGGTATTGCAATTGCTTCTGTGGCAGGATTCCTTCTTGTGGCATCTGCTGTCATCTTCTTCTTGGCCAGGACCCTTCGAGATCAGTACACAAAGAGTGATACTGGGGACTCCCAGGGGTAGGTGACACCATCTAATATTTTAAAACACACCGGCTACAATAAGGATAATTCTGTCCTAAGTCTTATATCACACCGTTTACAAGCGACAGGACGTACAGGCACCTCCAAATGCCAGGCTTCCTTAGTCTATCTGCTCCCCTGCCAGGCTGCAGAGAAGCTCACAGTGTGTTTATTGCTCCCCCAGGCAGGGTGACAGCCTCTCGTCCATTGAGAATGCAGTTAAATACAACCCCATGTATGAAAGTGACACGACTGGCTACAGCCATTATTACCGGAGATACCCGCAGCTCACGTCCTACAGTTCCACCAGTGCAGAGACATCCACAGACTACAGCAGTGAAGAGATCAGGCACATTTATGAAAACAGTGAGCTTACTAAGGAGGTAAATGACCTTGTTTTCATAGTGGCATGGGAAAGATCATGGAAACAGTAAGCTTATTCCACACTTCTAACCTCAGAGGTGGGCCTGATCTTTCCCCAGTGTCTATGCTCCAGATAAAAAGTTTGCAGCTGCTGAAACTATTTAAAAGAAGACAGAAAAGCTTGCTGCCTCTGCTTGCTTTTAGAGAAAGTTATGGTTTTGTTCTGACCTGTAATGAATTTCACATAATGAAGGAGCTGATCCCTTAGGTAATGTCATGGGAGTTGGGGAGGTTCGATGTATTACTTGACACAACATGTACCTTTCAAAGCCAACTCTCTTATGTAAGAGTAGTTGCACAGTGAAAAATTGGTACATCCAGGCCTTTTCACTGGATGCTTTTGTTTTGGGTGTTTTCTGATTATTTTTAAAGTTTAAGTCTTTCTATAACCTGCAAGTCAGATCACATCTTATTTCTTCCTGTATGCACAGTATCGAAGGTTTACTCTAGAAGGCTAAAGAGGAGGGATTTACATCCCAGAACTAACCACAGATCCTTAAGCAACTGTGAGAGGTGTGAATCCAGTACAGAGCTGATAGGCTGACTGGTAGGCAAAGTATCTCTGAGAGATAGATGGTTTTTTTGCCATTGAAAGCCTGTTGAAATGCTACACTCTGTCCAAACCCTGGTTTTGATTTCAAAGTGAGGTATTACTGAAGTCAAATAAAGTGCTTCACTTTTTTTTTCAATTAGAAAAATGATAATAAAATAAATAAAATAAAGAAGAATTTCAGCACTGGAGTGCCCAATTTCAAGCTCCACTCTTTGAAATAGCAACACATAGGAGGTTTATTTCCCAAAAGCCAGAAATAAGTTATTTCAGTAGCATTCTGATTTCTATTATGTACTTACAATTCTGTTTATTGTGTTCTAGGAAATTCAGGACAGAATTCGAATTATAGAGCTCTACGCTAAAGACCGCCAGTTTGCAGAGTTTGTTAGGCAGCATCAAATGTGAGTGAAATGTTTTGTCTGGATTATTAACTCCTTTGATATTTTGTCCTGTGGCCTTTACATTACTGTATTATTTTTTAAAGTCTAGAAATGCTAGGACACTAGAGGCTAAGCTTTCAACATTATTTTTGAAGAGGTTCAACCCTTTTACAGTGTTTAATAATCCCAGAAGTCCCAGGGAGGAAAAAAAAAAGTAGTGAAGAGGAATCCCAGAGTTAAGGGGTGTCAGAGCTCTGACATCCTTGAAAGCACATAGAGAATCTTATTAATTCTTCTGTTGTAATTCCCATTGCCCAGTGCTTTGTTTAAAACCAGAAATTTTAAAAAGCCAAAACAAAAATGCTAATTTGTCTTGAGTTCTCAAGATTTAGCAACTGACCAGCACTAGACAGATCATTGGTACAGTCCTGTCTGATATGGTGGGCACGAGCTGTAACAGAAACTTTTTAATTCCAAACAATTAACCAATCTGAGCTGTGTGCTTTGATGAAAGCTAAGCACAAGGAAGGTCCTCAAAGACTGAATTGTTAGCATGAACTGTATTCCTGCTGTAGGAATAACCACAACTTGCTGGGTCACTTTGAATGATATCATCATAGTACAGTTCCTTGGCATCCTATTAAAAATATATACAGTAGCCAAATCTCATGTTCCCAGATCTTCAGCAATAGTTTTTTTTTTAATTGAAAGGAACAGCAATTCCCATTTTTCCGTGTCAGTGGTTAATTTTTTCATCTTGAAAAGGATCAGCATTTTGATTTTCCACAGCTGGAAAGCAGTAAGGGCTGCCTTGTATCTGCCTTGAATCCAATGTTTGAAAGAGATGAACTTAACCACTGCTTTTCTGTTTTTCATTTTAGGAAGCTGCTTTAAGAAAAAAAGAAATTGATAGAATACACGTGGGAGATAAATGCTACCTTGCTGCCCCAGCAACGGGCTCAGATGTAACTGCAAAGTTACTTATAGTCTTAACATTGCGTGGATGGATACAGATGTTTTCTACATGAATGGCTAAAATGTACAGATGTCTGTTTGTCTCAATTTATTCTGGCTTTTCCATGTAAACTGACACTTTTAAGAGGTAATCAGAAGTGGCAGAGGTTATGAAAGTTCATTTTTCTTTAACTTCAAAATGGACATTGAAAGATTTTGTATACAAAGGCAAAAAAAAAAAATCTCCTCGGATAAGACAAGATACATGCACAACCAAAATAAAATGCATATTGAAAATCCCTGCCTGGCATTTTATCCCCTCACTGGTGCTTCCAGTGGAAATTATATGGGTATAAAACACTAGCAGAAGGAAATGTTTGATTTGCAAAGGAATGAGTTTTAGGGGACAGCTATTGTGCTAGAGTTGTGTTAGCGTGGTTTTAAAGCATTCACAAACAAAACCTCATTGGAAAAGCTTTTCTTCTGTACAGATGCCTGATGTACATTTTGCTACCTGGCATCAGCAAAGCAGAGGACAGCACTGAGCCTGCAGCCCCCTGAGGGCTCTCCCTAGGGTACAGGGAGCCTTGGCCAGGCAGGACAGTGCTTCTGCAGCACATTGCAGTGTCTTGAAAGCCAGGATGGGCGGCTCTGCAGCTCATTCTGGCAGAAACACAAGCTGGGGCACAGAAGGGCTTCTATTGTACAAATGTTCTGTGAAGCTTAAGTGGCTAACATTGATTTTTACTTTTTTTTTTTTTTTTGTATGTAGACATTTTGTTTCATATTTTGTAATTGAATAGCATTATTTATTTGTTGTGTGTTTCCTTCCCAGCTTGTTTTCATAATGGATTTAGTTGTTGAAATAGAAAGATGACTAGTTTTAATAATGAAATACTACGCTGGCATTTGTGCCCATTCTTTTATATCTGTATTATATTTAGTGTTTACTCAGTGTTGAATTCAGCCAACTAATATTTGAAAGTACTGAACTGGGCAGTAGCCTGCCATGAGCTCCCTTTCAAAATCAGGTACTTAAGTCCATGCACATTTGGTAGATGTCAGCCCTTTCCTGCAGGGAAGGGAAAAACTGAAATTATTCTTAGTTTATCGGAAATCAGCATAGAATCCCTTAAACAGAAGAAGCTTAAAGCATTTTGAAATAGCTGAATTGAGAGAGAGACTTCCAAGTAAAGAAATGGAATTTTCAAGTTATGAAGAGAGTTCTGACTACATGTTAAGCAGTATTGGGGCTCTATTCAGTCCCCCAAGGTCTCTTGTTTAAGTCATTAACACAGCTCTCAGGGTTAGGGCATCAATTAAAATCACATTAGCTTGTGCTAGCAAAAAAGGCCAAGTGATTTATTTCTATAACATCTGTAGTTCTCGGCCCCCATGTGCCAACAGCCACCTGATACTTTCTAGAGTTAAGTGACAGTGAGAATTACTTGGTTGTCTGTAGGTAGCTTAGCCAAACAAGAGAATATTTCAATGCAATTTTTCTGCGTGTCCTGGAGAACCTCACTGGATCACTTGTGTAGTACCTTCTTGCCTTGAGTGGCAGGGGATGGGTATCAGAGCCACACATCTGTCAAAGAAATGCTTATATAAACCACTGAAAGCCAAATAATGCCAGACAGCAGGAAATACTATGGTGCTGCTGAACACTGTGAGCAGATGTTGTGAGACAGAGGCCGTGTTCTGCTGGCAGGCCCAGGGGCTGTCAGAGTCTGAGGCACAGCCCACTCCTCATGGATCAGCAGCACCATGGCTGAGCCATCCCATAATGCCAGGGCCTGTGATCAGAGCAGAGAATTCCTGGGCTCAGGGTGGGCAGCAGCTTGGGACTTGTTTCTGTGCAGCTCAGCTGCCAGCCCTGGGAGATTTGGTGCTGCTCCTGCTGGGTGCAGCAGGATCACAGAGGCTTCCAAGGTGTTCTGCTGTGCACAAGCTGAGATGAGGCTTGGTTACACTGAGTGTGAGGTGTTGCAGTGAATATACAGTGATATTTTCTTTGTGTGTGTGTATATACATATGAACATGATGATATGTTTTCACTACAATAAAAAATTCTTTCCAAAATATTTTTTTCTATAACATTCATGTAGAGATTATGAGTTTGACATGGAGAAGGTGTATAAGCCATGAGCATTTGTGTGTGTGTAGGATCAGAAAATCGTTTTGTTTTAACTGAGCTGGCTAAGCTGTTAAACTCCTTTGTTAACAGAAGTGCCAAATATAGTTCATTAACACTTGCAAGGTTATAGACAGAAAATTAATGCTGGAAAGCACATACCTGGGTGCTTTTCTTACAGTTAAACTCTTTTGAAGATGTTTCATCCCTAATCAAAAAGCTAAGAACTTAATGAATGATTGACTTTGATACTTTCCCAATCCAAGGCAAAGATAAAGAACTCTAACTATCCTAACAAAACAAACAAAATACCCTAAACCCCCAAAACAACAAAAAAGCCAAACACCACCCAACCAGCTCTGTGTACAAATCTATCAATCTATTATCAGTTAACATGCACTTTTTCACTAGATAAAAGTAATGACTTGAATGACTTGGCTTAATTTAAGAGTTTGGAAAAAAGCAAGAATTGTTTGCCAAATGCTGACACGTCTATCAGCATCTGTGGCTCCCCTCAAGGCTGGAAACATGGGAGAAAATGAGGTCCCCCAGGATGCTGCCAGCTGCCCCTTTAACAGAGGTTCTCAAACACACAGCAGCCCAGGCAGGATCTCTCAAGGCCTCATTTTTAAACCTCAAGGCACTAATCCACTGTGGCAGAATTCTACCAGGGCCAGGAATTCTAAGAGAAAACAAGTGTTCAGAGCTGCAAGTCTAGCACACAAGCCTGTCAGGAATGGTGTGCTTGTCCTGTATTTGCTTTTGCACAGAGCCTTTCCCAGCAAAAGGCTAAAAGATATCGAGTAACTGAGTCTCTATTCCATGAAGCCCCAGACTGTGAGCTTCCTGTACTGCTGGATAACAGTTTAATTCCAGAAAAAAAGGCTTTTTCAGGTTCTCAGAGGCAGCTGAAATGACACATTTCTCCTATCTCCTCCAAGCCAAGGAAGTGCATGAATAAACTTTTTAGGTTTTAAGAACTTACAGCTTAAATGTTAGAATGAAAAAAGCCTTTAATAATCAAGACTCTCATTCACATTTCTCATCAGACTTGCTGGAATTGGTCCTTATTCTAAAGGGCTGCAGGAGTATGAGAGGGCTTTGAGCCCTCTGCCCCATGGATTCTGTGAAGACAGAAGATGCTAGAGCTCCAGCATAGGGACAGTCATCTCATTCTATAAAACACAAAACAAAAATATTCACCAGTCCTAATCCATTTGTCTATCTGTAAGCATCATACGACAGACACAGACTGACTCTATGCAGCATGGCAATGGCTCAGGGCATTGCTACTGTTTTAAATATTAGTAAAAAACTCTCAGGGCCTTTGTGGTGTTTGGTTTATTTGAAGAGTACTACAACACCAGCAGCACTTCTGTCTGCTACTTGATCCAGTTTGGGAACAGATGCATCATCTTCTATATAACATTGATCCATTTGCTTTGGTTTTGCAACTGGAAAAAAATTCCAAAGCTATTCCTGTGCCAGGTTTTTTTTCATTTGTCAGACCAAGTGGGAAAGTTTTGGTTTTGCCATATTTACCACTAATTAGCTCTCCGTTCCAGATTGTTAATGACCCCCAGGAATTTTTGCTGAGTTCCTGTCCTCTTGGACTCTTGTTTGTGCTGCTCCTCACCCTCCTTGCTGGGGCACCCACCACACTGAGCAGTGCAGGCAACTCTGCCTGGGGGATGGCAGCAGGTTGCATGACTAAAATGTCATCTTGCCTGAGGTGCTACAGCTGTTCTGAGCCTGTTCTTTTTGTTTTCTTGAGTTTCCAGTTAAACACAAAAGTAGATTTCAACTCTTAGTTGTTTCAGGATGAGAAATATCCTCAATACTAGAATTTTGTGAGACAGATGCCAATTTATATTTTTTAAAAATCAATTCTACCATCAGCATATAAGTTGGAGTAAAGTATACTTAAAGCCTGACCTTTTAGAAGGGGATACTGCCCCCAGCTCTCATTTATACAACTAAACTAACAAATATGACTGTCTGTCTTGAATCACTGGAGGTTTAAATGCTATTTAAAAATCTATTAAGCACAAATTAGAGCTGGTGTTAATTAGGCTTGCAGTTGCATCTCTACAGCTGATTACCAGATGGGGAAACCATGCCTTTTTGGAAAGGCTGACATACCTGTAACAGAAATTAAAATGAGAGCAATAAAGTATATGTCTGTACATCAAAACTTTATGTGGTAGCACGGGCTTGTGGCTGGATAAAAGAGCAAGTGAAGAGGCAGACTTTCAGAGGTGAGCTTACAGGCAATCTGAAGTGTGAAAGATTTCCATTATGAGGACATTCACTCAGCCCCTCGTAAAGCTTACACAGTGATTGTATGATCTCTTGTTTGAGAAAGGGAGGGGGATGCAGAACACTTCCAGCAGCAGCACAGGACTCACCTCCTGCCATGACCTACAGGTAACTGACTGCACTTTACTGTTTGTAGGTCCCATCACCTGCTCAGTAAGGCAGTGGCTTTTCTTCCCATCCCTAGCTTCACATGGAAAGATCAGAATGTTTTGATCCAAAAGAATGCTTTATACAGTCCTCCAATAAACCAGAGACTGCTGCACAGCTTTTTCCTTTTTCCTTTTTTGTCCTTTATTATTTATTATTTAAAGTTTTGACTAAAAAATTAAACCAAAACAACCAGAAAAAACCAACAAAAATGAAAACAAAAATCAACAAAACCTTCCCACACTTATTTTTAGTATTTGCTTTTTACCTGCCCCTTTAGGCATGAAGGCAAACCCACAGCCATGGTGGGAAGGCAGTGTGGTCTGCAGAACTCTTCCACATGGAATTCTCACTTTGCTCTTCTTCCCACCACAGCAACATTTATAAAGTCAGCACAGGAATATCTGTTAAAAAACCCATCAAGGTTCAAAAGCAATCCCACACTGGACTGTCCTCCCAGGGCTGGCAGGGAATGTGAATGGGAGCCTCATAAACACAGAGACTGAGCCTTAAACCTTTAACACTGCACAGATAGCTCCTGATGGGGCATGCCTGATGCACCACTGAATACACCAAGCTAACAAAAGCAGCAGCAGTGGGTATGTGACCTCAGAGCAAGGTGGATGGTAAATGCTCTGGGGTTATCTCTAAGATCATTGATGCCACCACAGACATTTTTCAAAGAGCAAAGCACATGAGAGCTTTTCACTTATCTGCCAAGAAAAGAAAGGAAATAGAAGCTCTTGGTAAGGTGTTCAAAGCTGAGAACCAGTCCACAGTTTGCAGGCAGACCAAATCAGTCTCTAAAAGGGAATCATTTAGCCTGGAAAGATGGAATAAAGTCACATCAGGAAAAACAAAGTAAACAAAGAGGTTATATTTTAAAAGTTTTTTCCCTATATAAGGAAGAGGAGAAATACCCCACAACCATTATGATTTGATAAACCTTCTAGTTAAGCCAAGCTTTTATGTAATTATCCTTAATATTGCTTTGCAAAGGGGAGGGCAGAACTCTGAGACTTTTGCCCAGGCAGGCCCTCTGCAGCCTGCTCTGCACACAGAGATGAGCAGGGAGGAAGCATTAAGTGTGCTATGTGCATCTGTCCTTGGAGGTTACATGGAAAACTTTACTTCTGAAATATTAGTGAGGGATGTGCATGACCCAGTAGAGCAGAGGTTCTGCAGCTCCACTGCTCAGCACCTATTCAAGAACTGCCTTGTGTCAGGTACTCTCAGCTGCCTGTGAACAAACCTGCCAACTGTGCACCGTTCTTCCCCAGATGGAGCACTGCAGCACCCCTTGCCATCATATAAAAACCTGATGAGTTGTGATGATCAGTGTGTTTCAGAAGCACTTAAAAAAACTTTCCACTCTTTAATTACTTGTGTGCAAAACCTAGGGGATTTTATAACAGGAGAAACTTGGTCATGGGGGAAAAACCCTGCAACCCAACAAAAAGAGCAGAGCTGTTCAGTCCTGTAATATAGAAAACCAAAGATGAGAATTCTCCAACACTCATGTGAACCTCTTATGAACATTAAACCAGCTCTAGGTAACTAAGCCTCCTGACATACAGGGGTTGTGCCCTGTCCCCATTCTACTCTGGGAAAAGGGAAATCTCAAATTTAGCAACAGTCAGTCATCAGAGGATGCATTCAGGGACCAAATTTGAAAATCAGAAGTATTTACTCAGCTTTGAATGAAAGATCATGCAAAATACCACAGAAAATTAATGCTGAAAAACAGAACTGGTACAGCAAAATGCCATTACTTTGGCTGCATTTTATAAGACCATCAGCTGTCTCAAGCATCTGGATTATTTGATCATTTCAGGACATCTGCTGATCTCCAGGGTGCTTGCCTCAAAACCCTGGAGCACTCTGAGCACTCTGAGCTTTTTTCCCTCTAGTTAGTATCAAAGAGCTTCAGCTTGGAAAGGCCTAAACAAAACTTGATTCAAATTAAAGAAGCAGCCCAACTCAGTAGCAACAGCAATACTAACTGCTCTACATCCATATCAACTGGATCCCACTTTGGATTGATTTTGAGGCTGGGAGGAAGGAGCAAAAGATGGGGAGAAAAACAGAGAAAGGACAAAGACAAAGCAGAGAAAAGACACAGCTCCGATACAAGCCTATGTGAAACTGCAGAAATGGAAAGAATCTCTTCCACCTGTGTTGATAGGGTCTTTCCAAGGGCAGGACAAAGAACTGATGTCAGCCTACTCTAGTTAAAATTAAATCTCATCTGATTACATCTCATTTGCAGCTCCTTTCAAAATAAGTTATGGACAAACAGGGCGCTCCTGAGCAACAGCAAGGAGACCAAAGCAGCTACAGCCTACCAAGCTCAGTAAAGCTGCCATAAAACATGCAGACCACAAAAAGATGTCATACTAAGAGGGAAGATTGCCAGCCTAGCTTGGGTTCAGGGCAGTGGTCTAGAGATCAAGATTCCTTGCAGGGTAGCACAGACTGAAGTTCAGTGAAGGCTAACTTTCCCTCTTGGGTAAGCTACTCTACATGGGCTGTAAATGCAGTCCTATTCCAACTGCCAGCATAAGGTTTGAAATTTTACTTACTTTGAAATTATTTCTTTAAATCATACTGGAAATCTTATGCCTATCACTTTTAAAAAAGCAACTTGTTAACTCAAATATTGACACATTACTGAGAAATCTGCCGCAAGGTGTTTCTAGAAGCACTGTGTTGTAGTCCGGGTGCTTTCTGCAGAAAGTTGGCTGAGCATCACCCTGGACACTTACTAGGCTGAAGAACATCCAGCCATTGAACAAACCCCTGAGTGTTGTCCCACAACTGATCATGACCCAGTCGTGAAAAATTCTGATCTAGGTAAACTTCAACACTAATCCTTTCCTCCCCAGCTCCCTCCAAAACTGCCATCTACCCACACCAAGGTCCAATCTTTAACTGTATCTTCAATAAGCTCTGCTCCCAGAACCTCAGAACAGTCTCATCCCAGTCTAGTAGATCCTTGCCAGCAGTGACAGTAAGCACCATTGCTCACAGTAAAACATTTTTTGGTAGTAATAATTAGCTCTTATTCACCCAAACACGTATCACTTCCCAAGTTATCACACCTATCTGCAGTTTGCCTCTCTGCTGAGCTGCTGGTGACAGTCTATAGCCACTGGAGACTGCAATGATATGACCATTTCACATAAACCACCAAATCACTATCCAAGGACAGTTGATTTTCTAGTTGGCACTGAATCTCATGAGCACTCACACAAAACCCCATGTACTCTAGGTTACACTTCATCTGAACATTACCCACATAAATAAGTATGGATGTTAATAAAAGGGAGATGTCAGCACTAAAAGGTGTTGAAAATTATTTTAGGAATAATGAATACTTTGTGGATTAACAGTAGCATATGGTACCTTTCACCTCCAATTTACTGGTACAAATCCAGCTAGAGCAGCATGGATAAAAACCTTTACCATCTGGTGACTTATTGCTTTATGGAAAATAAGCAAAATCCACCACCATAACTGGAAGTCTTGTTGGCTTTCTCAGCAGACAGATCAAAGAGGGGTAGAACACTCTTGTCCCCCTCCAGTATAACTGGTCTGTTTATCTGAGAAGTGAGGACAGCTGAATGCCAAATCCTACTACCAATCCAATACCAGAAGCTAAAATATGACCATATTTTCTTCCTTTTATTAGGGAATAGGATGATTTATGGTTTTCAACCCAAAATCTCACCTATTTCTTTCCTCCATCACAATACCCCAAAGCAGTAGGTGTAACAATATTCTCCTTTTCTAAAAGCTTTATCTAGCTTCTTAAATCATTGCTGCTATAGCAGTGCTACTTTACCATGATTCACACTTAGCAGTTCTCATACCACCCATAACAAGGAAGCCTGAAGTAATCAGCTTCCATGCCTCCATGAGTTCTTTTGAACATTATGCTTTTTTATTCAAGAGTACCGTGCAAGTTTGAGTTACCTGGTTTGTTTATAAATTTGCTCTCTCATGCTCCAATTTCTCCCTATGAGTTAGAAAAGTTTTTTTCTAAAACAAATATTATGATTAATATTGTAGGAAACATGCAAGCAGTTACTATCAGTTTTAAAATTAATAGCAACAGGTACATAAAATTCCTCTGAATTTCCTGCTAATTTATCACTTGGAAACATGGAAATCACTTTATACTTAGCAGAAGTTACTAGCTGTTTAATATATCTAATCTTTCTTAGTGGCATATGGGAGCTTCTCTGAATACCTTGAAACTGGGATAGTCAGAAGATAATTTGCTCGCCTTCTTTAAAGCTCTATTTTTATCCCAGGGCAAGTAGTGTGTTTTTGGCTAAGGCTGAGAGCAGCTACTTTCCCATCATGTAAGGACCAGGAACACAAATCCCATCAGAGAAATCCCTTAAGTTTCCTTGGCAAATCTGCACCTGTTGTTTTGTAGCCTCTTAATAAAAAAGCCCCAATAAGAGTTCTTATTTCATTACCCCATGTACACTTTAAGCACTACTGATCAAACTGGAGACTCTCTGTTCTTTCTCCTTTGCCTGTTTTATTGAGATGATTAACACACACCAAGTAAGACAAAGCTAGAAATAACTAAAAGGGATTGACATCTGCCAGAAACATCATCTTACAGATCACATTATGTCTTTTCATATTCCAGCCACACCAGCTCCCTGCTCTGACCACCTGTGTCTGGATACACTGTCTGGCAGGGCTCCCCAGGGAACATTTTCATGCATCTGCTAAACTTTTCCAGGTATCTTTTGGTTTTTATCCTTAATCTGAGAAAAATAATATTAAAATAAAGCATCAGTAACTACTTAGTCACCAAAGATTTGGAGCCAAAAGTAGCCCTGTGCAACAGAGAACAGTCTGCATTACTTTGAAGTGACCAAACTCCGGGCTGCAGTTTAAATACAGTGGTGTCTGTATGACTTCTCCCTTCCAGCTTTAACATGCTATGAATTACACAGCTGCTGAATCACAGTGGAATTCCTGGCTGAAGGAATATGCAAAGTTTCAAGGGGTACTCTTCTAAAAATGAAATGCAATGCATGAAGAGTTACTCAAGAATTTCAAGGGCCAGAAAGTGCACGGGCCCAGATGCCTGCCATACCTGCATGGCCTGCTAGAAAGACAACCCAGTTTAGGATATGCTTGACACTGGTCCATTTAAGATTTCAATCCACAGCCTTTGTCCTTCAGATTCTTCTATATATTTGTGGTACAGCCAGAAGGAAAGACTGCTTAATTTGAGCCTTGCTTTCAGATAGTCCTGACAAGTTTCCTGTCTCTCTTCAAAGCAAATGGCTTCTTTAAGGCTCTCTGTGCACTGCTCTAGCAGGTTTTCCAGGAGAAAAACAACAACAACAACAACATAAATACAAAATCAGAACAGAAAAGCAATCATTGGACACACGTATAAATACAATTACAAGCTGGCTGAAACTAGATGGAGTTCTAGAAAAGAGATAAGGGGGCAAAGTTTGCTTTGAAGTGGACCACAAAACTTCAACATAAGCTTGTGCTGTTCTAACAAAAGGTAAACCAGAAGGACAGGAGGTACCAGAGACTCACTGCCATCCCCACAAAACCAGCTCAAACCAGAGTCAGTGACATTTGCAAGGCAAACCAGGTGTCTTATTCAATGCTGTGTAAAACCAGAGCAAAGATCCCAAGAGGTTTGGTAAGGTGTCCAATTCAGAGTCTAAGCTAGCAGTGGCTTCCCACAATTTGCAACTCCTCTGGGACCAAGCTTTCCAAAAGCCAGAGAAATGAATTCATGATTGGTGCCTCTGCACATCGCAAAGACTTCTGCAGTGAACTCTCAGAAGCCTTGTGGTCCATGTTGGAGCACACATCATCACAACCATGGATGCAGTAACATTCTTCTGGGTCAGCCCAAATCCAGAGTGCACACCTTGGTGTTAGTCACTTTTGGATTGACATTTGCAGTAATATACAAGGAAAACTGCCTCTAACTTTGTAATCAGCAAGCTTCCTCACTGTCAGAACTCAGCCTGTGGAAACCGCTGAGCCTGCTGTGCCTTGTCAAATATTTTAGCTCAGCCTCCAAGTGAATAAATAAATAAGTGAAATAAAATATCAAATGCAGATTTTTTTAAAAAATGACACACAACTACTGCAGCAGACTTCAATGTTATTACATGTACCAGAAAACACTCAGGGAAAAAAGCGGTGCATGCTAAGACTATATTCTCTATTTCTTACTGTTTTCCATGCCCCAATTTGTCTTTTAGTTTCTGATTTTTTACTCCTTTAATTTTCTTGACTTCTCCCACTTCTTAGCTGCATTTCTCATAGTATGGGTAAAATCCAGTATAATATTTAATTTTCTCCTGTCATAAAGTGCAACTTGAAGGTGTGTTGCACACTGAATGGCTGCTGATTTTCTCATGTGCTATCTCAGATGTCTCAACTTTAAAAGAGTATTTTGTAGACCCTTATATCTAATTGCCTTTCCTTGATCAGATTGTTATGCCCCAATATTGTTATCATCATAAGCTAATAATTGAAAATAAGGACTAAAATGTGTCTGTCTTGCTGTTCACCAGTAATAAAACAAGTTGTCTGAGACTGGAGGACTTTGCATACAAAGATATTTAACAAGATCCTGTGACCTGACAAGGAACTTAAAAGAACTGGACAACAAGTGAAAAGGACTCAGGCATTTAAACACACAGTTGGGGTTTTAAGCACACACTGGAGGGGTTGCTTGGATTCTGGACTCACTTCCACTTGGAGTCCTCAAACCTAAATACTATTCCCCCCAGCTTTCTAAAATGGGACAGCTTAGCTTCACTTCCAAGAGGGAAATGTGATGGGCACCCTTGGAGGCATCTGACAGCAAAACCTTTCAGCGTGAGCATGTTTGGGGACTTCATCCTTGTCCTCATTTACACCCCTGACTGAGCTGACCACACCAAACTGACATACTGCTTCAGCCATCACCATCTCTCCTCATCTGCCTTTGGCAATTCTGCTTTGCATCCTGCACATGGCTACTGCTGTGATGCAGATGAGCCTCAGGATACAGAAACATTTACATGAGACTGGGTTTACTTAGCATAAAAACATGGTTGCTGTGATATAGATGAGCCTCGGGATACAGAAACACTTACATGAGACTGGGTTTACTCAGCATAAAAATCAGCATATCTGTGTAATACCCATAAAAAATCATGCACACATCCAGAGCTATCCCAGCCAGCAAATTTGCACTGTCCTGTTCTCTGAAACAAAGATGGAAACCAGTGCCAAAGGGAACAAAGCACTTGAAAGTTAATGAATGCACATTCTGCTAGAAGTTTTCTCACAGTCTTGTGACTCACATTCTTAGCTCTGTTAGATCCCAAGGTGGCTTCTTCCCTCAAAAATTGTGAATTTCACAAACTGTTCACAAAGAAAATATGTTTTGATCCATCTTTTGTCAGCTCCTGGATCCTGACAAAAGTTTCACTTTTTATTTTTTCCAGACATTCTCTAATGATTTTAAATACAACATGTTCAAAAACAATCTTGGATTCTTCCTCTGTAAAGATATCACACTTGTGACACTGACCACAGCATTTTTTGTGTGTGTCTCATCTGCAGCCTGTGCCTGCTATTTCTTTCTTTGTAATATCTATAGAATCTGATACCTCTCATCAGCTTGATATTTTTTCTTTCAGCCCCATCACCACTGGCCTTTCTACACTCATCACATTTCCTCACAGCTATTCAGTGTAGCACTGTTTAGATACTTAACTTAAGCAGGAGCTTCAATTACACTTCCTTCACTGATCAGTCATCCTTATCAGCCTGGGAGCTCTACCAGGACTCATCCTCTGCCTCCAGGAACATACTGGAACATTCTCTTACCCTGTGCTGCCATCCATCCCATTTAGTGCCACCACCCTTTGCTGTCCCACTCTCAATATCACCCCCAATAGAAAACTCTTGTCCACAGCTCTCTGTGGAGATTTCCCTGTCTTCCTTTTTGAAAGACTTTTAATGATTGGGGTGACTAGGGGGATTTCCCAACCCTACAGACATGGTTTCCCAGTAGGAAATCTACCCAACAGATGTATCAAATGAGTGCTGCTAACTTAAAAAAATACCACCAATCCCAACTTACAAAAGTAAGAAAAGGAAATTTAACTTCCTTTTAATAACACAGAGAAAAGGATCCCATTTCCAGTTTTTTATATATTATAAACACACCATTCTTATATTCTGAAATTATGTCTGGCCTTGTACATTTAGTTTACAGAATCATTTCAGTTTCCTCTGCTCTGGGCCACATTCCTAGCTGTCACAGGGTTTCTGTGTTGTTCTGGGCAAGCTGCTAAGCTACTAAATATCTGGAAATCTGGAGGACCTACTTCCTCTTCCATAGAACCAAGAGAAGTACTCAGCTTTCTCAGGTTAATGTAGGCCAAATTATATTTATCTGTATGCCTTTTCCTCAATCTATTAATTGTTCTCCCCTAATAATTAGACAAGTGCCTCATTTGGGTGCTGAAGAGGTCCATTAAGCATTTGAGCAAAGTTCACACAGAAGCTGTACAAATTAATTTTGGTAAAAGAGCAAAACTAAAACCCAACATGAGCCATTAAATCTGGCCAAAACCAAACAGAAAAGCAAAGCAGTGAAACACTTCAAACCCTAATAGTGCAGGTCAAATAAAGATTCATGAAAATAGTATAACCTGTTAAACATATATTACCTCTCCTCCAAATTACATGTAGAAAATTCTCTGCATTTACATGGTTCTCCTTGTGTCTCACGGACAACAGTGTCAGGGTCTTTGCAAGCTGTCAGCTGACATAAGGAGTAACAGTTGTCTTAAATTAAGATTGCACGCTGAACTAGCAGCACGAGGGCTCATTAGAAAGAATGAAGGAGAAAACCTGGCCAAACTTCTCTTCAATTTTCATTTATCCTTTAAGGACAATCAGGAGAGCAGATGGTGTATCATTCCTGCACAGCTTCTGAGTAAAGAAAGCTGATCCATTTATTTAATAGTCTTACCTCCTGTCTGTCCTGTCTTTGGCAAATAGCATAGTGCAGCTTTCCCCTTACTACAAGACTTCTTTCCTGACAGGCATGGAAAAATTTAAGCTTTCCTGTCAGTCAGATGAGTCCCTTTATCCCATTTGGCAACAAACCAGCAAGTCTGTAAAAATAGACTGCCATCTGACTAAGCAACTGAGAGGCTGCAGGACATGCTGGAATGCCAACCTGAATGCAGTTAATCAGCTGATGCCTTTCCAGCAACACCTTCTGGCTGCTCACAAAGCATAGAACACCTCTTTCAATAGTGCACTTAAAAGAACATATTTAAAGTGGACATTTGCTTTGTGTTCTTTGGTGTGAGGATGTGTGTGTGTGTTTTTGTGGCTGTACTACAGCTTCCTGATTTTAAAGGTTTGTTAACTTGAGCTTTTCTCATGAGATCTCTCTAGAAAGTCTCGTGCTATTTTCTTTTCACCTTTTGTGCTTTGGGACAAAAGGGAAAGATAAGAGACTCAAAACCAAACATAGTTCAGAAGGCCTCAGTTCAGAAGACTTCTACATAAAGGGTGTTTGATGTAGTGCATATAGGTTTGGCAGACAGGAATTATGACCATTGTTGCCTATTAGGATCTATCTCTGTGAAATTGAAGTATTTCATGGTACTCTGACAGTATCAAGGTATTTTGGTATTATTGACAGAAAATGTTTCCATCTAAAATAAATTAAGCTCCTTCCATTCAGATCAATCACCAACACAAGCTAGAAAGAGTCAATAAAGTAACTGGAGTGAAAGACACTTCTCCTTCCTCTCAATATCTGTTTCACCAGCTTAGTCTCCTGAACAGGGTAACCTTGAATAAAGAAGTAAAATGTAAACGACTTGCTGACATCAATCTATTCTATTATTTCAGGCTGAAAAATAAAATGTGATGGCTTCAAATAAATAAAATTATTCTACAGCTACCAAATTCAACAATTAATAATAACACCTGAGAAATTTTTGAGGTGTGTATACAGGCTCTACCTTGCTATCTGAACTTCACATTTTGGATCATAGGGAAACACTCACCTGCCTTTCCAACACTGCTTCTACTCCCTCACTCTCAAATGTATTCAAGCAGATAACCTACAGCACACTCTGCTGGAATTTCTAGGCTGGTACTTAACTAAGAATTTTTTCACTCATGCTTTTCCAAGTAATTTACTTTTGTACCTACACAAATGATAATTACAATTAAAAGTCTTATTGTTAGTATTGTGCCTTAGAGATGCATTAGAAAAGGTACCTGCACTTCAAAGAATGAGCTCACTATTTTAATTAGAAGTAGGCACCAGTATGGGACAATAGGGAAGGAAATTTCAGGGAAGTAGTCAATACCTACTGTCTTAAGGACAGGGCACAGACTAGACTGTTACATCTAGACTGCTATCCCAAATTACTACAAAAGACTTCACTTCAATGATAACTTTCAAGAAAAATGTAAAGAAATGCTATGTCAAATATGGGAGGAAAAGCCAATTTCCAAGAGAAAAGTGGAGATGCAGTATTCATTTAATTCATTTGTATCATGATTATCTGCACTGAAGGGAAGAGTGGAAAGAAGAAAGTTCCTCAATTTTGCTGTTGCCCACTCCATATTATTATTATTATTGTCTTAAAGACATGCCATGGTACACTACAAGACTAGGTGAAAAATTAATCAATACATCTGCAGAAAACAACCATGTATTTAGAGTTTCATGGAAAGAAATGTTAATTATAGAGTAAAATATGTGTGTCTCAGTCCTCTACTGAAGTCTTTGAGGAGAGAAACACATCTCCAAGATATAACTACAATTAGGTTAGGAAAATTTGCCACTTTCTACTCAACTCCACAACAAAAAGAATCTGACTGGAAATTGTGCATCACTGACTGGTCCTGTGAATACTGTTAAAAGGCAGAGAAAGCTGTTCACCATTTTGCAACTGGGCACAACCCATTTGTCATGTAGGAGTTTTGTTTGCTTGATTTCTTTTTAAAAACTAAAAATAACATCCTTTTGCAAACAGATGGCAGCAACTAGTTTGATACAAACATTAAATGTAAAATCTCCCCGTTTTGCCTACTCCCCATGTAATTTTACTGGATGGCAAATGTTCCAGATCTTGCAGAGGATATGTCCTTAGATCCCAGAGCAGACAGGCAAAGTCCAAATTAACTTCCTTTTAAACATGGTGATTAGTTCTTGACCTCAACTTTTTAAAATTGGGATATCAAAAAAGATATCAAGAATAAAATTTTGCTACCTAGAACTGGAAAGCCTGTGAAGAGCAAATGTATACACTAAAAAAGAAGAGATGTCTAAATCACAGCAAGCACATAGCTCCTCATTTCTCCAGATGATACTCTAATCTGTTAGAAGGAAGGTCAGTTTAGGATTATTGTGGTATGTACTTTCCTTTAGCTGGGGCCTCCTGCTCCCCCAAAAGCTGTTTTTCCTTTTAAGTGCAGGAAGAACTATTCATTCCAGTTGTGGAGCTGCATGCACTCAGTCTAATTTATTGCATTTATTGCACAAGGATCAAATTAACATTTAAGGTCAAAAAAATCTGTAGCTGTTAAGCTAATTATAGCAGGGGTGAGTGTGTGTGGGAGGAGAGTTGCTGGACTTGAACAGGAGATGTAGCAAACCTGCACAAGTGGAAATGACAAGGGTTGACTGCAGTGCAAATGCTGGCACGGCAACTTGAATTGGACCTGTCCCCTAGACCAAAAAGACAGGAAATGTGAGCTGCTGGAACATCTTCCCAGCTTCCAGCAGCATGAGCAAAAAGAGCACATCCTATTGCCAATTTTTCTCCCTTTTTCTCTGAGCACTTGTTTTTGGGACGTGTGCTTTCCAGTACCTATTTTTTTGGGGGGTGTGTGCTTTCCATCATCTACGAAAGCATTCATCAGTGTGCTTTGAGAGGCAGCTGAAATGAAACTGGTGTCTGGTGGCCACACAAGTAATAACCATTCAGAGAGCTTTATCCTATTCAAGCAAAGCAAAGCTTCTAGTCCTGACTGACCCCCAACATTTAACCTCTCAGTTAGAGTGCCCAGCAATGGCTGGACAAAAAGCAAAGAATTCTTCCTGCAGTCAGCCTGGAAGTGCTACAGATTTTCATGAAAGAAACTGAAATTCAGTAACCATGTTCAGTACGGCAATGTATAAACCCCTGATTAAATAATACAAATCTTAAAAAAATACATCCACTGCCAAACTTGCCATTATTTCAAATTATGTGTTCTAAGTAAGCAGTACTTGAGCTAAGGCCCTGCTCACTCATAGATCTGCTTCCCATGGCAACCAGAAGGATTGCTTTACTTCCCAAGAAGTTCTACATGACTGTTGGCCATGCTGGGCCAATATGATGATGAAAGTAGCTTTTAGTTCCTACATCATTACATAGCAGTGCAGTCACTGCTCCACATCCTCATTCTGGTAACAGTTAGGAAGTTTTCATTGAAGATTCTGGAAGACAAACGTTTCATGTAACCGGCACACACCCCAACGTCATCATCATCATCATCAACAATAATACAACAATAACAACACCCAAAATCCCACAACAAATCACACAAAAACCACCCCCAACATAAAAAACCAAGCAACCAAGAAATCTAGCTGTCACAACCCACTTGAAAGAACAAAAAAATCTGAATTATCTGTTGAATCCACAGCTAAAAGCCTGTGGAAAAAACATCACTGGAAAAACAGAAACCTCACATTTCAGGTCTAAATCTAATCCCAGAATTAGGGATTAAAACACAGGCTTCCAGAGAAAAAGCAAAAAATCTGTTTTGATGAGTTAAAACCTTATGTGAAGAACAGAAAAACCAATACTGGTTTTTTCCACCTGAAGATGGTGGAGGACTGGGAAATTTCTTCAGACAGTATCCAGTTCCTCACAGGACCAAGACTTCAGAAACACGTGTCTCATAGCACACATAAGAAAGGGATGAAGTGCTGCCTCTCAGAGACTCATCTCTTTTAGCTCCCTGCAGTTCCATCCTGCAGCTAACTCCCCTCTTCTGTGCAGGGATGCTGTTGTAAATCTCAAAACTGCTAACTGCTCTCACTACCTCTGTTTCCAGGACTGCTAAGCAGTTTAAAGGTAAAAGTAGTTGCTTTAAATTGTTTTCCAGGTTTTTACTGATCCAGCTTCTGTCTTCTGAAAACTCAGATTGCCTAAAATAAATGAAGAACATTTCTTTCATTCTCACTGATCTTAATTTTGCAATATCAGTCAACAATAAATTAATAATAATAATAATAATAATAATAATAATGATGATTATGTTCAGCCATACTTCAGCAAGCATTATATTTTCTTCCTACAGCTTCTTGAAGTGTACTAAGCCCAAGAGGTGCAGCATTTTGGACAGTCATGTTACTAAAACATGTTACCAAAACCTGTTCTCCCCATAAAAGAAAGCATTTGCGTTTACCATCTCCTGTTTTTATCCCTTGAAATCAGCTGTCTTACTTACAAAACATACACCAAACACTCCCCAACAAATCTAAATCCAACAAAAGGAGCTTCAGGGCATCCCTGTTTTAGTTTCAATGGAGATTCTCAGTGAGTAAGACCCAACTGTAAGCTACTTCAGGGTGTTTGACAACTTGCAAGCACAGAACCAAGAAACATTTTATATATTGCTTCATGAATGCCAGCTGTGCATCCTATGTATTTCAAAAGAGAGGTTCAGGCAGCACAGGGGTGCAAACCACTAATGTACACGTAAGTGAAAGGATGGACAGGGGTGCTTTACCACAGTATCATCAGACAGATGTAGTGCTGCTGCAACCTGCTGAGCAGTTTTGACCTACCAAAGTCCTAAATGAATGTTGACTACTCAGGACTAGTCCCTCACCCAGCCATGACATTTCTGTGAGCGGCATCACTAGAAAATCTTTAGCAGGAAACCCCTGCATAATTCTTTCTAGCCTGACAACTTAAGACAAGGTCTTTTAAATGTGGATTTTCTCTCCCAATTGAAGATTAAAGCAAGAAAGCCTGGAGTGACAATCAGTTGGGGATTTTGATATTATTATACACATATATTGTTGCCCTGCTATTGTATCAATGCCTACAGGTTTGCTTCTGCACCGTTTCTGTTACAATTACTGCTCACCTTCCCATCCTGTTCTCCATGAGCAGCAGCACACTATCAAGGCTATCAGGTAAAAACTTGTTTGCTAGACCAAATGTACACCTGGCAGACATGCAAACAAACCCATTTACTTTCCAGTTTATCTGGTCCTCTCTATTAATTTATGGCCAAACCAGTCCCATCCAGCACTGGAACTGTTGTGATTGTGGTTTTTTTCAATGCTGCTGTAAGTGGGGAGTAACACCTTTGATTTGAACTACTGAGAGAATCATGGCATATCTCCAGTTGGAAGGACCCCATTAGGATCAAGTCCAACTCACTCCTCCTCGCAGAACTACCTAAAAATAAACCTTATGACTGAGAGTGTTGGCTAGACACTGGCTGAATTCTGGCAGGCTTGGTGCTGTGACCGCTTCCCTGGGTAGCCCATTCCAATGACCCCCTCTCTCTGAAAGGGATCTTTTCCCAATATCCAATCCATACTGTGCACTGGAAATGCTGAAGTCTGTACCCCATTATTGCTGGTTTGATTATTTTTCAAACAGAACCATCGCACACACAAAGCTGGCCTTTTTGATAGGACCATCCTTAGCTAAGCTCTGGGTTCACTGTTATGGCCCAAGGATGAGACAACAGGGCAGCCCAGCCTCTGATCTTCCCGAGCTCACAAGCTGCTATGCTACTTGTCACCACCACAATTTCTCTTCTAAAAGACAAATCCCCAGTCCCTCCTCTTATTGAATTTCCTGCCCTAAATAACTAAGCATTCTTACCACTCACCAATATCTCAATCTTTATAATCTTCATTTTCTATCTTTGTATCGTGAGAAAAATCATGCTATGACCAGCCACAGTTCACAAAAGAGACACAGAAGTCTTGCACCTTTGCTCAAATAAAGGGAGAGAAAGTTACATGGAGCTGTAACCTCGTGGGCTTTCTCTCTCAAGGTTTTGGAGGCTGCAGCCTTCTTTTACCCCAAGCTCCCAGCACATATTGCCCCATTGGCTGAGGTATTGGGAAGGTACGGCCTTCCCAAACAGCCTAGCAGGTATTCCCCCTGTCACAGACACATTTTATGAAAAATCCTTTCCTTAGGATTTTTCCTCCTGAGAAGCTGAGAGGCCTCAGGAGCAAAATGTAAACAATGATTATGTGCTGCTGTGGAATGCAACAGATGCATCTGTGATTGGTCTCATGTGGTTGTTTTTAATTAATGGCCAGTCACAGTCCAGCTGTCTCAAACTCTCTGGTCAGTCACAAGATTTTATTATCATTCCATTTCCTTTGATTGCTAGCCTTCTGATGAAACTTTTTCTTCTATACTTTTAGTATAGCTTTAATATAAAATATATATGATAAAATAATAAATTAGCCTTCTGAAACATGGAGTCAGATCCTCATCTCTCCCCTCTTCCTGGGACCCCTGTGAACAGCACCATATCCTCCCACAAACCTCTCATTTTCCTCCAAAGTGTAGAAGTTCAGGTCATCTGGGTTCAGCAATAGACTCTGTGGGGACACATTCTCTGAACAGAGACAATTCTCTCTCTCCGGGTTTTTCCTGGAGAAGCAGAGAAAAGAATGATCAAAACAATTCTTATCTCATTTGCTGCTCCTGTGTTTGTGTGCAAGTAGAATGTATTCTGGAGATTGTTTACCCGAGGTGACCAACTGGATCCACTTATGTGGGTGGGGACTCTCAGGCAGAGAGTCATGAGTTTTTCAGTAGAGTTAGAAGTTAGAAATCAGTAGTATATATGTATCTCTCTTTAATATAGTATGGTACAATAAAGTAATTAATTAGCCTTCTGAATCAATGGAGTCAGATGCATCATTCTTCCCAGACATTGGGGTCACCTTGCTCATCTGATAGACTCTGTGGGGACATATTTCTGCAATTACCCTAAAGTTCAGGAGCTCCAACACAGCTTCCCTTGCCCCAAGGAGCCGTGCCTGGGCAGCGGCACTGCCCCGCTACAGCCCCGAGACCGCCGCGGGGTCCCTGGCTGAGGTGATGGCTGTATTCTCTTCTGAATGGTTCGTGCTGTCCCATGGTTTGTGGTGGGGTTAGCTCAGATGCTCTGAGGCCTTTTTGGGCTCTTGGACTGTGTGTGTATGGGAGGGAGTTGTGTGTTGATTCGGGTTTGCCAGCACGTAGGATTTTCCAGCACTGGGATGCCCGAGATGTAAGGCTCGTTTGGTTGTTCACTCATTTATGGATGCATGGCTGAGTGAATTTCGGGATTTTGTGGCAACGGGGGTGTGTGCTGTCCACTGTGCTGTGATTTCTGTGTGTGTAGCTGAAATTGCATCAGTGGGTGTGAAGTGCCCTCTTGTTTCAGTCTTAGTGATTGCAAGATCTGGTATGGGTTTAGAATTTTCATTGCAGGCTCCAGACAGTGGAATACCAAGAAATCCCCCTGTAGATTGTATTCTGCAAGGCTGGAAGAGGTTTGAAGGGGAACATCTAGCAGCTGATGTTGTCTCATGCTAGCTTTGTGTACACTGTGCATGCTCTCTGTGCACTATGTGTGTGCTGTGTGTCTGAGTGGAAGAGGAAAAAAGAGAAGGAGGAAAAAGAATAGAAACAGAAAATGGACTTTTAACAGACACTGGGGCTACTTGTTCAGTGTTAAATACCAACCAGGGAAATTTAAGCCAAGAAACTGTAAATGCTATTGGTGCAACTGGAAAATTGGATAAACAAATATTCTTTAACCCAATTAACTTTGAATTTGGCAAACAGTGGATAATATACCAGTTTTTATATATGCCTGAGTGTCTGGTTCTTCTTTAAAGAAGAGACCTGTGTATTTGTGGAGGGATAGAATGTAAGAAAATAAAGATAGTGCAGAAGGTAGTCTCACATCTGAGGAGTTGCAGCTGTACCAATCACCAAAGATTAGGAACAGGCTGCCCTTAATAGGCCACAGTTGTGTCCAATAAGAAGAGGAGTGCTACAAAAGAGTGGGTTGGCTGGGTGAGGAGAGAGCTGCAGTTTGTTGGCTGTGCTGTGAAGAAGAAGCAGTCAGTGCTGTGAGGAGCTGCCCATGAGCAATCACTGAGAAGGTATGCAACTTTACAATAAGATGACAACATATATTGGAGGCTCAGATTGAATTTAAAGATGGAAAAATACAATTATTGGTACCCAAGACTAAAGCTATTGAGGCAAGGAATTTTATGTTGCAGGCAACACTGGAACCAGACAATTGTGGAGGAATACCAGAAGCCACAGAAAATACAGTAACACCCTTGATTTGGGCTGGTAGAGCTCCAGGCTGCTCTGATGAGCTCAGCCTGTAAGCATTACCCTAAAACCACTCTGCATGGCACACCAATGTGGGGATTCCCAAATTCATGTAGGAAGTAGACTTGCAGAGAAAGCTTCATGAGAGGTTGTGCAACAAGGCATCTTGGCATTAATACATAAGAAAGTTCTTTCATTTCCAGAAGTTAGCCCTGGATATAGTCAAGTTGATTCAGAGTTAACTACTTAGCTCAAAGCCCAGAATAAAGAGGGTGGGTGGTTGGTGACTCCCACCACAACTGGTGTTGCAAATTGTGAAAGAGAAACATCAGCACTGGGGAATTGATGCTATGGTGATTGGTCTATGGACTCAGATACTCGGTGTCTGTGTGACAAAAATTGTCAGGTCTGTTACAGAAAAATGCCTGATATGTCCTACAAATATTACTTTGAATTCAAAAAGACCGCCCCCAGGAATTACTAAGAGAGGAAACACTCTTGGGGGTTACTGGCAAGTTAATTTTTCTAAGCCGCCATGCCAAGGATACAAGTGTTTCCTGGTTCTAGTAGATACCTTTTCCAGGTGTCCAGAAGCTTTCCCCTACTGCACCAGCAAGGTTATGGAAGTCACCAAGGTACTCCTCAAAGAGTTCATACCCAGGTTTGGATGTCATCAGATAGAGGACCCCATTTTATATATCTGAGGTGTTGCATCAACTTAGTAAGCATTGAGTATTAGTTGGGATTTACATAGTCCACAGAGACCATAATCTAATGGAATGGTTGTACAAATGAACCAAACCTTGAAAGGCCACATTAGCAAAATGTATCAGGAAACTTTCTTGAAATGGTTTCACCACTGGCCTTTTATGAGTTTGAGTACAGGCCTGAACTACCTTGAAGGAGAGTGCTTAGGAGTTTATGTTTGGGAGACTATTGCAACCTTCCCTGGGTCCAAGGGACAAATTGAGAATAAGGAAATAGAATATTTAATTTCATTAGGGAAAACCTTGAATTGACATGGAAGATTTATCATTCTCTCAGAATGTGAGCCACTTCAGGAGCACTGGAAAAGACCTTTTCTGCTTCTGTGGACTACAAGAATTGCTGTGAAAGGAATTAACTCCTGGATGTATTGCACCCAAATTAAGAGGGATCCTGACCCAGAGTAGACAGTGGAAAATACCAGACCTCAGTAGCTGAAAATTTCGAAGACAACTGTAAATGAGCAGCAAAATGCATAGACTAATATTTATGGGAATCATTTTATCTTTTGGTGGGGTTGTTGAAGAAAACTTAATATTTTAATCCAAAGGCTTGGTAAAATGTGTAATCTGTTCACCATTACACTGTGCCTCCCTATCCCCACTTCAGAAGGGGAATATATTCTTTGGGGAATTATCCCCACAGATCTGTCAGTGATTCAATACGATAATCTGACTAATGTAATGGCAAAGAAACTTGGTAAGTAAAGAAACTATCCAAGGCCACAGAAAAGGGATTCCAGATTTTAAATAGATACTAAAGTAATATTACAAACCAGAATGGCCTTGAATCTATTATTGGCCAAAGAACAAGGGGTTTGTAGATAGAGATCATTGTTATATGCACATCCCAAATGTAAAAGATCTCCAAAGACAACAAAACAGAGCAAGTTGCTGACAGCAATGCTATCCAAACAGCCTCTGAAACTAAATGACTCAGTAAAATTTTCTGAGAAATAGGACAATGGTCCCTGATAGGATGGCTGGCTGAGGTACAGAAACCACTATAATGGTGGTTATAATTGTAATAATTGTCAGCATTGCAATTGGTCGTGTCCACAGAAGGATTGACCTTAATCCTGCAGGAATATATGTACTTGGATAAAAGCTGAGTTGAGACTTAGGAATCAACTAAGGGGGGAATTGATTTCAAAGGGTTAATCTAAGAACAAGGAGTTCTACTGTGTCTGTGCTCTCTTAGCAAAGAAACGGGGTGCAGAGGACGTGCTTACTGAGCAAGGACAGAAGGGAGATAAAGGAACCTTGGAGGGGAGTGTATCTGGCTTGGGAACGCAGCTCGAGCCAAAAACCATGAAAGGGGCTGAACCAGGGGAGGGTTTTATGGTAATGAGCAATTATAATATGTATGAATTGCAGGGCATGGGAGCGCACGCTGGATGGAGCTGCGCCCCGCGGGTGCAGCTGACAATGCTCGCTCGCTGCTTGATGCTGCGCTGCTGCTCAGGAGCTCTGTTTACCCTCCTTTCCTCATTTTCGGTGGCAGCAGAACTGCCAGAACACCGTCTTTAATAATACTTCTGACAACACTATAAGCGATAAATGTGGTTTATAATCATTCTAAAATGCCTATAAAACTGAATAATTGATGCAGCATGGTTTACAGGGAGGTGCTGCAGGGACAGCAATACAGTATTTTCAGTGCTGTCTAGGACACTTCCCACATTCAGCTCTCTGCTGGGAGTCAGAGCCAACAGTAGTGATTCAACTAGTGGAAACCTTTGAAAAAACGATCATGACTCTACTTCTGTCATCTTGATTGATTAACAAGAAGTAATGCAGAAACAATTGTGCAAATGCAGATGTTGCTACAATTAAGATGATGTAGCATGTTTTCTTCAAGAGTGTGATACAGTGACAGAGCACAAAAAGGGCTCTCTGACCATCTTGAGTACATTTTCTATGTTTGCAGCATGTTGCCAGAATCTTTAAGTGATAAATAATGTCTGCAAGAGACACTTCCACAGAAATCCAACATAGTGGAATACCTATGACATGATGAGATTTTGATGTGGGTGTGTCCATGATAACAGGAGGATCAGATTCTGTTGTTCTAGAGATTTAGAGTTGAGATTTACATTTTACTTTGTAAGTAAAATGTAAAACAGTAGTTCTGTCAAAATGGTAGAACTACCATTGTGAATTGCACCGATAACAAATACCTTGCCCAGTTAACTTGTTGTTTGGGGCTTTTTATAATTTTTTAAAAAGCTGTGGGGCTTAATAGCAGGAAAATTTAGGAACACCTAAGGGCCCTACTTGCTTCTATGCTGTTCTAAAAACTCCTTCAGCTTATCTGTTGACAAATAATGTAACATTAATCAATATCATGGTTTTGGCATGTTCCAGTTGGAAGACAGTAAAAGAGCCAAGTTGTCTTAAGATTCTTCTTAATGCTTCTGCTCATCTTTGTGTTGTTTCTGAAAATAACTTGCGCATTGGCATCCTCATGTTTTTAATACATGTGAGCTGAGCCAGCTATCTTTAAAGAGAGATTTGAACATCAAAAACTTAAAAGCATTTTTACTTATGACACTCTCACCTAAAAATAGCGTATGATGTTTGTGACAAAATATAATCTGGTGAGAAAGGACTTGCATGTTCTCCGTTTTTTCCTTATTTAATCATCATTGGTTAAATTTACTCCATATGTAAGCAACGCCTACATTTGGATTCCTTTTTAACCAAACAACAAATGCTCAAAAGCAGTATATTGCTGTTACCTGAGTAAGATGCTGACAAAGCTGCAAGTAAAGAAAGCTCATTTTTTGATACTTCTGTCCTCTCCAGGGTTTAGAAGTACAAAAGGAACGAAAGGGGAAAGGTGGCAGGAGCAGAAATAGCTTTTGCTCTCTCTGTTAAGAATTGGTGTCTTTTGCTGGATTAAAGTGCTAAAGTTTAATTAATAGAAAAGCTGTTCTTTTATGGAGCCTGCGTGTTATTTTAGCATGTTCTTTTGAGGGTGAATTTTGGAATGCTTTACTTCACCTCAAGAAACCCTTAACATTGAACCATGGCTGTCCTTTAATATTTTTGACTGTAAAATATGAGTAATAGAATTGGGACCGTACTATGACAAAGAAAATTATGGATGTTTACGCTAAAAAAAAATCCCACATGAGAATGATAACATTTTTCATGCCTTGTACACTGCAGTTCTTAATGTGCTGCTCCAAAAGGAGTAAGAGGTGACATATTTTTGTATTTCCTGACTTGCTTTCAAGTAATTTCAAAAGATTTATGCTTTTATGTAATAGCTCAGTTTTCAGGGAAATTATGGTGTGGTGATGAACAGTGATTTGGAAATACTGAGATAGGAGAAAGAATTGGTGACAGAGGGATTTATGCACATGGGTAAAATTTTTCTATTTTTGTTACCATAGTCACTTCCTTTGAGAACTGATTGAATTAATGAAGATAGTATTCTTTCTATGTTTTTCTCTTTAAATTTTAAGGTATGCTCTTTGAGATTTGTTTTAAAGTTGCAAAACCATTTGTTTATAAAAGCAATCCTAAAATAACATAGAGGTCTTATTTCTTTTGGGAAGGACTCAAGGTTCCAAGACTTGATGGCTGGTTCTTACTGCTCTAAACTTTGTTCTCTTGACATGCTGGACTGATAGAAAAAAGCCCCTAAGGAATAAGGCCCACAAGGAAGATGAGAGATCAGCCCAAAGTGGAATGTCTGAGCGCTGACTCGTTGGCTCACCATTTAATGGCAAAGTTTTCCTCTGCTTCCCTTATGTGTTGTTCCTTTCTAAGCTGTCCGTATGGCACTGGTTTACTTCCCAGATAGGACTGTCCTGGTTAATTCCTCTGACAGTCTCATAGGGTGCCAGCCATGGTCAAAACTTCTTGAATCTTTAAGACCTCAAAGACTTTTAACCTTGGAGAGTTAACCTTTGCAGTTTTATACTGTCTAAGCTATGCAGCAATCGTTTTTGTTTTTCCCTTTGGCATGCAGAAGTTGGATTGCGTATTGTGCTTGTGTGGACTGTGTTTTGAGACAATGTTCAGAGAACTTAATCAACAGCTAGTTCCTACATTGCCAATTACATCTATTCTAATGACAGAAAATGAGATGTTATGAATAGATATAGAGAGTACATTAATTGGAGAATATGCATAGAATATATTGGAGTATATGCATAGAATTAACATCTGTACATTAAAGACTGGACTAATCCAATACCCTCAATTACTGATTTAGATCTGGTGAACTTTCATAATCTATTAACAATTGCTTTACTGCAGCTAGGAGTGTTGAAATCCCGTTCAGCCACTAACATCCATGAAACCCCATGCAAATACAAATTTATGTCTAAAACGGTTTTCCAATGCTTGTTTCGTAGTCTCTTGTGTTTTGTTTGCATCAATTCCACTCCCAGCAGGCAGCTCTCCAAGCTGCACAAGTAACTACTGTTTATGGTGTTGATATCTTTGTTGGCAGCTTTTGCTAAATAAACAGTTGAATTGGTTGGGCATTAAACTTGGCATTAAACAGGTAGTGCAGTCACCAGACATTCTGGAAGAGGTCATACTAAACACTGAATGTGTTCTTTCTGTATCAGCTTCTCTGCTGTATCTTCTCACTTGTCATGTGCAGGTCCACACACAAGTATCTTCTTGCAAATGTCATATTCAGCAAAACATATTAATGGAAAAAGACACTAATCCATGTACTCTGATGGATTCCACCAGTAAGCTGAGAGTCCTGCATCATGGAAACTCAACAGACCTTTTAAACTTAACACGGGACTAAGCATTGAAATATAGCTGTGCTTGATATAGCTATTTATCTAATATTTATCAAGTAGTTTAACTATTTAAGTATACTGTATGTTGTTTTATATCTGTCACCAAGTGGATCAAATGCTACATTTTTTGTCTTGAATTATTTTAATCCTGACTTGGGAAAACTGTAGAAATTGTGGTTCTTCTTGTAGGAAATTGAGAAAAAAAATCCTTTGAAAAGTCTCTGGTTTGGCACAGTAGCGTGTTTTTAGTTTCAGTTTGTTGTGTTTTTCTGAGGTTTGTAATTTTTAAAATTTGGTTTGGTTAACTAAGTCTGGACTACTGACCAAAAATCTAATGTTTAAATGCTTTAGTTATGCCTATTTTCCTTCAGGGTAATATGAGTCAAGTGAGGTATTTGACCTCTTTCACTCTATGCTAAGTTAAATCTTTAATATGAAACTATGAAGTATATTGACTTTTTCTACAGACATAGTTAATTACATGTAGTAAAAAAATGTAGTTTGTAAGTTCCTCTATAGGAAGTGAAATAATCAGTTCATGTAATAAATAAGTTAACATTTAGAAATGAACTGCATTATTAGCATTGAGAGATTGTAGTGACAGGTGCCACAGACTTTTTTTGCCTCTTTGCTCTTTATGTTGTTTATTTTTGTACTGACCAGGATGGCTTATGTAGTCACAGTGCTGCTGAACAAATGAACCTCAGTCACGAGTTGAGTAGACTGTGAATTGTTTTCCCTTTGCACCACCCCAGATTTTGAGGAGGGTGCCAGCAAACTGTTACAGATGTTGATATGTAGAGCAATTGTTTTTAGTACTTAGACCAGAACAGAGAGTAATTTCTGTATATACTTATCATGTCAGTTGATAACAATGGCCTATAAAGGTTTTGTAAAATATTATCTGAAATAATGTATTTAAGTTGCTGTCTAAGTTTTAGTCTTTCTTGCAGATCATGTCATTCAAAATCTACACAATTATGAGAACAATAACATGTTTGTAATTCCAGCCTGGGTTAAGCTGGTTGTTGTTTGTGGCTAGTTTTACCAGTCACTGTGTTGAACCACAACAGACTCTAAAGTAAGAGAAAAGTCTAATTTAATTTTTCCTGGGGAATTTCTGCTGAGTTGATTTCCTGTATGACTAAGATCTTATCTTAATTCCTCAAAGAAAGATGGATGTATATGATCTCTTTTTAATCGGGTCAAACAACAGATAATAATTATGTTGATATGATGCTGAGTTTCACATTTGTACTGCTTATCAGTCTAAAACTTCAGTGATTCCCATTTTTATCAGTGTCTGGTTTTGTTGAGACCAACCTGTTTTTTCTTTAAGATTAATTTTTCTTTGGGGTGAGGCTGCTTCTTTGTTCTGTTTTCCCATTATTTCATGTATCAGTTCTAACTTCTGATTTTTTTGGAGAGTGCTGTCCACTGTAGTACAGCCATTTGTTAGGTCTATAAACACTATTTGTTAATGACAGTGCTTTGTATTATATGTTTTTTGTATTTAGCTTAAGTGTTCTGAAATGAAACTTGGTATTGATTCATCTGCGTAGATCAATTATATTTTTATACATCTGTAGGTATAAAAAAGGCAATGGCTATTTGTAGTACTAGTCAGTATGTTTAGCAATTTGAGTGTTATATATTTTTTGGTTCACTTTTATTCTCTAGGTCTTCAATAATTCATATCCTTTAAAAATGTTGTGAATGCAAACCACAGCTATTTTCATTCTTTGTGACATAGCTTACTGTATTTTACAACTTTGGTGTCCCCCAAGAGCTTTTCTTTAGTGTCTTTGTCCCTGGTGTGAGATTGGAACAGTCTCCAGACCCCTCAGAGGATGGAGTTTCAGTAAAATAGATATCTCTCAGAGTTAAATGGCTTGCACTGGTTTCTTGTCCCCAGTCATCTCTGAGCCTAGCACTTCTTTTCCAGTTGTTAAGAAAGAATCAGGAGCTGCAGGTTACCTTTTGCTGTGGGTATCGACTGCACTTACATTAGAAGCAATAAGGCCTTGGGGTTATTAGGATTACTTACTGGGAAGATGGAATGTACAAAAATATCCCTCTCTGCTGGATCACCACTGTTCTGGAGGTGTCTCCTTCCTTTTGTCACAGCCTCCCAGGAGCAGATCTTTACTATTCCCTTTGTCATGGTGTCTGTATGTTGCCTCTCAGAAATTCACTGCTAGAGTTTCTTGAGCACAGAGTGGAGAACTTTGCCAGTAATCTGAAAGTTACCAGGTTTCTTCTTGTGTAGCTTCTTCCAGCTGCTCTCATAGTAAACACTACCAGCTACTACTGCCATGGCCCTTCACAGGGCTGATTTAGTCTAAAGGGGTTGTAGAAATGCAAATGTTTCAAATGAATATGTGTCAGGAAATTACAAATATCAGTCACCTTGACATTTATGATGCTTAGAGAGAATGGTCATAAGATGGAAGAAAATTCAAAATGTAAAGGATGAATGGTATATGATATTTCACAGTAATTTCCATATAGAATTGACTTGTCCTGGGTAGTTTGATCAACTAACATTGTGCATGTGATACCCAGCTGTTAGTAGTTCTGTAGTAGTTGACTGTGTATTCCCCAGAATCAGATTTCCTTTATACAATCAAGAGGATACTTATACAAGTTAGGTTCAGGAGTTAGTGTGTAAGATGGTGGTATGCATCTTTGAGTTTTTATTCCACTTCTATTTATCTGATTGCTGCATAGATGAGTAGTTTTGAAATGCGAACTTCATGATTCATGAATGAGTTAAAGTACAATTATAAAGTGAGATGTTTTTGATGATCTCATAATCTCAGGCTAATTCAAAATTACTTCCATTTGGGATTCACTTTTGGCAATTGTTCTTGTAACTAGCCCCAAGTAACATTTTCTATATAAATAATAAACTGTGGTGTGTTCTGGAAATTTTCTGCCATTTATAACAAGCATGTTGTACCACAAGCAATACCATGTAAAGTGTGATCTTTCTTAAATGGTACAAGTTGTTACCCTGGTTATGCTTTTTCACTTTGGCATCAAAGAATTGACTCCATTGGTGTTTCCCTCCCCTAAAGAATTTTATGTGTAGGTAACAGTAGGCGACTGTAGGCTCTGCATTTTATTTCAGATTCTGTCACTGCTTTTGTGTGAATCTTCCATGGAAAGAACTGCATTTATTAAAGCTACTTTCTACTATCCCTTCTTTGATGTGAAGTGCTCTTACCTTTTATCCTGGCTTTCCCAGGAATATTAGATAATTTCTTTTTTCTGTTAAGAATGTGCTTTTTTCAAAACTGGAATTACTTTTGGAAAAGGATGACATATATGAATTAATTAACTTAAAGAAAAAAGAAATTATTCAAACCCATGGATATTTACATTCCATAAATAGCTGTTGGGTTTTTTAAGTTTTAGTTTTTTAGCACAATGAAAAATTGTGCTGAAGTTACCAGTATTATTATTTCTTAAAATGGTCAGGGTTATTTTTTGCTAGTTTAGGTATATGATGCACTCTAAGACTTTCCTTATAGCTTTCTTTGGATTGGATCCCACTACCCACCCCCAAAAGACGAAAGTAAAAATCCACTTTGTGTAGTTTTTCAAAGTATTAAAACAATCCTCCTGATTTTGTTCACATTCCCTAAACTCACAGATTTGCATCTTACAATTGTAGTTTTTTCTGTATCTTGTCTGTATTTTTTATCTTAATCATTCTTACCCTGGGAAATTATTTCGAATCTATTAAAAGTGTGAATATAGAACAGCTATGAGATTTGTGTAAAAAGAGATTTCCTCCAATCTACTCATCTTCCCCCCCCACACACTGTAGACTTTTTTATTTAGTATATGAATATATAATGATAATATATTAGTACAGGTAAGACTATTATCATCCACAGTACACTCAAATTTGAACCAGATGAAACATGGAAGAACAGCACATGGAATAAAACTGTTTTGAAGCATTTGGTTTACCAGAACTGTCTGAGGACCAATATACCATATTTGGTCTGATTTTCTAAGAAAATGAAGCTGTTATGAGCACATATTTTGCTTACATTGTTGTCTGTAAGCGTCCTTTATGCTGCAGCAATATTAAGATTCCGTAAACATCCTGGGAGAAAGTAGCAGAGAAAAATTGTTATATACATACTGTTTTGAATCCCATACTATTTTTTTAAGTAAGTATTTTAGGAGGAAAAAAAGAAACAAGTGGCATATTTCATTTCTGCCCTTGAAAGTTTAGTTCAATGCTTTCTGGCCTCATGATTAGGGAGAAAGGAAACAATTGCTTCCCATTCACCTTTAAGGTTCCACTACTGATTCACCATCTTTAGTGCAGGAGCCTTCAACTGCTGTTTCCCCTGTTGAAAAGTTTTGGGTGGTGTTTTTCTTTTTTGGTTGCCTTATTTACTCATTTATTTTGAAATAAATTTCTTCTTCATGTGGAATCTACTTCTGAACTTTGCCCACTGCTGCTGTTTTTCCTTATCTTTTCAGTTCTGCTGTCTCCTTTTTATTGAGTTGGGGCATGGGGCAGAGACAGCTGCATCACCTGTACCTTCTGTGCTTTATACAGTGTTGAGGCACAGTGATATTCTTTGTTGTCTCTTTCTTAATTATTTTTATTCATTCAACTGTTCTTTTTTGCTGATTTGTGTAGCTAGGTCAGCACATTTTGTTGCGTTACAGTTTCTCTCTTTTTTCTTTAACTTATACTTGTATTTTGAGGAACACAGGTTTGAAGGGCGAAAGTTTGAAGGACACTTTTACAGATAATATTCTCTCAGTAGATTTCAATGTATTAAATCTTTTCATTTGGTACTTATGGTGTTCAGTTTTACCTTGTGTATTTAAATTTGTAAGCAAGTTAGCGTAATTCCTGTTTGTCATGTTTCTTTCATTCTGGTTTAATTCAGTATTTTTTCAGTCATTACAAATAGGCAAGTCAAAAAAAAACTTAGTAGTGAATGTGCTCTTTTTAAAAAGACAGTTTAAAAGTTCATGTGGGTGTTGGCTTTTCTGGGATTATTGTTTTGGCATGCTCTGAGGGGAAGTGGTGCTTGAGGAAGCTGTGAGCCTTTGAACGCAGTGTACTCAGTCAGGGGTGGGGTTTGTGAGGCACACATTGCACGTGCCTCTGGGAATTGTGGGTTTTCCATGGGTAGTAAGTAACACCTTTTTATTAAATTGCACCTTCTCCCAGCTGTGAACCAAGGGGGTGCTGGCTGATGAGTAAGGACTGGAGAGCCAGAGCAGGGCTTGGCCAGGAGAGATGATTGGGATCTTATTTGCCACTTGGTTTGTGTGAACTCATTTAAGGAAAAATTGTGAATGGCATTGTAATATGTTATAAAATAATTAGTGCTAAAGGAAATTAAAAATCACAGCATTTTGTGTACTAAAGCCAGTGTTGGACAACAAGCAGTAATAGGCTACGTGATAAGGATGGAGATTCAAACACCAGGAGGACACTCTCCAGAGATTTATATTTGAAGGGATTTTTTTTTTGGTCTGACAAGACCCCAGCAGGAGGCATTTGATAGGCATCATCAATAAGATAACGTTAGACACCAGAAGTTCATCCCAGATGATTTTCACCTGACAGGATTTCAGCAATTATTCACCAGTTCCCAGAAATGTGGCAGCAAGAAAGCAAAAACTATGATAATACGCTAAAATATGCTAAAGAAAGCACCCTTCCAGAACCCAAAAGCCTGTATAAAACAAAGCCCCTAGAAATGAGATTTGGAGACCTATGGGGACTTTGGTGTGATAGAGGCCAAATCCTGGATTTCCCCAACTCTGATCGCCTGGCTCACAGTCAAATTGCTTGTGGCTTTTTCCAAATTTATACTTTGATTATTTAATAAATTTCCTTATTAAATTGGAACATTCATTTATAACAGCATTTTCCAAAATATGTTTGAATTTATTTTAGAAGGGCTGGCTCACTGTATTGAGGTCTGGAGATGCAAAGAAGCCCAAGTTAGTACCAAGATTTTGATACTGTGTGTCCAACTCACCATTGTGTTAGGTGATATGTCATCTCCTTGCCCTCCTAGACAGGTATCATTTACACCACCTTTCTGATTTTTTTTTATGAAATAAATTTTTTTAGTGTATGTTTGCAGACTATTCAGAAACTTGATACTTCATATGGTCAGGGCATAATAGCAAGGAAATGATGTTATGGCTTTAATAAGTAAATAATTTGGAATTTGTAGTTTCTTCATCACCACCACGCTGTTTCGCACAATAGAAGTACAGGAAGAGGGTATTCACACCCTCTTGAGGAGGACAGTGTGTTTAGGAATATAAATTCTATGTTGTCATTACAGGCCTTCTACTACACTTTCAGTAACTGGCCATTTCTGCCACTGATGTGCTTAACTTTGTCTGGTTTAGTAATGTCAAACTGACTCACTTCAAGACAGTTTCAGCAGCTCTTTGAACAGCAGAGCTTTTCATTCCCAAGCCTATTCTTCCACTATCAGTAAATTGTGGTACAATTATAGTTTACTCCTTTGGTTCCTAAAATTGCAGTTTCTTCTTGCAATAGCCTGAATGTTCTAGATGCTGAAGGATGCCTCTTTCATATTTTGCCTGTATTCTCCTCTTATCCTAATAAATAGATTAATTAATTCATATCAATATTCAGATCTGACATATGAAAATTTTTATGAATGTTTCATTGTCTTAAGATTACACTAGTTCTACTTCACTACTCTGTGGCTGGAAGATTTGACTTTAATTTAAAAAAAAGTTAGAGATTTTGTCTACCAAAAATTCACAGCTTGCACAGCTGAAAGTTGTTTTTCTTCTAAACCACTCAAACATCTTACCAGCTTAGAAGTAAATAAATGAAGTGAATACCCAGAAGATGTGAGTGGAAGGATCTAGCGGCTTAGTGAGTCTTTTCTACATTACAGAGACCAGCTCAAATCCTGATCATCCTCCCTTTCTTTGGCCCTCTGCCAAGACAGGGACACCCTTAAATGAAACTCCTTTTGTTTGCTTGGTTACATGTTTTTTCTGTAATGTACCTATCCAAATTCTAGGCAGCGCCAAGTCAGAAAAAAAGTGCAAACTATTTACATGGATTCAGGATGTTGTCAGCACTCACTAACATTTTATCTAAAGTCAAAAAACTATCATCATCATTGCATCTGTGTTTTATCTTGAAAACATAATTGAAGAAGATGGGGAAGCATCTTGTTGGTTTTGCAATTTGGCAATGCACATCCATGTAAAATATTCAGGAGTGAAATGAGAAGGTTTCAGGAGAGACAATTGAAATGTTTCTGATGTGGAAATACTTATTTTATGGCAGAAAATCATTACTGTATCCCTACCCAAAAAAAAGGATTCTAACCCAAAGCTTGGAAGCAGAAATGGAGATACAGGAATACTCTGTTAAATAAGTACTCCCTCTGTCCAGCCATCTCTTTAGGAAGTGACTTTAAATGGTGTAAATTTTACCCTGGATCTGGGCCTGACTTGGGATTTGTTTTTTGTTGCTGAGGAGCATATTTATTTAAAGGACGCTTGGGTCAGGAAAATTGTTGGACAGCTGAAACCTTGTAGAAATGGAAAAAGTATAAATAATTGAAAAACTGCTCAGCCTAATTCAGCAAATGGTGACATTAACTAGTATTCTTTTGCCAGTAAAAGCTATGTCCACATTAAGATATTTTGGAACTATAGCTAGGCCAAATATTGTGCATCTGAGTCTTTGCCACAGCAGAAAGGACAACTTTCATATTTTCTCCTCTAGTTGTACTGCTGAAGGAAAACAGTGCAAAAGATTATCTAAATATAAAAACCTCAAAAAATCAACTGAAGTAACTGTCAATTGTTCTTTGCATAGAAAATAAACTGTGGTATCACAAATGGATCTGGATGAGCTTTCAAGAACCTCCTGCTTGCCTCAGGCTGATCAAATCACCAGGCAATTGTCCAAGCATAGCAGGCTTGGTAACTCTGCCTGGAGTTGAAAGGCAAGGAGTAAACAATGACATTTTTACTCTGGAAAGTGCTTGGCCTCTGCCAAAAGGCTCTTTCCTTCCCCATGTGGAAGTTGTATAGCAATGGAATTATGTTGTCAGGGCTTTAATCTCTGAACTGAGAGATTATTCCAGCAATTGACCCTTCTTAGTTTAGGACTGAAGCTGTGGGTTCTGTCAGGCAATATTAGTGGGTGGAGATTTGCAGCTTTCTGCTAACAGCACTGGTGTGAAAAGCTTTCTGCACTCTCTACTGTGGTTTGTAGGACATGCCAGGGGCTGCAGTCGTGATCAGGAAAATTATCTGGAATCCTACTACCTGTAATTAAAGAGAGAATAACCATGTGCAATTAGATACAATTAGTATTAACAATTCAAATTAAATAAGTGAAAGAATTCCAACAATACCCTTATCATCAAATGGTTGTTATATATATGTGGTTTATGTCTCACATGGCTACTGAAGACAAAACTGTTGAAAGTTGAGGCAAGCCAAAAGGAGGGAAAGCCCTATTGATGCAAGCCTAAAGCTGGAGGGAAGGAAGTTTTCCCTGGGAAAGTGGTTATTGGTGTACCTATGTGTATGTGTAATTATGTTTGGATAAATAGTTGTATTTGTTCAGGATTTTTAAACATGCATCATCATTCTTGCACATGGTATCTTTCCAGACTAATGTAATTTTCTCAATAAGCATGTAAATGATGCGTATTAAAGCAGAGGACAAATTTTTAGCAGATATGATTGCTTCATGGTTTAACTTCTGCCTGAACATTTTGACTTTGACAGAGTACTGGGGACCAAAGAGTTTCCCAATAAATTTTAGTTATTTAGGGTGTTCCTACAGACATATTTATGGGAAAACTTTCTCAGGGTCAGTTTGGATATGTAGCTCCTCCCCCACCCCCCAAACTATGTGAATCCAGGACTCTCGAGGATGTGAATGGCACTGATTTGCAGAACTGCTACTACCTCTACAATGAGCAGGACAGAAGACGTAGTGTTTTGAATTAATGATGTATATAGCTCCCCTGCTGTGGATTTTTAATGCAATATTTCTAATATCATGCCCTCTCTGTCACATGAACAAAACAAAAAATTTTCCCAAAGCTTCTCTTGTACAAGAAGCATGTAAATATCTAGGAATAATGTGAATTTATTATAAGCTGTTTTGCTTCTGTCATATGTATTATTTTAAAAATATAAAAGATGTGAATTCTGGGATTTACAGCTTAACAATCATCATAAAGGGCAAACCAACAGAATCCTAAAGTAGGTGGACAAGAGGAGACAAAAAATGTCTTCTGTGAATCTGCTCTATTCGGATATCAGATAAATTTACTCACTTTAAAATTATTCTATTGAAGCACAGGTTTTCCAAATTTGCCATGCATGGTCATTAAAACCAAGTAAATGAACATTTATTTTGTATTATTTGAAGGCTTTGGTTCCATATCTTGCCGTTTTTTAAGACTCTGTAGTTAGCAAACCTGAAAATAAACTTCGAAAGAAGCAAATCTCTTTCATATCTTACTCAAAAGGAGCCCAAGCTTCCAAGACAGAAACACTAGCCTCAGTAGGCACTTTTAGATAAGGTCTTCATCTTATTTTGCAATTTTTTAAAGTTGTCTGTGTAAATCTTTGCATGGACTAAGGTCTTGTTGCTCATCAGAACTGCAGTCCACAAATGCAGCCAGAATGTGGGGCCTTGTCAATGACCAGCTCATTTTCAATATTGTTTTTTTAAGGACTGCGGCTCCCTGTAGACTTGACCAAGCCAAAATTTGCTTTAATCTGTGGGAGGCTATTTGAATGCTACTCAGATGTGAGTTTTTGTGATGTTAGTTTCTTCTCCATTTCAATATACCTTTTCTCTCTGAGTTTTATATCTGATAGTGAATATTATTTTTAGGTTGTATCCGAGTCAGATGCTTGAGTAGGAGTTTTTATTCACTGGCAAGAAGAGTAGTTTCATGTTAGACTAAACAAGATATGGTGACAGAGCAACCAGATAAGCATTCAGCAACGTCTTCAAAACAAAGTGAATTTTCTTTTTTTTATCCTCTACTTTGCAGTCAAATTTCAGCAGTATTATTTAATCTGTGTAATGAAGATTGAAAAGTGTATCAGTGGAGTGCCTGCTCCATTCAGGTTAATCAGCATGGCCAGGCTTTCCAACTACACCAATATTTTTGTTGATTCTTTTAGGGTTCATCAACAATGTTACACAGTGTTCTTCCCTTTTCATCTGGCTTGGCTTCCTTGCCAAAGGAGGGAGTGTCAGATGCATCTGCTAGGGGGGAAAAAAAAAATCTATTTGAGCACAATATACAGGGTTTTTTTACAATTCTCAGCTTTTAGGCAGTGGAGTTGTTAGTCATTCCTGAGTTAAGACGATAAACAAATGAATTCCCTTGCTTTTGACAACTCTTGCCACGTAAGGATGGTGATTCTAAATACTGTAGGCACTGTCCACGAGTAAGCCATGGGTTACAGGATTGTGCAAGAAGATAAAAGTCTGATGTTTAGCCCTAAGTATGTTCAGAAAAAATGGAATTTCTGGAATAATTTCCAGTAAACTAAAATTTCCTGACTTTTACAGTTGCAATGCCAAACTAATTCAGCCTAAGATGAGAAAAAAGACCACATGTGAGCATCTGAAAAAATCCTTGTGGCTTAATTGTCAACAATCATAACTAAGACAATGCCGTTTCCTTGTAGGCTGACAAAATAATTCTCTTGTGATAATTGAGCCCACACTGAAAATTTAGGAAAACATAAATTTTATTTTAAAATAGAATTTATATAACATAATACTGAGTAAATGTCCACGAGCTCGGGCATCACTTTACTTCGTGACTACATAATAAGTTTTTGGTGGTGATGCTGCTTATTGAAGCTGTTTTTATTCTGATTGCTGTTCTTGCATTCTGTAAGAAGAGTAGAGGATCTTTCTGTAGTTCTAACCTAGGAAAACACTTCTCTTCTCTGTATGTGGCATATTCAAAACTGGTTAGAATATGGATGTCTCATATGAAATACATGTATTTAATGTGTATGAGAGGAGAAGGAAGTGATCAGGCTGGAAAGGATAATTGTGTGGTTCACAGAAAATATCTGTAAAGATTTTAAATAGAATTTTTTTGTTTTCCTGATTGTGGGGGAAGGCTTAAAATGATAACAGTCATCTAGTCTGCCTTCTTTTTGGCATTCTACCCACCAGGGAGACAGAGTGAGAGTGTTATGGGACTGGTGACAGTTTCTAATGCAAAACGTATCAGAAAATCAGTCAGAGAACTCTTAAACAGGGCATTAATGCCTTGCCTCAGAGAAATGGCATCATGCTAGCGTGGTTAGAAGTGTTTGAACCAGATGGATTCTCCCACTGGCAACTGGGAGAATCAGCTTGTGATTGCTCACCAGAGGTTCTGATAGAAATATCGGAGTGTGAGTGTGGAAAGTCTGCACGTGTCCTAAACCGCCTAGGGAGCTATGAGCAAGCAGCATCTTCCTCTTGAACTTGATTGTAAAATACACTGGATGTTTTGTGTGCTTGGGGCAGGGTACTGACAAGAAGTTCCTTTTGACTCATCTCTAGTTCTTTAGCCAAAAACATAGTAAGTATTCTTCAGTCTCAAAGTCATATCCATTGTATTTTGTATTCATAAAATAATGTTTTTAAGATGATGAATGAACTTGTTCTAAAAGCCTCACCACGAGTATTTTCTTAGACTAAGCAGAAAAAGCATGAAAGAACATGTAGCTGAGAGATTTCTTTCTCTGTATGCACAGGCTGTTTCTGTCTGCCAGAGAAGGCAACTGGTTCAGAGAGCAGATTTCAGAGTATAAATGTGTCAAAACTTCCCTGCATTTTTCAAACCCACTGTACTATTCAAGTTTTGTCAAAATTTACAGTAAGATGAGCTGGTGTATACCACCATACCAAAAAACATTATTTTCTGAGCTCTTTTAGAGTTCTTTTCTTAGTTTTCCTGTTGCTTTCACATTCCTGTGTCTGGGGTTTTTCAGGGTTCATTAGCATATGTTTTATTTTCCTCCTGTTCCATCTCTGATTGCTCCCTTCAGAGAGCAGAGTGACTGAGGAACAGCAGCATCCTATCATGGCTGTCATACATGTTTAATAAAATAAGGGGGCAGAGGACTCTTGCTGCTGCTACTAATTTATTAAGTTTGCAAACTACTACCAATTAATTCAGCTTTTGTGTAATAAAGTCCCTACCTAGTTACCTGTTGTCCATTTACCTAAGTATTCTCTTATTGTAACTGTGTACAAAGGCAACTGCACTGTACAAGGATACATTCTTTTGTTACCGTGCAGAAATATTTCAGTTATCCTGTGTTGTCAATCCTCTTCCACATTTCAATTGCATTTTCTCAGAAGGCTGTGCTAGAATCTTACAATATTCCAACATTTCTTATTGAGAAACATGCATTTCATCTAAAGCCACAGATCAGATGTGATTTTATAATTACCTTATTTTGTTATGATTGCATGGCCTCAAGGTGATTAACACTGTTAGTCAAAAATCCTATCCAGGCATGTATTTAATGATGTGTAATGAATAAATGATGTGTTCTCACAAGGGGAAGTTTGTAGTTTTTGTAAACATAGAGGAATTTGCTACAAAATATGAAAATATGGCAGTAATATTTGCAAATAATAATTTGAAAATCAGTATTTGACACTGTTTGGGCTATCTTTCACATTATATAAATGATGCTGTATGGTGTAGTTATTTTGGAAGTCTTGTAAAATGCAGTGGGGCAACTTAAACATGAGCCATATGCTAATTTTTTTGGTTGATTTTGCTCAAGAAGCACTTTGGGGGTTTTTTGGTGTCTCATTTCCCTGCTAATTAATTTAAATAAATATTGGGTATGGGGGTTTATTGCCAGCTGAAAAAGGTTAGAAAACCTACAAAAGCTGAGTTGAGTTTATCCATGGGGATGTTTGAGCCTTTCGCCTCCCTCAGTTTTGCTTCTGCTTGTCACAGGTGTGACTCCTGAAGACAAGATTCAGGGATGATGAACATTGGGATGTTTTGCTGAAGAAGTAACCAGAGCACCAGCCCAATGTCTCACTAGAAAAGATTGAAGGGGAAAGTGTAAACTGCTTGGAGCTGTAAGTATCAAATTAATTGGTATTTATGAAATCAAAACAGCTACTTTTCTTTATATCTTTTGGTTTTTTTTAGTCTGTACCATTTTCTTGGAGAGATGGAACTTTTGTATCTTTACCTTTAATAGTACCACACTGTCTTGTGCACCTGATGATTTTCTTGCATTCTGTGATTTAAAGTCTTGTTTGTGACTTTTTCTTTTTTTTTTTTTATGTGCCACTGGCACATTTTCCTAAGGTTCAGATGAAACCTGTCACTTGCTTTACAGAAGCATTCTTGCTTTCTGGAATGCATCTCAAACCTTGTTCCCAACATTGTTGGTTCATTTGATAAATTTCTGTGTTCTGTTAATTTTGCCATTCTGTCATTGTATAAGCTGTGTGAGGTCTCTCAAATCACATTGCTTTGCATCTGTGTTATCATACTCTGGTGGAGGCATTACAAAGGATTTCTTCACGCCAAGGTAAGGGAACTGCCGTAAGTGATCATACCCATGCTTAGCATAGCTTATCTACAGAGAAGAATATAGTAAAAAGCCTCAAACTCTGAAGTATTTCCGTAAGAATGCTCTTTCCTAATTCATTTTTGGCTTGGCACATTTATTGCAAATTGGTATCGTCAGTGTTAATGCTTACGGTATGGTAAACCCTAACTGAGAATTAAGGAAATTCTGAAACAGCATTGGTATTGAAACTGGAGTTCATATATGGTCAATATTTACTAAGCAGGTCTTTGAAAGGCATTTTTTCCCAACAATTTCATGTTGACAATTACCAGGCCCAAAAGAGACAAATTGATGCAGACTGTATCTCTGCATCCTTTAGAATTTATTTTGCTAAAAATAAAATTTGCATCATCTGAGATCTTGAAACTGGTATTTTGATTGTATGTGTTCCTTGTTTTAGCAACATGCCACTAGCTTCTGACATGAGAGTCTGTTAGTCTTATTATTTCTGGAATAACTTAACATGGGTGTCTTTCTGGTTTCAGAACCCTCAGAATTCTTTAGAGTCCTTTAAGTCTCAGCCTGAGGGACTGAATTTGCTGAGATGTTTGCTATTCATTACTTTTTTCCCCTTCTTAGGGCAGCTGACAGCCTTTCTCTGCAGTACCAAGGTTCTGCCTGCAGAAGTTTAAAATGCTGGAATTATAAAATTATGGATTGTTGAGCCTGCTTAAGGTTCCACACTATTACACCTCATGACTTACTATTCATGGCTTTCTTATGCACAGATTTTAGAGCTACAGAGCACCAGTTTTGAAACTAGGAAGACCTTATAAAACTTGGAACCATCTCAGTCAAGGACAAACCCACTTTTCTCAAAACTCATTAGCAGTGACTTGCAATGCAACAGCTGATGTAATGATGGGTGTGTACAAACAAATTGCTCGTTTCCTAGCAAATATTCTGATACCCCTGCCTTCCCTTCATTGCTATCAGATTTCCTCAGGATAGTTACAGATTTTAGTTTTTTTCGTTTCAAAATTCTCTGTGGGTTCCCATAAGGAGCTTGCATAAGAGTCATGTGTATGTATAATCTCATACAAGTATTTCTGGTATTTGTCTAGCTTAGTCACAACATACAGTGGATTTCAGGACTGGTGTGCAGAATATTTATGAACAAAATCACAGTTGTTATGGGCAGTCATATGGTCTCTAAGAAAACAAGAGACTATTACATCATTTGGTCTTACTGCCTGTGTATAACAAATCATTTCCAATTTTCAGGAAAAGCAGAAATTGCCTTTAATGAGGGTTTTTTGAGTGGAAAGGTCCTGTCCAGTTACTGTTTGAGTTCCAAATGGTGGTCTTTATTTCTTAATTTTTTTTCTTCCTTTGCTTTGAAGAGTAGAGCACAGCTGTAAGGTGATCTGAACACCAAGGAGATATCTGCTGCTTTCACTTTCCTCCATATGGTATCTGTTCAAGGTATTTGATCCACAAGTTCCCAATGCTGTAACGTTTCCCTGACACTGGATTTTTGTCTGTGTGCATGTAAGCCCTGCACCATGGAATCAGCAGGTTCTGCAAATACACTGAGGCCAGCAGATGTGTCCACACTGTCCTCTTTGCTCACCTGAACCTGCATGTGGGGACAGCCTGCACATTAGCTTGGGACTGGTCCTGTTCTTGACACTACTTTCTCATTAGTATCTCACTTTGGTAGGAGAAGGGTTATTGATCACCTATAAAGCTTGTTCAGCATGAATAGTAAGTCATGAGCGATAATAAAGTGGAACCTTAAGCAGGTTACTCCTCAACAATCCATAATTTTACAATGCCAGCATTTTAAACTTGCTTCTACAGCCAGAAACTTGGTACTGCAGAGAAAGTCAGCTGTTCTAAGAAAGGGGGAAAAAATATGAATAGCAAACATCTCAGCAAATTCAGCCCCTCAGGTTCAGACTTACCTGAGGGGAAGGAATCCCAGGAGACAGTGTCCAAAGCCTTACTAGATTTGAGGTGAAGATCTGCCACTCTTCCCTCATCTAAAGGGAGATTATCACCAAATTAATCACCATTGAAGATTTTTAGGCTTATTAAGCATGATTTCCCTTTCATAAATCCATGTTTACTACTCCCAATGGCATTAGCGTATCTGGAAATTGTTTCCAAGATTAATTCCTCCATCACCTTGTTGTGAACTGGCTTCCTGTTTCCTAGACCCTCCTTCTCACCTTTCTTGAAGAAGAATGTGACACTTATTTCTTCTGATCATGAGGAATCTCTCCTGATCACCACAACATTTCAAAGACATTCAAGAGTGGTCTTGCAAATTCATCAGCCAGCTTTCTCAGCATCCATGGATTTCTTCTGTCAGGCTCCATGGACTTACATACACTCAATTATTCTGCTGAGGTGAAACCTTCCTTGCATCTAGGCATAATTAGATCATCAGTTCCATTGTGTTTCTGCAAATATATAATCAGCATTACCTCCTCCTCTCTATGTAGAAATAGACAAATATATAAACTCATGAGATTTCAGCAACCTCTTCTAGACTTTTCTGCTCTCCTATCAAAGATCTTCCTTAAGAGATAAGTTGAATTTTATTTTCAGAAGCATTTAATAGTATTCATGTTAATGGAAGTACTTACACAGAAAAACTCCAGATACAGAAAAAGACATTACTGTAGTAAAGACAAATGTTTTGGTCAAATCCTTATTGGCATTCTCTTTAGACTTTTAAAAAAGTTCTCAACAGAAGCATGTTGAGACAGCAATAGTGGTACTGTGTATTTTTGATTAAAATTCAGCTAGAAAGAGAAAAAAAATCAGTAGAAATCTTACAAATACCTTGATAGGACGAACATCAGACAAGGGTAACAAGGATCAAGAAATAGGGAACAGGATTCACACCAGAGATCAATACAGTCAGTTTTTTGTAATTCAGCTCCTACTTCTAACTCCTTGTTATCTTTCAAAGGACACTGCAGACACTACTTAAAACACAGGGACTCCTTCTGTGTCCTGTGAAATCCTAATAGACCAACTGGAAAATTATGGGTTAGACAAGTGGATAGTGAGGTGGATTGAAAACTTGCTGAATACCTGTGAATTTTTCACCGTTTGAACTTGAGTACCCTAGATAATGTATCTGCCCTATTTTTTTGAGAGATGGAAGTGAAGTGGAGTGTCGTCAGAGGAGAAGAGTTCCTTTGCAAAAGCCTTTGTTGTTTCAAGCCAGAACTGCAAGTATTTTGACAGTTATTCATTGGATGAAGGCAGAGGGAATTAAATGTTATGTTCTAAATCCGGGACATCTTTGTTGCAGTTTGTTAGGATTACTTTGACTTTTGGCAGCCCTCAAGGTGAATGTTCAAAATTGTTTCGTTTAATGATTTTAAGTATTACTTAACAGAAATCTGCCTACTATAGTAAATTTCTTCATCACAGTGTAAAAAGGATGGTAAGAAAAATTTCACAATGCAACAGAAGGGCTATTGCCTTTGTATCAATAAAGCAGAACCAGCAAAAAACGAATGCTGTAACATGAGTATGTAAGGGACATGCTGGTGACTAAGTAGAATTTTTCCTTTTCAGAAAAGGAAAAGGTAAGATGAATAAAAAATAAAGGCTAACTTAGGCTCACATAACCAGGTGGATATATTTGTAATACTCATTTTGAATATGGAGATCTCAAGGTGGTTGTTTCATGCACATTTTTGTGTACAGATTTTAATATTCATCCAGCCACACACTGCCCTGCAGGGGAGAATCCTTATCTGTGCCTGGAGTTGTTACTTTTGACTTCATTCTTTTAGTCAGTGCTGGAGAAGATAAAAGCTCTCTTTCTCTGTCTCCCCCAACCCCTTCCCTCCATTAACTTGATAATGCATTGAGTAACAGTTGGCAGCTTTGTGAGTTGTTTTGAAAGCTAAAAAAAACCCCATTTTGTACCTTAGAGACTAAATGCTGCTTGTGAAATAAGTGATGCTGTATGCTTTGTCAGTTTATTGGCTGCTTTCTCACATGCTCTTTTGGAAAATCCCTACAGTCCTCATGCACTTCTTCCCACCATTCCCTTCCCCTGCTTGCACACTGCAGAAGATTACCTCTAGCTTTTCTATTGTCATGTTGCTTGAAAAACTTTTGTCTTTTAGCATCCAAATGCTGTTCCCAGGGGACCTTCTAGAAATTGTTCACCCTGACTCATGTGAAACTGAGCTAAATCTCTTCCGATCAAAAGAGTTTAAAACTGTTTTTCTGAGAAAATGATGTCTGACACTGTAATTTCCATTTGAAAACAGCTAACATCTGTGGAAAGTACATAACCAATGCCTGAGGAATTTCTGCGAATTAAGTCCATGTCATGTTTGACTTTTTTCAGTTCTCCTATAGAAGAAAAGGGTAGGTGGGGGGAACAGGGGGAAGAAGCCTCTGACCCAAGACTGAGCTAATTTTGGTTTCAGCATACCCTGAGAGCATGAAGAGGTCGTCTTTCTTTCTGCTGTTTTTCTCTTTTTTTGGGACTGCTCTACACTTGCAGCACTTGTTCCCTTGTCCCTGGTTCACTGAGGGTGAGCCAACATCTTGAATACTGATTTAAGAATTGATTCAGTAGATTAACTCCATGTTTGTCCTGCTCGCACGATACTGCTGATGCTGTGGGCTTTTCCCCTTAACTACTTTGACTCATCATTGCCCACAAATTTTTAGGGACGTGGCAGATGACAGAATATTTTGCTGTTAAAGGAAAGGCTTGTTACAAAAGGTATGCCTGTATGTCCATGTGTAGTTAATCAAAAGGTTTATCTCCATCTACTAAATGATTCCAGCAGCCAAGACTGGGTTGTCATTTGGTACAGTAGCAAAACTGATGTGCATTATTTTATTCTGTAACATTTTTATACCATTCCAGGAGTTCTGTTTGCAGACTTCTGAGAGCTTTTGATGCCCTTTTATGTTCCAAGTTTTCTAAACCAAATCTCCTGGTATTATCAGAGTTGTTATAAATTATACAGGGGAATGCAAGCTATTTAGCTGTTCTGATACTATCCAAAGGCCAGACATATTCCAATAGTAATTTGAAGATTTGAGTACTTTCCTGAGTTGGCTAGGGAAATTTTCATCCACAGTGAAGCATGTACACTGCTTTAATTGAAAAGTGATTTCATCATGTAATGAGAGTGGGATCCATTCTGTTTGGACAAACCATGATAACTTTGAATACCAATTATTTTGCATGTCTGTCTCTTCATTTTCTCATCAATATAAACTAAGAAATGGTGGTACTGTAATTCTTTCCTGCCTTTACAGTCTGAAGAGTTTTCTTGCCAAGTGGTATTCTTTTCTTTGTAAGTTTTGATGGTTTATCTTATGCCACGCTCAAAGTAGGAAATCTCTGTCAATTCTTTTTTAAAACTTACCTGTGCAAAAACATGTTCAGCATCTGCTTATAAGAATAGCACATGTAAAATCAGAATATATTTCCAATTTCATAGGTATGTGACTACAAGTGAAAGGAGATTTAGATTGACTTGAGGACTACTACTGCTTTTGATCTGGAATGCAGAGATTTGTAGCTAAGATTCAGAGATTCATTTTCTCACAGTATACCAGTAAGTAGCTTTTAACTGAAATAAAAAGGGAGATTTTTTTTCCCTCCCTGTGCACTGGAGAGGTTATAGCAAGATATTTGCAATGTGAAAAGGAAGGAAAAGATTGAATGAATCAAATCCACAAATTATCTTCATATTCTCTCTTTTAATTGCAAGATTAAAATTGAAAATCTATGCAATGGTGAGCAGGCATATGTTAATGTTTCTCCATATGTATTCAACTAGAATTTCTCATCATTTGAATCTTTCACTTTTTCATTGGTGTAGCAGATACAGAACTTATTTTAAAACTTCTAGTTTTTATATTAATTGATACAAATTTGAGCTTATTTGGAACAAATGTAATTTACCATCCATTAAGTATCCCAAAATTCTTATTTTCTTGTTATGCTAGGGGATAATCATGTATTGTGATTGTTATGTGGCCTCTTGTACCTTGCCAATGAGTTTTATATTGTCATGTAACAGTCATCCAGAAGATTTGGTTTTGTGGTGTTTCATTGGTTGTCATAATTTGAGAGCAGGTCAGGGTCCTCTGCAAACATCTCTTTGGTGAAGTGGTAGTGACTGCAGTCAGGTGTCAAGGCTGTAGAATGAACACAATGCTCAGAGTTCTCATTTGTCTGCAGTGACACCAAGGATGAACAGCTTGAGAGAGGAAGTCTCCTTGCTTAGAGAATATCCTCACATTTTATGACTGATGCAAACTGGCAGAATACAGTTACTGACCTAGTAAAGTATTTGTCTAGTGATTAAGCAGGAATTCATAGTTGAGGGTCATCTGGCACTCTGTGCTCCACTCAGGAATGCTTCAAAATTGTCCTACTCTGTGCTGTCAACCTTTCTCTGAAAATATAGAAACAGTAATTTCGCAGGAAAAGGTTTTGAAATGAGCTCTAAGTTTGCGTGCACATTTGTTCACCCATGTTTGCTGTAACAGAAACACAGATGCTGGTATTATTTGATAAATAGTAGTATCAACTGTTACAAAAATACCTCACTGTTGCACAAGAAGAAAGAGATTTCCAAAATGTACTATTACAACTGGATGTACTCCAGAGAGTGTCCATGTCTCTGTAGCAGTTCCCAGCTCTTACAGACTGTCTGAGCTCTCAAAGACTTGCACTTTGGACGCTATATCTATGCTCCTTGAAAGTTTTTCAAGATGCTGAGGTACAACCAGGATCAAGAGGTTCTACATATTTTCATAAAATCCAATTTTATACGAAGGTCTTACAGGATTTTAAACTAGCAAAGAACTCAGAATTCAGTTTCCCAGCCCTTCAAATTATGAGACAGTTCCCAAACTCTAGGTTTCCCAAATACTAGGGATTTTTTAAGACAAGTTATGTTAAAATGGGGTTTGTTCTGGACACGTGATGCTACAACTCTTCTGTGTTGCAGTACCCTTTCATTTGGTGGAAGGGAGACAGTTGAATTTCTTTAGCTGTCAGTTGTATTTTAAATTTAGAAATTTACAGAACTCTAAATTTTTTAATTGACAGAAAAGATTGTGTTCTCCAATATTTACTTTACATGCTAGGAAGTATAATGGTTCCATTTATACATATATATATATATGTATGAATGCCTGGAAAGAGACTCTCCTGCTCATCCCCACTTAATTTTGTTGATGTGATGGGAATGTTTTGGATAGCATAGCTGGACTATTTTCAAATGGAAGTGAATTGGAAGGATAGGATGTAACCCTCTATAGCCACTTGGGTTTGCATGGCTTAGTTTTTGGTGGTTTCTGTGAGAAGCTGCTAGAAGCTTCCGCTGCCTCCAACAGACAGGTTGGACATTCATTCATTTGTTCTGGATCTTGTAGTGGGTTTTACATTCTCTGAACATCAGAGAAAGAAAACACAGAAATATTTTTGGGAAGAATTGTGCCTTGCTTTTCTCTGTGAAGAGAAATGTGTGGCTACAGGCTGGAGCAGCCTGTCCTTGAGGGACTGCATCCCACGGAAGAGTGACCCATGGCACAGCAGTTTTGGGAGGACTGTTGCCCATGGGAAGGACTCTGGTTGCAGCAGTTTTGGGAGGGCTGTTGCTTGTGAGATTGAACCACATCAGAGAAGTTCATGAAGAACTGTCTCCCACGGGAGGGATCCCATGAACCAACAGAGGAACAACTCCTTTCCCTGAGCAGCAGGTGATGAACAGACCATAAGTCCCATTCCCTGTCTCCTTGTGCCACTGGGGTAGGTGGCAGAGCTGGGAAGGGTGAGGGGAAGGTGGTTTTTAAGGGCTTATTTTACTTCTCATTATCCTGCTCTGATTTTGTTAGTAATAAATTCACTTTGTATCTCTAAGTTGAGCCTGATTTGCCTGTGATGGTATTTAATCAGTGATGTCTCCCAGTTCTTATCCCAACCCATGGTCCTTTGGTTAAATTTTCTTCTCTCTGTCCAGCTGCAGAGGGGTATGAGTGAGGGACTTTTGTGGGTGTCTGGCATCTGGCTTGGGTCAACCCATGACACCACCACTGGCCATCTGGGCCACAGAATCGGGTTAAGACCAGTATTATTAATACAAGTTAAGACCAGTATTAGGTAACTGTTGTTCTGCCTTGAACCTAAAGCAAGGATGTTGGGTCTGATGCACTGCTTGACCATACAAAGCCATTTCTTTCGGCCTGTGCTTTTTGCTAAAGCCAAGTGCAGTCATTGGCATAAAAGAAATCTCCTAACACACATTTGAGAGCTACCTGTTGGAAATGTGCAATTGTTCATTTTTGAAGTGAAACACAACCTCTTTCCTCTGCAGATAATGTGCTTTGACTATAATGTTTCAGAGTTGTTTTGATTAGATTTACAGTTGTTAAATTCTTGCTCCAAGAGTGCCATGCAAATAATTTTGTTCTAAAGACAGCATTTAGAGTTTATATAATCCTGGGTTTAGTTTGCTTCAAATACATTGTGCATGCACTGTTACATTAATCTTCATGTAATATAATTTCCTATTTTTTTTATCCCTGGATACAGAGGACAATTATGACAAGTAAACGTATGAATTTCATATTAATGCGTACACATTCTTTATTATAAATGTGCTGTGTACTTTACAGTAAGGTGTTTCTGTTACTCGTTGGCTCCCTTTTTCAGCTTAAAGTGAAGTGTATAGTTCATAGTGTTTTTTATATGTTTAAATCCTGTGCACAGTAGTGACAAGCAATGACACTTGAATGTTATTCACAGTATTCTGACCTAGATAAGCCTGCTGATGTCGAGCGCAAACTAATGTAGCCAAATTCAGCCAAAAAGTTTCTGGAAGATGTGTATTAGGCCAAAATGACTCATAAGGAGAGAGGAAAAAACATGAATTATTTCCCTCCTGTCTTTGCATGCATTCATCAAATCTGTGCATCCTAGCCAAAGAGCTAATTTTCTTATGCCAGAAAAGAATATCTTTTAATAAAACTAAGAATCTGGTCCCCTTCCTTCATATAACTTGGAGATAACTTTTATGAAAAGTGGAGAAATCAACAGTGCTTTGTTTTTTATTATTTGCTCTAGTTTTTGCAGGGCTTCCCCTGGCTCTTTGTCAGAATATTTGAAGGATTGGTGTAGAGAAAGGGAGGAGCGAAGAGGGAAATAAGCACAGTTTAAGGCTGCACCTGCTGTCTCTGGAATGGGCCAGATTCAGTTCTGAGTTGCATTCAGTTCAGTGTCCCCGCTGTAGTCAGGCAGAACTTAAACCTTTTTTTTTTTTTCTGTGATAAATTGAGCCAGCAGCTATGGGGAGATAAAATGATTTTTTCTATTTTAAGTAAAAGAGCACAAGCAACAGCCTTGTATGCTTTTGTGCACTGCCTCCATACAACAGCAGTTTGGCGTCTCCCTCCATTCTCTCCTTGGAGCTTATGCTGGGAGGCGCCACGAAATAAACAGGGCAAAGCCCAACAACCCGCGAGCAGAGCCAGCAGGGTTTGGTGGCCGCCGCTGTCAATTTGAGCAGCAGCAATCCTCCCGGCCCTTCCTCTCTCCAGAGACACGGACTGTGCTGTGTAGGGGCCCATCCCGTTCTCCTGCCGGTGCCCAGCGGGATCTGCCTTCCCTGAGGGCTCTGCAGGGCGCTCCGGGGCAGCGCCGGACGGAGCCGTGCTGTCCCCCCTGTCCCAGGCGTCCCCGCTGCCCCCGTCCCGCTGTCCCAGGTGTCCCCCTTGTCCCCGTCCCGCTGTCCCAGGTGTCCCCCTTGTCCCCGTCCCGCTGTCCCGAGGCCGCGCCCTGGCGGCCGGCGGCGGCAGCGCCCGGGGTGGGATCCCTGGAGCTGGAACGCTGGGAAGGGCAGCTAAAGGGCGAGCCGGAGGTAAAGGCGTAGGGCGCAAAAAAATGGTGGATGTAATGAGAAGTAAGGAAGCGTGTTATATCTCTCTGAGATGGAAGCCAGAAGTGCTTGATAGAATGTGGAGGAGCAATAAGAAGCGGTAGCATAAGGGCATAGTGGTTTGTCCTGTGCAATAATCCAAAAGAAACCGAATCTCTGTCAGATACGTGATATGACATGTGGCATGTGGTATTTACTCCTATACAAACCCACTATAATATAACTTGGCAAGCATCAGAGAAGTCAATCATTATCACTTCATTGTTATCTTCAGAGGTGAGTGCTTCTGCAGATCTGTGATACAGACAGAGCTCTCTTCTTCAAAATAGAATTGCCAATGGCATCAACATTCATGTTCTAAATGTATAAACAGATTTTGTATCCTATCCTAGTGTATTGTAATAGACTCCAGACTTCACATCTGAGTTCACTGATCTGGACTGTGATCTTACATTATCTGCACAAGTCAGAACATATTGTGGAAAGAGACTGAAAGAGACCAGAAGGTGCTGCCTTCTGCAAAGGAAGATTATAATGGAGTCTTTAAGGACCGAGACTCGATACAGCATGGATTATGAAGCCCACCTTCCCAAACAATCTGGGACAGGACTGGTGATTAAAGTCTTTGCTCATATTTTTAAACACGTGTAGAATAATTAAATTATAGTTGAGAATAATTTAGGCTATCCAAAATTCATTCTAATCACAGGAAAATCAATATATGCTAAAGTTTATTTGATTCATGCAATTACTGTGTTAAAGAGTCATTACTGTCACGTGCGTTTTTGTGTTTTGCTCTTTGCTTCTACCTGCATTTCAAGTTAATCAGATCATGTTTAGGCAGTGATAAGTATTTAGAGATATGATGGTGGGAAAGGCAGAGGCAGAAGATGTTTGGAAGGAATGTTCAGGGGTAATCCAATAGTAGAGAGGCTATATTTGTGTTAATTATCTCAAGTGGCACAAAGGTGTTGATAGGAGAATAAGGTTATTTTCTTCACAGACAGAAGCATTGTCTTCAGAACTTAATTACATAGTACTTCAAAGGCCAGGCTTTGGATTTTTGCTCTAGAGGCTTGATGAGGTGGGGCAGATTTATTTCTGTTAAGATGTAACAATGAAGGGGAAACCTTCAGGTGAGGAACCCATTTGATGTGTTGAGTGTTTGCTTAAAGAAACTGGTTTCTAGAGAGTGTTTTAAAATATGAATTGTAGCACACATGATGTGTTTGATGGAGTGCACATCTACCAAAGTGGTTCACAGAGACTTTGATCAACTATCTGGCCAAGTAAGTGGTTGGATGCTTGGGCTCGGGGGCAGTAGGTAGTGCATCATACACTACCTAGATGGGGGTAACAAATGGAGCACCATAGCTGGTTATCTGAGGTTAAACCTATTGGTTTAATGTCTTTGACACAAATTTGGATGATCACTTGATACTCTTTAGGGCAAGGATGCCCTCACTATGCTGGAGGAATGGGCTGACAGGGATGTTATGGAATTCAACAAGTACAGCTGCAAAGTCCTGTATCTGTTTGGCAGTAACCCCTGCAGTGACACAGGCTGGGGACTGGCTGGTTGGGAGCAGCCCTGGTGAAAAGCAGGGGGGGATCTTGGTGGGCAGGAGGCTGCACAGGAGCCAGCAGTGGGTCCTGGCAGCAAGGCAGGTCAGCAGTGTCCAGGGCTGTATGAACAGGAGCATGGCCAGGAGATTGAGGGAAATAGTTTCCCCCACTACTCATCACTTGGTGAATTACATAGCTAGGCAGCATCCAGTGTTGGTCTCTCACCACAGCCCCAGCTTCAGGACAGACAACAATAAAGTGGAGAAAGTCTAGAGAAGAACAACCAAGAGGGTCAGGGACCTGCTCAGCTGGGACAAGAGAACCTAACAGCAACCCTTACAGTGTTTCCCAAGAGGTGGCCAAGAACATGGAGCCAGGCTCCTCACGTTGCTGTGTGGTGGGAGCATGAGAAAAACCAGGCATGAGGTAAAACAAGGGAGGTTTAGACTGATTATAAGGGAAAAATGTTTTTCCCCTGTGTGGATGGTACCAGGAGCCTAGTGACACTCTGCAGAGTCCTTCCTTGGAGTCAGTCAAAACCTGATGGTTAAAAAATAATTTTAAAAGGTAAAATAAGCCAAATAAAATAATACAGAGTCTTGGTAACAGGGAGGAGTGGCACTGTTGAAAACATGGAATTGTGTTGGTTCTTCATGTGGCAGGTCATGATAATGTTATCAAAAGTGCAGAACTGAGTGGAGTAGGTTATTTGCATTACAAAGGGAACAATGAGTCAGTACTTAATAGAGAAATTAAATAAATGGGATTTTTTATTTCACTTCATGTTGTACAGAATTTTGGTGAAATACACTGCCTGTTAGAAAAGATGAGTCACTGTCTGAAATGATGAGTGTCAAATGAGTGAGTGCTGAAAGAGTTTGAACTAGGTAAAACATGTCACAAGAACCAGCTAGTCTGTCCGTTCCTTTTCACTGAATTTCTTCTTTTCACTTTGTCTCAGATCCCATTAATTTGGAAATCTGGAAATCAGTTTGGGATAAGGACACTAGAATGCCCTGTCTTTGTCTTTTATGCTGTGAAATGAATATGTCTTACATTTGACTAATAGACCAATGTGTGAACCCTGTATTTTTGATAGCATGAGAGCTCAAATATTTGCTTACCAAAATGAGAATGGAATATTGGAAAAAAGTAATTACAGACTTCTAGAAAGTAGAGTTACAATTTTATTTTTTCTTCTTTTTCTTCTATAAACAGCACATCTGAAAGAATGTTCTTTGGCATCTCTTTTTTCCTGAAGGCCTTTAGAGGAGATCCCATGATATTTGCAAGAAAGAGTCCAATAATTGAGTCACCCATAAGAGAATGAAAATTGTAATTAACATTTATATAGCATATTTTATGAGAAAGACACTTCACAAATAATTGAAAAGCATTGCTGAAATGTACAGTATCAACAAGAACTTCTCTGAGAAAAAGCAGATCAAGTGTACTGTGAGTAAGTCCTTACCCTTGGAGAGCTCCACATGGCATTATTATACTTTTCAAAGTGAAGACAGGATTTTGTTTGTTAATGTTATTCTTTGCACATTCTTTCTGCTTTAAATTAGAACAGCAAGGAGTTGAGGCACCTTGGCTTTTGCTTGTCAAAATAATCAGGAATGATAGGTGAATTGGGACCGAGCCCAAATCTCAACAAAAGCATATTTGTATTTGGAAACAAAATGTAAAATCTTGTCTCCTGCTTTTCTTCCTCTTCTGTCTCTTTTCTTCCCATACTTCTGTTTTCATTGTACGTGCTGGTCTGGGAACTATTAAAAGAGGACTAGAAAAGCTCTGCTTTGCCCCCAGATGTGCTGTGATACTCTCTTGTTGGAATCTCCATTTTTTGTGATCTAAACCACAGAGAACCAGTTGAGGTAAGCAAGTAAACTTTTGAGTACTTGACTTTGTTACTTAAACATTAGTTTGGTGCTGAAAAGGAGGAGTCACTAGAGGATCAGAGATTTTGTCTTTTTCTTCTGCTTGAGACTTTTCATTCCTGCACTGGGCTCAACATTCTTGCCTTTTATGTTAAAGGTGCAACACAAAACTATCATTAACTGAATCTTCTTTGTTTAATATTTTCCTTCTGAGGTGTCAAAGGATAGATAATGTACTTCTAGGTCTGTGTGAATGAGAGAAACCTGAGGAATATGCTAGATTTGAAAACTTTGTGAATGGAAATCAGATTCTCTCTCTGTTTCAATAGAGGAGAGAACTGGATACCTGAGGAGGTAAATTGGAGGAGATATTGGATACCTGAACAGGATTATGGAAGTGCAGGATAGTGTTTGAAGTCCCAGGAATTCCCTTATGTTCCTTTGTTTGGTTTTGCACTGTCAACGTCCATTGAAATGGCAGGAGGATTTAGAAGAAAGGAAAGCAGAAGTTTTCCTTTAGGAGGAAGAAAAAAAAATTTTTTTTCTTTTTAATTTTTCATGAGGTTTCCTAGGAAAGGAAGCAGAGTTTCCTAGGACAGGTTAGTCCTGTAAGAAAAGAAGTGGACAAAATCAGTGATTATCTATTTATCATCTATGGATGGTGCAGAGGAAGGGACCATGTTAGAAAATTATAAGAGGATATTATATAACTGATTCTTGTACTCTTGATGTATATTTAATGGAAAGTTACACTTGCATCAGCTTATACCAAAATTATCCCTGACAAAGCATATCCTTGATAAGACAGAAGAAAATGCATCTTGACAAGGGTTTTTGAACTCTGGGTTGGGGAGAGCTGTGTTCCACAGGGATCAGAGGGAAAGGGACCTGCACAGTCTGCCAGGGTGTCAAGGGGAAGGTTAAGTATCTATATGGAACACCTAAGCAGAGAAGACATGGTTGGATAATGCACCAAGGAGGAAGAAGTAAGATGTAAGTGGCAGCAGAGAATCAAGTATTTGTGAAAACAGGGATGGGACCATATTTATCTATGAGAGAGCTTGTGAGGTAGGCAAGTAATTAATATGTTTGTTTCACTAAGATTTCTCTGAGTAGAAGTTGGCCTTTGTGCATTTTTTTGGAAGGTGTTGTGTAATCTTTTGAAGGAAAGTGACTTTACCCTAGGACAAATAGGAGAGTCCAGTTTACACTAATACAAAGACAGCTCTGTGTGTCCGTGGAGCAATTTTTCCCATTATTCCTCCCAAGAGACAGTTACATCAAATGACAGATTTCTTATTTTTTTAATTTTGAAGAGAAAAAATAGAATATGGTTTCTGGAACATTTTTGAAAATAGTACTTCAACTTAAAAAACAATAAGAATGGAATGTTTTCTCTCTGTATCCATCTTTCTGCCATTTAACACTCTTTTGGTGTGGTGTTTTGGGAGACCCCTGTCTAACTGTACGGCCTTTCAAACATCTTTTCATCTCATTCTTATTGTACCTGTCTCATTTACCTGTTCAGAGTTTTCATATTCAAGATCTGAATCCTCCCAAAGATCCTTCAGGTAATAGTGTTTAGGGATTTTTTGGGGTCTGTCTCAAATACTCACTTTCAAGTTGCTCTTCCCAGACTTGAGTTAGTGAATAATAAAAACGTTTCCTCATGTCCAAATTCAGATAGTATGATGAGTCTGGAACACATTCCCATAGTCCAGCTGTTTTTGTTATAGCTGTGTGCTGTCCATGTTGATTAGAAGAGCTTGAAATTCCTCAGGTTTGTCTCTAAGACAGTGACTGCTGGTTTCTTTTGTGAAGTTCTTCTTGAATTATGGCAAACACAGAGTCTTTTTAAATACATGATTGATCTGATCTTTAAGAAATGTTCTCATATGCTTCAAGATATTACTTTTTTATTTTAAACTACTAGTTTCTAACCCATGTATGAGCTCTGTGATTTTCCCTGCTTATATACACTATGGAAGCAGAACAATGTCATGTCCAGTCAGGCAGGGAGTGGGAGCAGACTAAGCCTGTTGAAGAACTTCACATATTGTAAGCAAGAGTTATGTTTAGGTTTGGTTGTTGATGGTTCTTTTGGGTTTGGTTTTGGTTTTTTGGTTTTTTTGGGTTTTGGTGTTTTTTTTGGTTTTGGTTTGTTTTTGGTTTTCTTTTTGTTATTTTTTTCCCCTTGGGGACAGTTTTGGGTTTTCTTTGTTTGTTGGGTTGTTCCTTGTTTGGTTTTGGGGTTTTTATTTTGATGGAGAGAGAGAGGCTATCACTACTTAGTTGAATAGATTTAATCTCTTTGGAAACTTTTCCAGATACTGAGACGAAATTCTTCCTTTTCTTCTGCTTTACCCTTTCCTTCCCATCTTCTCACTTGTGAGCAGGACCAAATGCTGTGCTTACTTGACTCATTGTAAACATGGAGTGCAACAGCTTTTAATGGAAAAATGGAACTTCTTTTCTGTCTGACGTTATGTAACTGGTGAGAAGATCACCCTGGAATGAGAAGCGTTGCTTTATTCCTTTCAATGTGTGTTGTACCCATTAACTCACCAGACACTTATGAAAAGGAAAATTATAAAGTATTTTTAAATTGCCAACACTAGATACAAGTGAAAAAATGACATTTAGATTTTTCAAGTCCAGTTCTTTTGCTGAATAAATATTTACAATGTGTGTTTATAATGTCATGTCAAATTAAACTAGTATTTATTTTGCCTGGACGAAAGCCACAAGTAGCCTGAATTAACCTTAAGAAAAATGTTGAGATTGCAAAAATACTGAGGTCAATATAGCAAACAGTTCTCTGAGTAATGCAAATGCTGTTTTTGCAGTTTAAGTCCAGCTCTCTTGGATAAAACAGTGAAAATCTCTCTCAGATCAGTTTTCCATTAACAGAAAGTTTGATATTCATGATTTTATTTTAGTGAAATATAAGTAATAAAATGGTAATGTGGTGGAAAAGATCTTGTAACAAACCCCAGAAGATTATCGCAGGGGGGAGCCTGATAATATTTTTTTATGCTAATTCTGGTTTTGCAGTGGGAGTGAATGATGTCATCCTGTCTCCTCCCACTGTGTAAACTAAGCTCGTGTCAAAGTGTTGCTGCCTCTTGTCACAGAGAGAACGGATCCCTTAAATGCAGCTGCAGTACTTCTGTGTGATACCTGTCAGAGCCATTCCCAGTGCGAGGTTGGGTTTGTGACCATGATGTCAAGATTTGTCTGTCTCCTTTTCTGTGGATGTATTGCACTAAACCTGGGAAATACTCAGAAATTGCCAAGAGGCGAGTAGCTATGAACAACTTTCTGGGGGTTTGTTTGTTTTTCTGTTGCGGGACTTCGGGGGTTTTTAAAAGCCTGTGTTTTGTTGTGGAAATTTGCTTTCAACATGTTAGAAATGATTAAGGGTTATAGACAAGATGAAAGGTGGTCAGGGAAAAGGGCAAATCCAGGTATAACAGCAACCTTAAAGCTCTTGAATAAAATAAGCTCAAAAGTTTTCATGGTATCTTGTGACTCTAAGGAGAATTATCATGACAAAGTTACTGTATTTAATGATTTTATAGTGATTTGAACAGCAGTGTGCAGGTCTGTGGTTTGATATCTTAAAGACACTGTGACTTGGAGGCACCCTGTGTTGCTGGTGGAAGATTTCAGTTCCGTCTTTGAAAGAACTTGTATACTTTCCCTTTATATCTCTCCTAACAGTTCAGTAGGAATTGACTAGTGTTGATCAGGTTGCATGCATTTTGAGGGAGAGAAATAGGATTGATTAAAATTTATACAAGTAGGAAAAACCCTCCAAACCTGTGTGGATATCTGTTTAACCATTCCTTTCTCCCAGAGTCTGGAAGTACAGTAGATTTGCAGAGCTGGCAGTGATCTCTTCTTCTCCTTGTTCATTTGACACATGTAACATTGGCATTTTAATAGTATTTTATTGTTTACTGCAGGAAGAGCAATCATAGCATAAAATTAAAAGAAGATTTCTCTATCTGGATGGTAAAACACTCTGCAGTGCCTTGGCATTCAGGCAGTAATTTCACAACTGTTTCTGTGCTGCACATATTGCTCTCACTTTGTGGCAGTGCTTGCCTGAGTCCACTGTGCTTTGTAATGCATTTCACATCTGCATTCTCCTGCAACCACCAACGTTTAGAAGAATCTGTGATTTTGTTATGAGAATGTTTATTAAGAAATAAGCACTTTGAGGGCTTCCTAGGAGATTCTCTTTCATAGAAAGGAATAAAAGGAATTTGGGGGAGTAGAGGTGATTTTTCATCCCCACCCCTCTTTAAGATACTTTTTCCCCCAAAATTTCCTTATTTTTCTTTGTTTCCTATAATGATGTTCTTTTGAAATTATCTTTCTTTTAATCTCATCTTCTGGAGCCAATGTGGAGATTTTTGCTGGTAATAGTGGAACAGTCTGTAGTCTGCAAGTAACAGATATGCAGTTCAAGTCAAGCTAACTCTAAGAATTTAGTTTTGTCAAAAAAGGACTTAAGAGATTATTATGTTGACCAGACAGGAATCTTGCATGTGTTGCCTAGACTAAGGGAAGGAACTTTTCCAGTGCTTGTCTTTTTAAATGATTTCACTGGACTTTCTGCTCACTACTGTAGAATAGTGGCTCTAAGTTTATGCTAACTGTGAAATTCAGACAAAGGTTCTAATCCACTGCAAGATTAACTCTGGCATGCATTTTTTCTGTCCTAAAATAACATTACAGAAGTGAAGTTCTGTTTGCCAAGTGCATAAAACTGCAGGTGGAAACTTCATTTCTTTTCAGTGAAATAACATTTTTAAGATCCTCCCATTGCAGTGTGGAAATATCAGTCTAATTCTTTTGTTTGTAGCTGCCTCTCTAGTTACTATTTCCAAATAATGCATTGAAAAAGCAAGTGTATTAAAAGCAGTACTTAGCTGCTCTCCAGAAATGTTCAAAGGATTGTCTTCTACAGCATTGTCTTGTTTGATAGGGACTAAAGACTTTTTTTTGTAAGCAAAGAGAATATGTGGATCTTAAAGTGTTTTAAAAATGAAAATATGTACTGGTAATATTCTGTTTTAAGAGGGCTTCTCTGCCTTGTTCTGCAAACTTAAATTCCAGTGAACTCCTGTGGTCTTTAAGTCCCAAAGTATGTAAACTGACGTTCCAGAGTCACTCTTGCTCTCTGGGGAACAGCGGAATCAAGTTCATAACTTGAAGGAGAACAATCTGGCCAAACTCGCTTTCTGGTGGTGCAGGTACTTGTGGGAACAGGTTATCAGAGTAAATCTTGCCCTTCTTACCAGCACTTTGCAATTCTAGTGCTCCAGTCTTCTCTCCCAGAGGTGAAACACATTGACCCCCTGTCTCATGGACTGAGATTTCCTTTCACTGGTACAAGGTGGAAGGAACATCTTGCCTCCTGCAGCTGCAAAGGAACAGAGCCAGCACAGTGACTTCCAGAGCTGTTTGAGAGACTGTGTGCAAATGTGCTGGTCAGGAGACTGGAACACAAATTACTCCCTTTTCCCATATATTTTTGTACTTTCACCTCCACACGTGTGTGTTTTACTAGGATAAGAAAAGAAAATATTGCTGTTCTCAAAAGTGCTTTTTTATTAATGAATTCTTTCATTGTTTTGACATCGAAGATTAAGATATTGTTGGAGGAATAATAATGATAAGTAAAGACAATATAATTGGGCAAGGAAGGCTGGTGGGTAGTGTGTTCTAGTGTGAAGGCAGTGTTTTTTTTACAGTTATGTCTGTGTTTCATCTGGGGGATCAGCTGCTAAGAAAATTCTGCAGTCAATGCCTTTGGATACTGCGTGAGGGATCACAGAACATCAGAGTGAGAGATGGTGGTACCATTACAGATGACATTTCATCCAGCATTTCAGCAGCTGTCTGTTCAACTTTGTCTAGCCTCTAAACTTTTCTTCTGGTTAGAATTTTTCTGCTTATTTTTGTCTCTCTCATTATGCCATTATGCCATCCAACATATATGATTCGAAAGTTCAGCACTTGTGTTTTATTGATGGATGGAAACATGCTCTAATTTTTATGGTTCTGCATAACAGAAAAGTTCCATTCTTAAAGAACTCAGTGTTGTCTCTCTAGACAGGAATTAAGTACAGACAAAAAGACTTCTCTTTAGAGAATGAGTTGGTAAGCAGATCATCCCAGATCTGAGACAGAGATGAGAAAACAAAGTCACAGAATCCAGAACAAACAAGTTACAGGACGTAATCCCCAAGATTGTACTGCCCTATAAACCGTGTTTCATTGTCATCTTTCCAGTTGGAACTGACGCAATTGTTGAAGGGACAACTGAAGAATAAGTTCTTAGTGTTTGGTAAAACAGCATTTCATATTTTTGATTTTGTCACTTGACTTTCCAGTTACAGAACAGAGGCACGTGTAAATGTTGTTTTTCACTAAAATCTCTATTTCTAATAGCTTTGTCTATCTTCATGTTCTGTTTTACTTTGTTAGAGCTGAAAAGAATTTGGAGTTGATCCCTTCTTATAAAATTTCAGTTTTAGGAAGTTATTTTAAAAAAGAGTCTCAATGTTGCTACTGGTTTTTTTTTTTCAGGTGATTTTTGACATATTTCTGACCACTGTGGTTTTCCTACTATTTGAATTAGTCATCAGGTACAGTGGAATTCAGGTCCATCCTGGTTCTACTTTCCAGGACTCAGACCTATCCTACTCTACTGTCCAGGAAAGGCTCAGGAAACCCTAATTTGGCTTTCTTCTGGTTGCCGTCTTCTTAGGGGAAAAGAATACGGACCTGACTTGTCTCAGGGGACCACGTGAAAAAGCTTGATTTACAAACTCCTGTAGGGAAAACTACATCCAAAACTTCCTTGTATCTACAGTTGTCAGCAGTGGGGTTAAGTAGGAAAAATAATTGTTTTGCACTGAGGATTTTTTTCTTTGTTTGGAAGTCCTGAATATGTTTGGTCTGATATCGTAGATATCTACTGGCTAATATTTGTGCTTAAGGTAATTATAACTGACATCTCTTTTAGAGTGAATGCTGTATTTACAGTAGACTCCCAAACTTTGACATTTGAGAAAAGGAGTATACTAATTTTACTCGTAGCTAAGTTTGCTGGCTGTGCTATGTTACGTAATACATCTTACTAAGCAGAGCATGTGTTTTCATTTACTAGTGTCAAACAGTTAAAACAATGTAGAGTTATTTCAGTGTATCACAGTTATTATATTGCAACAGCCAGACTTTAAACTTTTGCGCTGCCCTCTCCCTTCCTGCCTTTGGTAGCTGTAGGGTGGCAGGGCAAAAACTGTAAGACAGGGAGAAGTCTCCAGGAAGTTGTGGGTTTTGAGCATGCAATGAAGCTGGCATATCAAAATATCACAAAAGGATTGAAATGACATGTGGTTTATGTGTTACTGTTCCCATGGTTTATAAAACATCTTTCTGGGAACTATCTTTCAAAATGCACAATGCATTATCCTTTAAAAGACGTTCTTGTGAAGAAGAGCCAGTTTGAACTAAATTATTTAACTTCTTTTTTTGTTGTGTCTGGAAAAAGAAGCGCAAACTTAATTTGGGTTTTTTGTGAAATATTTTTCTTATGTTTAATGACACATAAGTGACAAGTCCAACAGGAAATGTAAAAGGTATTCTTTATCTGGTGTAATAGAGTGACAAGGGTTTTCAGTCACTAGATATGTCATGGCAAATTTGGCTGATTCTTGCTGAGAGTGAAAACAGCCCATAAGAATGTAACAATTATAGCAGTCCATTTAATCAAAGTTATCTTATCATGCAGACAGTTGTGTCCTAGGCTTGCACATAAACATATCAAAACCCAGTACTGAGTGTCAGGCTTCTGAGTTCAAAGATAATCTGTAATACCAGAATTCCATTTTTGTATTGGCACATGCAGTGGTGCAACATTGTGATGATACATATGGGTGGATTCTGCCAGAATTAAATTCCACTGCATATGAATGCCTCCAAATGATCTCACTGCTGGGTAATCTATATAACCTTCCACCTCTTCATTTTAATTTTTGTGTTCCCAAGTATCTCTTTTCAAACCTTACTTTTCAGCTCTCCTCCATATAATCTTTGGCTCTAACTGTTCCAGAATGACAAGCTAAATAATTCACTTGACGGGAGAGCTGTAGGCTAGATCCTGCTGCTGCTGTGGGGTCAGACCCACTGTATATGGATGGTACAGTCTGTGTATCTGTTGAGTGATGATACAGTGAATGGACAATGGGTTTGAGCCTTCTCTGGACCTTTTGGACTCACCAGGTGTGCACTGCACACTGCATGTGGAAATGAAAACCTGTGCCTGCTCCAGGGGGAAAAGATGGCTAGCAGTGACCTGCCACAGTCAGAACTCTTCATGCAGCTCCTAGTGGATTTATTTTCCTTGGGGGAATTCAAGTGCAGACTTGAAATTGTTTGTGAGCAAGACAGATCTGTTGCTGTGGAGCGTTCTTGACTGCTGCCTTTTTCAGAAGACAGCTGGAGTCCTCCTCACTGCCACGGTGGGTCTTGGTGAGAACAGAAACAGGTATCTGGACAGCCTGCAGCCTAAAATAGGTGCCATTAACATAACAGCCCAGTCTGCAATGTCTTCCCAAGTGAAAAGGGCAGCTGGAAACAGGCCAGATCCTACTCAGACTTGTTTGACAGGCCTTAGTTCAAATGGTCTTAGTTAAAAATTGTTTTTTCTACCATACAGGATAACATGTATGTAATGCTAGTTTGCATTGTGAGATACATATTTGCCTTATTGTGCTGTGAGAATGGTGCTTGTGAAGATGACTACTGGCAGCCTCATGAATGAAAGTGTTCTGTGGGCAAGCCTCAAAACATCTGCCATCCCTCAAAACATAACAATCATGTGCCTTTTTACTCTGGCTACATCAACTCTAAACCTCCTCACCTGAGCAAACCAGTGTGTGTCATATCAAGGGGAAGAAAACACAGGTCAGGTTTTGAACCCATAAGTGAATTTCTACTGTTCATGCAGTTGTGATTGTAGTTATGGTCACCAGAATTGAATGCTTTTGCACTCACTGCTTCCCCAAAGTGATGTCTTCAGAGTGTGTAGGTTTCCAGGCAAGGTTATGGAAGGATGGTTGCATTAAGAATATCAACACAGAGTCTTCACCCATTCAGAGCTGCTGAATAAAATGCTGGTAAAGAGTTGAGGCTCTAGCTATGAAGATTCTAGACCTAAAGGCAGGGAGGTAGGGAATGCTCTTCTATGAGAGGAAAACTACTTTCCTCCCAGTCTGGAGAGGAGTTTTACTGCACTTCTTCAGAGGTTGGTGGACAAAAATATAACTTGTGTTCTCTAAAATGCTTTAGAGTTCTTGCTGAGGTCCATCACTTTGCAATAATTTAGTATTATTTACAGCATCTTCTGGAAGAAAAATAAATGAGGCAAGTGAATCCATGAAATTTTTTTTGGCTAATTGTAGCCATGGCTCTTATCTATATACTGTTTACCTTGAACAAAGATGTCATCAGGGCTCCATGTGAATAAATCCATTTTGATAAAACCCAGCTTAATGATGTGCATAAACCTCTGCATGTGATTTGATTTTTATTTATTTTGTGTGTGTATGGGGTGTGCTAACACTAGGGTGTCACTGCATGTACTTAAAAAGAAATTGCAATTCTATGCTCTTTCTCAAGTTGAAGATTTGATGGCAAAATGGATTCTCAAAGCATGAGGGAATTATTTTTTAGGACTATTCCAGCATTTTAATATAGTTCAAAGGTTTTGCATTATTCTTAAAATCTGCTCAGGAATAGCACGATTCAGTAGAGTGGGAAAAGATTCTTTCCAATCACCTGCAGTTGTGGCATTAGTTTATGAATCTATAAATGGCCACAGAATGCTTGATATGAGTTTACATAATTAATACTTTGGGAACCTAGCCAATTTTAAAGGACTGAGAGTGTATGCGGGATAACATTATTTTTAAACTCACATTTGGAAAAGACTTCTTTTGTCAGCTGCTTGCAATATCTGCTTTATATTAATTATTCACTTTCATTTTTCTTTCTGTGATGGAAATGTCTGGAGTAATTTTAGAACACATAAAATTGTGGTTGGTTCAAAAATACAAATATGTACGCTTGAAATGTCCCAGAAGATCATTTTCTGACTCCAAAGTTAAAACATTTTCTGGCAATTTAGATTACCTCATTAGCACAGTTCAAGCCTATACATGAACAAGAAAAATGCACACTGAGAAAATTACAACACTTTCAGACTTTATCGCTTATCACTGTTCTTTTGGACGTTCACTGTCAGAACAACATGAACAAACATACTGACAACAAAGGCATGGGTGCAATAGTCTGAAAGTTGATAAGAAATTGAGCTTTGGGATAGAAATAATAGAAATAAAACTGCTGTCTGACCTGAACGTTTTGGCAGAGTTCCATTCTGTGGCTCATGCAACCACTGAAGTAGTTGGATTAAATGGCAGGGCAGAGTTTTTATTTATAGCACAGTGTGCAGCTTGTTTCACAGTCAGGGCAGTGGCTGCAGTCAGGCTGAAGAACCATGAATTCCCTTGGTTTGATGGAGAGCTGACTCAGGTAAAAGTGGTGAGGTTTCATATTCAGCTTGAATCAATAGGTCTCCTATCATAAAGCTGATTAAGAGACATTTACTGTGTGAACATGACTATGAAATAGCTCCACAGTGACAGCTCGTCATTTGCTACCTTACAGATGAGCACCAGCTTTTAGCTATGATCTGACACGCACCAATACTGGATCTCTTCAGCAATCCTTCCTGCTCTTTGGTTTAGTTACAAGGAACACAAAAACTGGCAATTCTAATAGAAATGTCTTCTTGCTTCTGTTGGTTATTCAGTGCTCCTTAGTAGCTGAATCTGATGTAACTCGGTGTTATGGAGTAGGAGGTTATTTATGTCCTTTGTTAATCAAGTCTGTATAAACATAAATAAGATTTTTTTCCCAGAAGATTAAAATACTAATCATGGAATTAATTTTAGCTGAAGAACTTCTTTTGAATTTTTGGCAGATTTGGGGATTTTTGCTCCAATGTAAAATCTGTACTCACCTTGCACACAAGTAGCCAAGTCATGAGTGTGATTTCACACAGACTCTCTGGTACACTGAGGCATTCACGTGCACACACAAAGAAAGTGTGGGATCTTGCTCATTTGCTTTTGGTAAATGCATTACACAAAAATTATCTCTTTTAATCTTTCACACTTTCATCAATCCCCTGTACTCTCACAATTTTGGGAACGTGATCAAATAGCAGTTGATAAAAGCGTTAGTATGTTACTAATGTACAGCCATGAATTCTTAGAAAGCAGCTTCTCAGTAATGTAACAGATGTTTATTGTGTTCCCTTTCCACTCAGAAATACTTACAGCAATTAGCAGGGGAGATCATATGCTGTTATTATACTTATTTGAAGGCAATGTGAGCTTGCTCATACTATTAAGGATGAAGAAAAGTTAAATATAAGGAATAGATAATCTCATTTATGCCCTGTTGAATCTTCAGACATTGTGAATAATTTTTTCCATGACGTGGCCCTTCTAGATTTTTTCTCAATAATTTGTTTTTGTAGTATTAAAACAATTGCCAAAAAAACTGGCACAGGGAAGACATCTCATGTAAAAACTCTGAAGTCGTGAAGCATTATTTATGTGATTAATACACTCTTAAGTCAGAGAGCATTCCTTGGGAATTAATGTAATCTACTGCACACTGGGTTACAGGATCAGTAATGAGAGAGACATAGTTTCCTACATGCCATAAATTCTCCATGAGCATTTGGATAAATGCCTGAGAGAAGTACAAGTAAAAGTGCAGAGTCAGGCCTACAAAGATTGCTTAGCTAATGGTGTGCATAGGTGTACATGCCCCTATTCCACCCCAAAGTTTTCATAAGCCTTCCTTTTGTGTAGCTGATAGTATTCTTTGTTGACGTTTTTCTTTCAATGAAACGCCAGCTGGAGAATTTATTTTAAAAAATTATATTGACATAGGAAGATAGAGATTACTTCCTGCAGCCTTCTTTCATCTGTAGATAAAAGGCAACATGGTGAAAATAGAGCAGGTGATGTAACAGATAAAGAATTTGGAAATATAGTCAGAGAACATAAACTCTATGCCATGTCCTGGGTAGGAAAGGAAATATGTGGGAGCAAAGATGAAACACCATTATTGAAAAATAAGTATTTGTCTTATCTTAGTACTCCATTAATCATAGACATAGCTTTTATTTTACATTTGGTGCACTTACTAGGCTTGGTGTCCATTATTTTCTGCTACCCACTGATTTAGTGGATAGCAGATTTGGTGGAACCATTTATTTCATATTTTAGTTTTCTTAAGATGAGTTAACAATGCCTCTGCTTCACAGCATGTTCATAAAGCTGAAAAAGAATTTCTGTCAAATTTAGGAATTCTAAACATATGACGTATTTATTAGTATTTTTAAAATTAAAGATGTAATTCATTGCTTCTTTTCTCCAGATGTGTTTGAACTGTAGGATCTTTCCTTTGATCTCGGCAAACTCAAAATGTGGAACAATATAGAAGGGATTAAAAGGATCACCTCTGATTTTTCTTAATCTGTTGGGGTTTTTCTTGGGTTTATTTTAGAGTAGTAGTAAGAAGCCAGGTCATCAGTCCTGAGATCTGTCTCATCTAATGGTGCAAGATGAGATACATTTTCCAGCTGGGAAAACTATGTGCAGTTGGAATCAATCCTTATAGGACTGGGCTGGATCCAGCAAGTGTCACAGACATGTGTGAGAACGTTCAGTTTGGACACCAGGAACATAAGTGAAACCACTTTATTTTGACTGCTCTTTTGGAAACATAGGGCAATTTTTTTAAGTTTACATTTTGTTTGTTTGTTTGTGTCTACAACTTTCTAAACCAAAGGAAAGTAACTGGCTAAAAGCTTTGTTGACACCTTGACTAGCCCAAATAGTTGTCCAAGCCCAGTAGAATTTAATATTTCAGTACTGCTTTTGTTACTGACAGAGTTTTCTTACTCTTTCTGAGTTTAGCATTTGATATACAACTCTGCCCAGGAATCCTTATGTGTGCTTCAGATATTTAATTGCTTTATCATCTGTCCAATCCTTAAAAGTGGGGAATTTATTCCAAAGTTAACACAGAATATTGCAAACACCTTTGCCAAGTGCCATTCAGAGCTGTTAATCCTTGCTCTATTTGAAGTCCTGTATGTCTTGGGTGTTATTTGGAGCAGAGAACACAGGTATTTTGTGTGATCGTATGTGGGTTGCACTGCTGGAAGTGGAAAACCATTGTGACTTCAGAAATGGATAATCACATTCCATTTCCATATTTTTGCATATTATTTTAAAGATTCTTGCTTCAACTATACCCAGCATAGTAGGGGGACTTATAAACAGAATGTCACCTATTTCTGAATGGATGTCAGCATGTAGATTGTTTTCCTTCAATTCTTAAGCAGGTCATTATGGACAACTCATGTGCTTCTATTCTTTTCCACAACCCAAGTTCTTTCCCCAGAGTACACAAAGCACAAAACATTCTCCCTCACTGAAATGAGAATAGGAATTACACTGGATGTTGCTCAAGAACCAGAAAGAGCTTCCTAAGCAATATCAAAGAGGTATCAAAAGGGACTTTGAACTTTTAACCACTGACTTCTATTCTTTGAGCCCAGTTTTCCATCTCCCCTGTAATGTAGGCATCCAGTCTGCATTTCTCCAACCTGACAGGAAGGATACCTGTGGAAATTGTGCCAAAGTTGAAGTAAATTATGTTCACCCCTTTCCCATTCTATGCAAAGCCAGGAATAACATTACAGGAGGCAGCAAGATTTGCCAGACAGCCTGACCTTGGTAAATTTGCTCTGGCAGTTCCAAATCACCTTCTTGTTCATCATGTGCATAGGTGGGACTGTTCCTGGTGACTGAGCCCAGGGACAACAGCTTGCAGTTTCCTGGATGCTCTTTCTTGCCTTCACTCAATCAATTGCACTTAGATATTTTTCTCTTCTCCATAAGAAATTAATCTTACTTCTCCCTGGCAATTATCTTATGGTTATCTGTATACTGAAGAGACCATGCCTTGTTGGATTTTCATTTTCTATGTCTTAGAGATAGGAAGTAGGATACTGGGATTCGTGCAGGGCACTGAGGAGGACAGCCCTCCTTGAAGCTTTATGGTATATACTTAGATCTGCAGAACAAAAGTAGTAGCCTTCAGTTGGAAAAATAGTAATTTTTACAAGGAAACATAGAACTGAAATGGACTTCCTGAACTTGTTTTGAACACCTTGTTCTTATTCCCAAGACACATTCTGGAACAAACTATCTCCCTGTATCAGTTTTCCAGGATCTCCCTTGCTGCAGTTTGTCTCTTCTTTTCACAAATATGGAGCAGAAGTAATTTATATTGCTTTCCCTCAGGGCTTTGTTTGTTTACCATATATATTTGGATGCTGTTTTCATATCTATCTATGCACTTTTCCTCCAAGCTCAATGCCTCTATTTTCTCAGGCTTCTTTCCTGGGTGATATACTGTGTACCTCTAGTCATTGAATTTGGTTTTTTTCCTGAATTTATCCAGGTGGTCTGTTTTGCAGTGCTCTATATATTGATCCATTAGCGGATGACAAACTGTGTATTTATCCATTAGTGATAAGAGACCTTTTTAGAAGTGAGAACTAACATAAAAGGATTGGGATCCATTTCTTCAGATTTAAAATAGAAAAGGTAACAACTTTGAAGCATACATATTGGGGATTCTGAGATTTATTTACAACTAAAGGGTTGGAAGTACGTGTTGGTTTCAAATTTATTCCGTTGCTACAGCTTGTAAATCCTCCCAGCTGTCTAAATACTACTATCTTTAAGCAGGTTTGTCCCTAAAAAATAAGCATGTGCTTCATCAGAGAAGGAGGTAAAACAAAGTTAGCTTTAAAATCATCTAACCCAATGTGACAGAATACTCAGCTTAAGACTTGCTCCTTCATTTGCTTGCATTATGGCAAATGAGGTAATACTTATCACAGAAGAGGATTTCAGTGTATGACTACCTATTTTGTTCTATTAACACAGATAAACATGCAAATTTCAATTTATTACTGCTTTAAGTTTTTTTAACTGTTGATTCGGAGCTGCCTTATTGTAACACATTAGAATTTATACTTTCTTGCTGTTGGTTATTTTGATATTCTTCTTTTAAATGATTCCTCCCAAAGTGTTTCAAAAGATCCCCAGATGAGTAGTCACAGAGTGAAAAAAAAATTAAGTACTATGATGTAATAAATGGTGATGACATGTAAGGAATAGACTCTAAATTGGCTGTAGAAAATGAGTCCCTCACTACAACCTGGGTACACAGTAACCCATGTGGTAGATTACCTGTGCACTCAGTAATAAACACGAACATCCTGGATTGTGAAGTGTAGTGTCCTCACTCGTCTCACAGAACCAAAGGTGGCTGCAGTTCCAGACTTTTTTATTATGCCTTCGATTTTCGGCTCTTCAAAAATGCACAGATCTTTGTAAAAGAGAGGTGGCTTAAGGAAGTGGAGGTGCCAAACACTGCCTGGCCCTGAGCAGGTAATGGCAGTGGTAATGCACTGCCTGCTCGTGAGCACAGTCATAAGAGACTTCCTGCATTAAGGTCTGTGGTCTTTAATACCAATTGCTTCAATGCATTTGAAGTTTATGGGCAGAGCCAGTCCAATAGCATTTGAATTCTTCACCTGCTCAAGTTGTTAGTATTTTGTTGAGCTTTTCCTACTGAGGAGAGGTTGTTAAAGAAAGTCCCTGATTTTATCCAACTGATCAACTCTAAAGTATGACCACCTTGTATGAGGCCAGGTCCAAAAAACACATTTCTCTTTTGGTGTTTGCATTGGCTGATACTTTTTAAAGGCTTAACAAAGAGAGTTAGACCTAGAAAATTTGTGAGACTCTCCTTGCTCTGCACAGTCTTCTGCTTGCCTTTACTGAATATATTTATGCAGAATCTGTCAGGTTCTTTGGCCAGGACAGTTTTCTCCATAGCCCAACCTGGGTGGAGTTACCTTGGACTTGTTTCCTTGGACTTGTTTCCTTGGACAGGAGAAGGAGCCAGGATTGGAAAGACAGCTCTTCTGGGCAAGATGCAGTCACTGTCTCATCATCTCTGTCCAGGTGAAATTACATCCTGAAAAATACATACCAGGCCAGTCTGGAAAAAACAACAACAAATAAGGAACTTTGAGAGTAAAGCCAGGGGAGCAAGGCCCTGGAGAACCTAAAGACATCAGATCCAAATTAAGCTTTATCCTACTACAAATAAGTGATCCGTAATCTAAATTGAAATAAGGGTTTCAGGTTTCTTTAATAACAAGTAGTTTTTGTCTTGTCCTTTTAAATTTGGGTGCTGTTTATTTTAAAAGTGTTATCTATCAAAAATTGTTCAACTTAAAGGAGTTTCAAAGGACATTATGCATTGAAAATAATGAATAGGCTTGTTTTTGGCCCTATCTTTCAAAAATGTTGAATTTTTCAGTGTTGAATTTTATAAATTTTTACCATCAAACACCAAACTAAGTTTGCTAACTGGACACATAAAGGAGCTGAATTTTCTAAGGTTGAAATTAAAAATTAAACAGAATCTCACGAGAGGAGCCAGGGTCAGGTTCTTATAAATCATACCAAAGAAGTTTTCAGAGGTCTAACTGCTCTTCCCTTTTCCATCAGAGCTGCAGGCTTGGTTATTTTTGAACACCAGTTTTCTTCCTTGTTTTCAGTTTTGTTTTATATTTTAATAAATAATGAAAAATGACCTGCAGAATGGAAGGTGGAACTGGGGGTTGGACCACTGAAATGGGATCCCAGGTTTAAACCCAGACTCTTTTCAGATTTTCACCCTAAAAATAAGGACAATTACATTACAAAGTCAACTAAAAAGTAATTTTAAACCATCATGTTTAAGGAGCCTTGTGAAGGAGACGGTGATAAAAATGGAAGTGGAACTTCAGTGAAGTTCTTGAATGACCCAAAACCAGGCGAAACAGATGGCAACATTTGAGCAACAAATGTCCTTTGTACAATGGTTTCTGTAGCTACATAGAAGCTGGAATTGCTAATAACTACATCTTTACCTCTGCATTGACCTAACTGGTTCTAAAGCACTAATGAGTACAGCGTATTCACTCAGTTCTGCACTGTAATAATCACTAGAGAGGGATTGGCAATGTAAGTTTTAAAACCTTGTGATTTTGTAATATAAATGCTCTAACAATTCTCCTTCAGAAGTATGTGTTTAGTTTATAACGTTAAGAACAGCATATTTCTGATTAGCATTTAACAAAACCAGATGTGCATAGCAACTGAAGGAAAAGGTGTGAGTAACCTTGAAATAGTGCTGGGAGAAAGGACATTGGGAGGGATGGGGCTGACCCTGGGCCCTCACAGGGCATCTCTTCCTTTTGGCTCGCTGACTTCAGCTGAACACCAGTATTAAGGAGTTTCCCTACTGTATATTTCAGCTACTCCTGAAATTCCTATTTGTTTAGTGGTGAATTTCCTCAGTATGTAATTCACTATTCGTTTAGTAGTGAATTTCTCTATCATTTAAATTACTGAAATGCCCCCAGATATAAAAGAAATATGGAAGGAATTGCAGTTTATGCTATTTTATTTGCTGTGTGCATTCTGTTAAGAGTGTTGATACACCTAAGAAAAGTTGCCCTTTGAAATGAAAGTAGTTTGAAGGTGGAAGTTGACAGCTCAAGGGTTAGGTTTTTGTAGATAGACGTGTTTGTTTTTGTTTTGCGCAGTTAACTGCTGCATGTTGACAGCCAATTCTTCTGAAACAATGTTAGACTTGTGTAGGCATAATAATACTTTGAAAAAAATGATTGGGGAACTTCATTTGCACATGGCAAAACTACATGCAAGGCTGTTAGCTCACCCACCCCTAAAAAGGTATTCCTGGTTGCCCTCTTCATATGGCCCCTACTTTCATCATTCAGAGTATTTGTGAGTGTGAATTTCATGGCTAGGAACCTTAGTGTTTGATGTAATCTCTTATGAGAAAGGATCCTCAGCTATCTTATTGGAGAGTACAAAGACAGATTTTCTGCAGAAGTGCAGAGTAATTTGGCAAGAGGCGCTGGGCACAAACTGGAATATGGGAAATTCCAGTTAGATATTAGGACTTTTTTTTTTTAAACAGAAGTATGCTAAGCACTGAAACAGATTACCCCAGAGATGTTATGGAATCTGTCCTCAGAGGTGTTCAAGACTCAGCTGGATGTGGCCCTGAGCAACTTGAGCCTTTGAGCAGGGAGTTGAACTAGATAGGGAAGTTCCTTCCACCCTAAGTTATTCCATTATTCTGTGCTTGTGGCTGCTTTAGCTGTGTCTTGTTTATTGTAGTACATAGAAACAGAACTATTTTTAAATGTTTCCCATTTTAAGATATATTTGGGTTGCAGCCAAACAACCAATATTTCTCCATGTTTGGCAGCCAAAATAAATACAAAAATATAAAAGAGCAGAAAAGAAAAGTTTCATAGTTTTAGATTATCATTGAAAACTTGCCTGGGGGTACTATGACACCAGATTAGGAAAAATCAAAGCACTGCTGTGAATGATTTGAATAAATGAGGTAGTGCTCACAAATAGATGGTGCTAATATATTTTCATAAGGCACACCTCATTTGTCTAGCACTCTGGGAGGTGGTGCTGGGTCTTGCCTTCATGCCCCTTAAAATCTTTGAAATAGTGGAAAATAAACAGTTTCAATGTAAGGCAAAAGGAATTCTGGCAACGAAGCCGAATTTGCTGTAATACACTACAGCTGTATTCACCCTCTAATTTGTAGGGCAGAGTTCAAGGATCCTCACTCTATGGATAAAAACAAAAAATAGGACTGTATTCGATCACAAGAGACCATGCACACCTAAAGCATGCAGTAGACTCCTGGTATGAGTGAGAGTAACATCTAAACTTTTAAAAGTTTCAGTATATTCTTGCCTTTGTCTCCTGTTGCCTGTGCATTCCAGCTGGCCAAACCATGGTGCTTCCAGCTGTGTTCTTTGGGCCATTGGCAGCTATTTTCTTCATTCTCAAGAGCTGGTGGTGGCTGGTTGTCTGATGATGCAGCTGATTCATTATTAAGCTGTTTTTCATTCTCTCCTAGTATAGGCAGACTCCTTTTCTCAGAGTGATTCCAACACTTCAAGTGCTCTGATGTGCTTAATGTTGTGCTTTTACTTCAGATGTGCTTTGCACAGTTTCTCCTGCTGATCTTGGCCATCAGCTGACTTTTGTTGAAGAGAATAGTACTTGCACATCAGTGTGGAATTTCTGTTGGCAAGCATGGGGGAAAGATTGTGTTTAAGAGGTAGCTATAGATCTCAGAATCTTCCATTTGGAAATGGCCTCAATGTAAAAGAATTGAATTACAAATGCAAATTCTTAAGACCAGGGTTTCACTAATAAATGCCAAACCCTGACACAAATGAATGGAATTAGAGGGCATCTAGTTTATCATTTGAGTCTTTCATCAAGGAGATGCAGGGAAAAAAGGTCTCCTGGAATCCTAATACAAAAAAATATTTTCTCAAAATCAAATAGATTCTTATCACAGTATCATAAGAGTTAAATTCCCATGACTTCCCTTGTCTATTCAATCATATTTAATGACTATTTATCTGAGCGATACTAAAAGAGACATATTAATTAGAATGAGAATGCTTTCCTGGTTAATTGTTCAAAACACTGTGAGATCAGCACAAGTGAAATCTATATTGTTAATATGCTGCTGGGGGCAGTCCCCATTTACCAACATAATTTGCATGTCATTTGTATCTGCCTTGCTCCATGCTGGCCCTCTCTTGATTAGACTGGCAGTGTCTGTGCAGCACATAGGATTGAACTCTCCTCGTCCTTGGTTGCTCCACTTCTGTTTGTATGCTTCCAGAAACTGGTCATTTACTGTTTTACCAGTTAATATTCATCCCTCATTCTCACTGATTCTGGAATGCACACAGACCATGACTAGGAATGTGGTTTAGTCATATGAAGTGTGGCATCTGTGTTGTTGCTTTAGCAGTTATTTTCCCTGAAAAACATACAGCTAAGTTAAAGTGAAGAAGGAGATTTGTCTGCTTGCTCTTTGCTGCTCTTTGGGTCAGGTTTTACGAAAGGCAGGTCCTGCTTGCCTGACCTGATCTTCTCTTATGACAGGGTCACACACTTACTGGATGAGGCCAAGGTTGTGGATATTGTGTACCTTCAGCAAGGCCAAATGCTACACCTGTCCTGTGACAACCCAGAGCTGCCTGGTGAGAAAGGAGCTGGGTGTGCTGGTCACCAGCAGCTGAGCAGGAGTCAGGGGATACCCAGGTGGCCGAGAGCCCAGTGGAAGCCCATTTATCAGCAATGGTGTGCCAAGCAGAACCAGGGAAGCGGTCACCCCCTGCACTTGGCACTGGTAGGGCTGCACTCTAAATCCTATATTAAGTTTTGGATCCCTCTCTGCAAGAAAGATGTTGAGGAGCTGAAGCATGTCCACAGAAGGGCCACAAAGCTGGTGAAGGGACTGGAGCAAAAGTCTATGAGGAGTTGAGGGAGCTGGAGAAAAGGAGGCTTGGGGGGACCTCATCTCTCTCTCTACAGCTGCCTGAAAGGAGGGTGTAGGGGCTAGGTGGGGGTCAGTCTCTTCTCCCAAGTAACAAGTGACAGGACAAGGGCAAATGGCCTCAAGTTGTGCCAAGGGAACTTTAGGTTGGATACTAGGAAAATATCTTCACCAAAACATGAAACATTGAAACAGACTGATGATGTTTGAGGCACGATTCCTGGAGGTATTTGAAAGTTGTGTGGATGTGGCATTTGGAGACGTGGTTTAGTGGTGGACATGATAGTTGGGTTTATGGTTGAACTTGATGATGTTGATGGTCTTTTCCAACCTAAATAATTTTTTCTTTATGTTTTTTTCCTAAACTCTACAGGGACTCTGCAATACTTTTTACCATCACTGTACTTAAAAGTAAATTAGAGGAAAATTACCTGCCTTGTCAAGACAGGGTGGTGAGGACAAGGATTTATTTTTAAAATTTCAAGTGCATCTTCTTTTCTTCTTTCCTGCCTTATTCTCTCTTTTTTAAAAAAAATATATTATTCCTGTTTATTTTCTGCTAGAACTCTCTTTGATTTTAAAAGCTCTCCTGGTGATTTTGATATCCTAGCTATAAAAAAAGAGGTCTAAAGGGTATTATCTCAAAGCTACTACTGTTTTGGGATCCCATTTAAACTTTCTAATTGCAGAACCCTCACTGAGTTTTAAGGCTTTAAAAAAAATCAAGACTCTTTGTCACTATAATTGATTGCTTATGAATAAACAACGGTATCCATCTAACTGAAGGCAGACCCAGTTGAACATAATCTTGATATAGAATTAAGTCTTCAAATTGATGTAAAGTATAACAGAGATATGTAGATACAATTGTGGAGGAAAATGGTTTAAATTATTGTAAATTTAAAATTAAATAGATGTTCTCTATTTTTTTTTAACGAGTTCAAGTTTGAAACTGATTAAGAAATTTATTCTGGAAATAAAATTACCATATTTGGATTAAGTTCTGTAAGTCTTTTTTTATTCTTAGACATGAATACTCAATAGAGACCAGGAGACCATCATTTCAATAATGCTTAATGGGTTTTGAAGAATCCATAATTTAAACAGATGTAGCTCACTGTCAGTCAGAGATAATAAACTTTGTTACCAGTTTTTACTAAGTATCTTTATTAAGCCCGTTTTGGGTATTTGAAGTGTGTTGTGTTTTTCTTCCTGGTTTGTGCTGTCTGGAGCCCTGTCAATATTCAGGGTTGCCCATCCTCAGTAGTCTTGTGTACTGAAAATAAACGAGCCAGGATGCCACGGAGGTTAGAAGCCATTGCCACACTTTTCCCCATGAAGATGTTACTCTGCTGAAAATGCCAGAGAACTGAGTTTTCTAGAAGCCTTGCAGTCTTCTGGAGCCTGGCAGAGTTGCCTTAGGAAAATTGTGACAGTTTCCTGGCTGAATGATTTTTCTTGATCAGTCTTTAGATAAAGGAAGGGAGGCAGATGTTTTCCATCAATTTTACTTGTATGCTTCTTTCTGTAAAGGGAAGAGGCATAAAGTGTTGGCTTAAGGCTTTACATTCTGTGTGCAGACAACTGCAGATGCTGAAATCATCTACTAAAACAAAGTGAGGGTTTTGGTCTCTTGGCAACTGTAGTCATTAGAATTTCTCTAAAAAAAGCAGGGTATGTTGGGGTGATACCAGAGAATCAGTATGTGCTTGTCTAGAGTAGGTTGAATATCACTCTGCAATTACAATTACTGAGAGAGAGAAAAAGAGAGAAAGAAGAGAAGGAAAGAAAGAAAAGAAAGAAAGAAAGAGAAGGAAAGAAGGAAAGAAAGAAAAAGTTTAGTATCGCTCTATCCTATTACTCAATGATATATTATTTATCATTTATCTCATAGTTGTTCTTCAGGATTTAGTTACCAAATCTGAATTTCTCAGATAATCATTTTGTTTTCTCCTGATAAGTTCAATTCAACCCTCATGTTTGAACAGATGCCTGAAAATCTGCTGGGGATAAAAATTTATATTTTGAGAATGAGAATAGAAATAACAACACAAAATGTACTAGTCCAGTGCTGGTGTTGTAAGTTTGGGGGAAAGCCAGCAATTCAACAGTTCTGAAAATATGATAGGCCTAACAGTAACAAGGGAGTACTAAAATTGTACGAACCAAGGAAGGAAAAGGGAAAAGCCAGTCCTCCCTTACCCCACCAAGAAGAAGCCAAAACACCACCTTGTAGCCTAAAAAGTTATTTATTCTGTTGTGAAGTCATTCTCTGTTGCTACAAGTTAAATTTTTGCAGATGGATATACAAGATGTTTCTTTCTTTATGTGCTGTTCCCCTGGAAAGCATAAAAATGAATGTTTAAAAATAATTTCTTCGTAGTTTTGAGTAAAGTATTTATGTTAGTTAGGTGTCCTGGTGTAATTCCAAATACAGAATTACATTTCCAGGCCAACACAGGGGAAAAAATTGTAGAAGATTTATTTGGATCTAGTTGCTGTTTATCCCCTAACATAATTTTTGAGTGTGATTAACTGATTAACTTAATTTTACAACTTCATATTTTCTACTAAGAAGCAAAAAAAAAAAAAAAAATCAAACCAAAAACTTGTACATTTCTCTCCTGTGGGTCCTACATATGGCTAGTGCTACTATAACTCTTGCATTTAAAGTGAAAAACACTTGCATTTTTTCCACTTACTTCATGCATGGTTTTACTACTGCAATTGTAGATGTTAAAGCAAATGATAATGTTAAACTAGTGGAAAAACAGTCATATCGGCAACCACTACTATACATGACTGTCAGTTCACTTTTACAAATACATTCTGTTTCCAGGGGACATCACCTATAACAAATTTTCAGTTGCATGCTATTAGCAAATTAAATTGTTATCTTGTCATGTTCCATTACTGAATGATGGCAAGGCAATGCATTCTGATCTCCTCTTTTTCACTCTTTCCCCAGTGAAAAGGCAGAGCCTGAAGGTTCAGATCAATGCGACAGATGACACTGTTTGCATGAGGTATCTTCGACCAAGTCAAAGCACCAAACTAGAAGGTTTTGTCCTGGGTTATGGAAGCAACTTCTTTTCTAATCAGTACATCCCTTTGCCTTCAGAAGGAAAAAACTATGTAACAGAACTTGGTAAGACATATTTACTTTGCACACTGTTGTTGTATAGAATTATGGGAAGAGACTGAGGAGAATATGAATCTTTTGTTCATCAAATTTTTTCTTTTATTGGGTTGGTGCTTACGGTTTCTTTGTGTTTGTTTAAGGTTGCTGTCAAGAATTTCAGTGGAAAGTGGAATTAGCAGATCCTTCAAGGAGAACAACTAGTTCTTGTTGTCTGGAAATTTTGCTTACTGGTATTTGTTTTGGGGATTTTTGCTTTAGTGAGAGCCTGTATTATACTTGAACAAATCACATATCAGATGGGATGGTTTGCCTGAAGATGCAGCAATAAAGGAGAATACAAGGGAGTTGTACATGCTTTTAACAAACAATAGAAAAAGCAGTGAAAGAGTCTTGAGAATTGTGTGGTTGATTCCTTTTGACAGAAACATTTATATCAACATGATACCTCTTCTTTTAAGGATCTACTCCAGTATTACATGTTATAGATTAACTTCTAACTTCCATGTCAGAAGTTACCAATGGAATTCCGTGAGCTGTTTTAATGTCATGAATGCTATATCCTGTTATCTGGAATAGGGACAAGGAAGAATGAATTATTAAAATATTGATTTATCAGGATTTGACCTTTTGAGAAATCTGTTAAATCCCTAAGGATTTTCCTATTGATTTTTTTTCTAGCCTGAAATGAATCAATTTACCCTTGTCATTGTAACGCTCGTGATCTTGGTGTAAAGCAAGGGGGAGGAAAGGATGCATGTGCATACAAGTAATAATTGTCATGTTTTTGATGTATTCAGTTAAGGCCATTGTGGGTGTCTGCTCCAGGCTGAAAACTGCAGAATAAAAACTGAAAAAATAAGATGTTTAGACACAGAATAATTAATAAATTGGAGACTGCTAGGATCACTGTGGCAAAGGTTAACTTTCCATTTCATGAGTTGGTACTCCTGGGATCTCTCTGTAATTCAATCACCCATCTGGCTTACCTGATTCATCCTATGTGTAACTTTTGAATCAGTTCCCTAAGAATGATGTACAGGATTTTCTGTAGTATACTGTGCATTAGGTATAACAATGCCTGCTGCAGGAGTAGTGAGGATTAATTTTTGAGGATTAATTTTTTCTAGTACTCTGACATCTTAAGGAAGAGCAAAAAAAAGGAGTGAATGTAACATTCTGTAAGATCATTTTAATTCCCTATGTAATAGAAGCTTTTATATCTAATGTTTTGCAAAACTGAAAGCTCAAGGTCACCTGGAATTTCCAGTATATTGATATTTTGTAGCTGTAACCATACCAGTTAATAGCTGGACACTAGGCACCTTTCCTTAGTTCTGCAGCCCATCAGAGCACTGACCATATGCATATCCATTTGCTGTAGGGTGTCTGGAGAGGGAAAAGCACAAATGCTTGAGGAATGCTCTTCCTTTATGATTATTTTAAAGGAGAATAACATCAACATTTTATCTCCCTCATGCTAATAGAAGTTGTCACTTTCCTTGTGACAATAAATCTATGCTTGTGACTTCTGAATGTCCAGTAACTAAACATGCAAAATGCAACATAATATAGAGAGCAAGACAAGAATTTTTAACCTTCAGAAAAATGCCACCTTTGAAAAGACAGGAGTAAAAGAAGTTATCAGCAATATGTTCTTCAAGTTGCAAACATTTATTTGAGGCAATTACCAGTACGTTTATTGGAGCTGTTGCTTTTAGTTGAGAGATTTAGGGTTAGATTGAATGCCTTGGGGACTTGTTTATTGGAAGCAGAGAGTGCATAATCTTTCCCATTTCACAAATATTAAACACAACATTAAACTGCAGCTTTGACTGTGCTTTCCAAATATGTATGGAACACGAGCTAAAGCAATAAACATCACTTGTGCTTTTGGCTGTGCTTTAGAGTGACTTGTGTGGCAGAAATGAAGACAGAGATGATTGCTAACACACTCCCTCCTCCCCATCATATTTAGGGATCAGTTGCTGGCAGAAACTGGAAGAACTGCAGAAGGGTTCTCAATTCTAGGAATAATGAGTAAGTTTTATTGTGGCAGCCAGAGACCTCAGCTCTAGCATACACTTCATATTAATTTTAGAAGAAGCAAGGTGTTGTAGAGGGACAATAAAAATACCCTCAAGAAATATGCCAAAGATATAAACCCCCTGGACCCTATTGCTGAAAAATCTCAGATTATCTTTGTACTCCTAGTACAGTGTGATGAAGTTGGCCTAGTATGTTGCCTTCATATTAAAACAATGTACTTTTAAGTTTCACACTCAAGGTTGTCTATCCCATGTTCTAGTGATCCAAGTGCCACTGAGCACTCTGAAAATGGTCTTCAGTGTGTTCCACATGTTTTTCCACAGTCAAAACAACTAGGTTTATACAAAAAATATATTTTTTGCCCTGAGAACTCCTTTTTGGTCCTCTCATGCTTTGACTTATCTGAATTTTACAGAAAGCAGGTGGTTTCCCTGAACAGTGATAGGTGAGGCTTTTCTTGTGCAGAATGTGGAAGAAGTGGTTCCCAAATATGAAAATCTATTGTGGTCTGTTTAGACCAAGACTAATGCAATTTAATGCTTCCTCCCTTGTCAGTTTTAGTGGTTCATGGAAAGAGAAACCTTTTCCAGTCAATTTAGGGACTATAATCACAACCTTAAATTAGTTTGTAATGAAAGGTAAAGATAAGAAATGGACATTTAAGGGCATCTGTTACTCTCTAAAAGGTATTTATGTGTTTCTAATGCATTAAGGAGCAATGCTGTGGAATATAATCCCCTGGGAGGGAGATTAGATCCAGGAAAATGGAAGATACACGAAAGTGGATCTTGTTCGGGTAGTATTAAAATTGTTTATTCTGTGAAAATTTTTAAGGAAAAATCATACAGATACACAATCAGCTGTAGACACTACTAAAAAAAATCATTAATTTATGTGTTAGGCTAATGTAAAAAATACACAGACCTCACATACAAGTCATTATTCCCTTCCTAAAATGCATCAGTCCTTTAAAATACAATTTCTCCTTTCTAACAAAGAGTGTAGGTCTACAAGTAGAATAAAGTGCCTTGCAGACATTTCCACATTTCTTTGATTCACTTCTGCATCCCTGGTTTTGTTAATGGAGCAGAATAATCAGTATTTTGTTTGGGATAATTGTCCCCAGTTGGAACTGGAATATAGAAGATAACAATATACAGAACAATATATATTTGTAAGGCCCACAAATTCCATATTTCCAACACACCCATTGTAGATTAATATGAAATTTATTGTCAGTTTTTCTGCTGGGTCACACACCTTTTATGATCCTGTTAACAGGAAGCTTGAAGTCAGCAGATGTATTAATTTATAAAATTGCATGTCTATAGATGGATATATTTTTAAAGACATTAAGGATATGACATTGTCTAGGATTTTCAGAAAAGATATATGATTTTGTACATGTGACATTCACCTACATTTCATGCATTAAAATATTCAGCACTTCACTGCAGTAATTTTTATCTTAAAATATCTGTTTTCCCTTCGTTTTGCAAATTATATAGTAATTGAGGCAGTAATTGGGTAACATTATCAATAATTTGGGATCTGCCTGCAGAGGGAGGGCATGGGCAAAGAGAAAAGGATCCTGTTGGATTTCCTGATCTTGTAATGAGTTTCTGCTGGCAGCAAAGTCTTGAGCAGCTTCATGCTCTAGCAGATAGATCTGAATATACTGAAATGTCAATGACAATGACGAGGCAGCAGCAAAGTTTGTTCCCAAGAATTATGCCTCTGTTTCAGGACACCAGATGTGGTTTATGCTGAGTGTACTTTATGTGCACACATGACAGTAAACAACATGGTTTTTGGTCGTGAAAGCTATTCAGTGTCAAAAGATATCAAGAGGTTAATTTCACTAGAATAATAGAAAGGTGAATGGACCCATCCAAAAGCTCTGGGCTTGACTTAAAAATTTATCTTAATTTTCTCAGTCTTCCTGACTTGTAAAGAAAGTACTTGCTTAAGAGATTTGTGTTAGTCTTTTCGAACTTGGCTAGGAAGATTGCAAGCCTACCTCCTAGAAATTGTTGATACTGTTGGGGAAACCCAAAAAAGTTGGGTAGAGACAGGAAATTTTTGCAAGAATGACCAGCAATTACTTAGAATGAGCAAAATTATTTTCCCTTTCAGTTTCTAAAACCAGCTCAAAGTTGGGCAATGCTTTTGCTTTTCCTTTTCTTGTACAAGATTGTACAGTGTAAGAGGAGAACGTAATACACTGTAAGGTAATCCTGCAGGTAATCCTGCTTCATAACAATGCCAGTAAGTGTTGTGTGAATTTCGTGTTTATGTATGTATATGAAAGGGTTCTAGTATCACCTTGAGCACATTTTAGAATGTGTAATTCAGGGATCTGTGCTAGGGCAGTGCTTAGCTAAAAGATCTTGCTGTGCACTTTCTTATCAGTTACCAGAAACTGGCAGTTGTGTTAGCTGCATGCTTTTCAAGATGCCAAATAACGTGAATCTTAATTCAGCATTATGTTACCTCCTGCTAACTTACCAGAAAACAGGTTCTCATTGCTAATGCTAGCAGAGCCTAGTGGAAGGGAGGAGCTGGAGGAGTCCAGCAGATGCCCCTTCCTCTAGACAAGTGTATTGATCAGCAGCAGGTTCATTCATGCCAGCCTCTGTCCCACTTTTCTGTCTTCTCCCATGCTTGTTACGCTATGGTACTTTCCATCCTCCCCTTCCTCCAACTTTGCCCTTAACAACATCCCATGGTCAGTTTTTAGCAATCCCTAAATACAGATTAAGGGCTTGCAGCCTGAAGCAAATATAGACTTTGTTTTGATTTCTGAATCCAGTGGTCCATGAATTCTAACAATGCATTTGTAACACTATTTTAAGATTTATTCTAAGTTCATCAGTCAGTTCACACTTACATTGTTTTGCTTGCAAGTGCATGTTGGCTGAATAATGTGCTTGAACAGAAGCAGACTTTCCTAGCATTTTGTACTGCCTCTTGGTTGCCTGCTGATACTGATTTGATAGCCTAGCTCATGGCATGTGAAAATAAGTGTTCTCCTTTGTTAATCTGATGTGTCAGTGGCACGTATTTTTGTTACGTTCTGGTTGTCTTCATAAGCTGTTAAGGTGGGTAATAAAAGCTTTATTCGTTTAATAATATTATTTATTAATATAATGGCCTATGTTTGGGGAATTATAGCACTAATAATTAGGCATGCATTTATGGAGGAGCACTTCTCTCCATACATGTGGAGTATTTTCCTAGAGTATTTTGTGGTTAAAGAATTGAAGGTGGTCACTCTTTGGACTTTGTTTCTGATCTGAAAGGAGTTCTTAGCCAAGATATTTGTTGTCTAGCCTTAATAAATGGGGTTTTACAGTAATAGATTCAAACAAGTGGCATTAGAGTAGCAGCCCTCCAAGAATGGGTTAAGCATCAAGGAGCTACTAAGATTTTCATGGCAAATTTGCAAATTTATTTCAAACTTAACTTGTTAAAGCTTGCATTGTCTTTTAGGGATCCTTCATTCATGCGATTTTGGATCCTCACTGATGAGAGACAGATCTATGTTTTGCATCTTTGTCATATATGTCTCTGTTATATAGTGATTAATGTTGAAATGATTTTGGAGGCAGATGCTGGATTCATGCATCTGTGTCCAGACATTTCAACATTGATCTTGATTACGTAATTATCCTTTTCTTACTAAATACAATTAATAGAAAATAAGAAATATTAAGGTGCAAACAGGACTGTCTGTACTCCGTGGTGTAGTTTGCTTTTACTTGAGGTTATAATTTTATTTTTCAAACAAGCTTCTCTTCTTAAATATATTTTCATGCAAATAGCTGATCTATTCTGTAAATCATAATTACATCCAGTCAAACATCCATATTCTTATGACTGACTATCGCATTTTCCTACCTATCTCCTATTTCAGCAATTTATCTCTTAAGCATTACACAAATTAGTGCAAATTGTGGTTTTATTTAAGTTCTGGTATTCTGCAGAATTTTCATTTTCTTCTGCTGTGTTACTCACCTCTCCCCAAGATTCTTGGTTTTTATAGACATGGATATGTGGAATGGATTATTAATATATAGACATCATAAAAAAACAGAGATTATCATGAAATATTTCCTGTAACTTGACAGAATTTAATACATGGGTGAGGCAATGTTTGAACGCCCTGAAAATGAATTGAGTCATAGTAGCATCAGATGATTTCAGCATTGTGATAATGACTGATAGTCATATTTCTCAGCAAGACTGAATCAGTGTAGAAACTCAGTAGTCTTCTGAACTTACTAAAAGAAATGTTGATTTGCAGTGGAAGGCTAAAAAGAACTCCCAATTCTAATGAGTCAGGGCTCATTATATGATATTGAAAAAGCTCTCTGCATTTTTTAATTTCAATTGTCTTGGATACAAAATGTGTGTCTGCCCAGAATAAAAGCATTTCAAGGCACGTGTCCTCCTGTCCATGCATAATGCTTTGGTACTGGGCATCAAACCAATGAATTTAACTTTAATTACAGTTGCTCTACTCTTAATACTGTATAGTAGCATGGGTGGTTGTGCTGAGGAATCATGGAATCATATTTCTAAATTAAGATATAGCTTAAGCACAGTACAGAAACTTATTGTTGTATCCCAGGTATTGAGTGGATTTGTTTAACAAATTCATTTTCTGATTTCAGTTATAATGATCATAATATTGTCTTAAGTTCAGTGGTTCTAAAGAAGTGGTACTTTTTAAACCTGCCTCTTCCCTAACAGCTCTCTGTTAACATCTAGTCTCAGCCTGTTTTCCTGAATGCTTCCTTTTGTAGGTTGTATTACAGCCAGAAGAGCCATGAATTCTCTGGAAAATGGGATGTGTTGTATTCTTTATTAAGGCAACATTTGTTAAACTCACCAAAATAAAGCTTAATGAACAGCATATAGCACAAAATATTTCCACAGAGAACACTTTGTTGCAGAACAAAAACACCTGCTAGAACTAATGAATCCTGAAAACTGCCAGGTTTTGTAGCTGAGATGTCCAGTGAGGCATTAACAGCCTTTGTGTATTGCTATATTTTGTTTAGCACTTAATCTATTTCTATACTGCTACACAAGTCATTTCAGATTTCAGCCAGAATTAATTTTTCAATTTATGGAGCAGGAAAAAACAATTTCAAAGTATTTTAATAATTTTCTTTCACAATTCTTGGACATTTTACCGATAAACCCATAAACTTTTAGTTTTGAAGACTGGCCTCGTAGTTCTTGAACATTCAACGTCACATTCTAAATAATGCTGTTGAATATGTTTGTGAGACTTATAACATCTCATAAGTGGGCATAAATGCAGAGCAGAACACTGGGTTTCTAATACAGAGAAACCAAATTATTTTAAAGTGTTGCTTATTTCTATTTTTCAGTCTCAATACAAAAAATATCCAGATGGTTGCACAGCTCCCATGCTTGTGTACCCCTCTAAATATTAAAAAACATTTTTTGTAAATGAAGATGTATTTGCACTTTGGGGTTCCTTTTTTTTACTAATTCTTTTTTCCACACTGCTTTGAACAACTGTTTTCAATGCTTATCTTGGTTATTTGATGCAGATGAAACCCATTTAAAAAGACTAATTAAACAATTAAAGTACATTCATAGTATGGGTTTCCAGTGCTTTAGGTGCACAGAATGAGAGAAATTAAGTTAGAGTGGTTTTCCCCACACTTGTAGAACCTTTTCAGTAGTACAGCAGCTTTTGGGTTTTTTGTTACTGCTTTTCCTTTCTCTCTCTTTACAGAAATCTGGGTGTAAGAGAAAAATAAGGGATTTCTTAGCAGTTCTGTTTATTTGGTAGAATTCAAGGTGCCTCTTGTGCTGAAATACACAGGAAATTCAGTCCCTTATTTATACTTCCACTTTTAGATACGTGTATCTAAACTAGAATAAGAATTCTATGTAGAGTAATCCTGTTTTTTAAAAACTATAGTAAAAATAATTTTGGTCAGTAGAGAGTGAGCCAAATTCTGCCCATGGATATCTTACTGGAATCTCCTTAGACAACTTCTCTCATGTCACAGTTAAGAGGGAATAAAGTTTGGTTTTAAATAATTTAGAAGGGCAAAAATCTCTGACATCTGGCTTTAAATGTAAGGGAAAATCTTATTTCTGTAGAGGAATTCCCCAAACTAAAATAAATATCTCAACCTTCTTTTAATCAAATAATTTATAATTTTGAACTCAATGAATTTTAAAGAAAACAGCCCAAAGATCATGAAGATTGGACAATGTGTCAAGAATTCACTGACTATTTGACTTTTTCTTATTAATTTCAGATTAATCTCTTTTTCAAATAAATACCACATCTGTACTAATTCCTTTTTCATTCATTTGCAGATGCAGAGCCGCGGTATTTGGTTTCAGTAAGACCAGCACGGGTTTCAAATAACAAGAAATCTTGTTCAGGTACTTTAATATTACTGCATCTCTTTCTTAAAATATTTGAAAGAAAACAGACCCTTGTGCTGGGTTTCTCTGAAAAGATGTTTATACCTGTAGGCATCTCACTCGGATGCACAAATTCCATACGTGGAAAGGTAAAATGTAGGACAGCTTTTCCTAGTCAGTGGCCACACACACAGTGCTCAAAACATCTTTAGGTGTACCTAAAGATTTTTTTGCATAAAGTTCTTACAAATGAGAATTGAAATTTAGAATACTAATTTCTGATGTTTAAAGACATTAAAGTTATTCTTCCCAAACTACAAGTAAGGATTCCTTCATCTGTAGGCATGTTTATGCTCTGAGTTCCTCCTTGGGAAATGGTAGTGTGTGTCTGTCTCTGTATCAGTCTACTACTAAGTTTGCTAATGCAAGAAGTTACAGAAAGTGATATTTCCAGCTGAATCTATGCACAGCAGAGTAGAAATCTGAATTTTGTTCTCATCTGTTTCAAAGTCTTTCTATATGACCTTAACCATGTCATTAATATTGTCAATTCTGAATTCCTTACTTTATTAGGGAGACTTAATTCTGTACTTTAATGTGGAGACTTCTTGCAGGATGACTGGACTGTTACAAAAAATAAACTCATGACCTATCCCTGAGAGCAGTCAAGGTCAGGTTAAACAGATCACATCTGAGAAACCTGATCCAATTGAAGATGTCCCTGCTCATGGCAGGGGACTTGGACTAGAAGGTCCTTAAAGGTCCTTTCCAACCCACATTATTCTATGATCTTTGGATGATTTTTTTTCCCTAACTCCTGATAATGATTGGGATAAACCTTTTCTTGCTCTTTGCCAGGTATAGCACAATATGTCTGGAAAGATTTTGGAAGTGATTTACCCTTCAGATGCAACATATATATGTTGGTTTTTAATGTAGGTTTTGTAGCAACATATTCATCATCAACATAAAGTTAAAACCAGCATGGTTAACATTTCTAAATGTACACACATGCATTGGTTGTAAATACAAAACAGGCTGTCACTGGGGCTGGTTAAGTGAAGAGATAATAGAGTTGAAAAGGCATGAGTAAAAATTTAGTCAAATCTGGTTCACAACAGTAAGAAAAAAATACATCAGTGGCTTATAAATTTTCAGGAAATGCTGGTCACCTGTATGTTTTGAGGAGGTACAGATCCTTTAGATTTTTGATGTAATGTGATGTAAAGAATATGTTGATTTCCTATAGTCAATCATCTTTCAAACACCAGAGAATCTGCTTGGGCCTGTATTAGTCCATAAACTACAGGTTCAAAATAGAGTCTGTACATAATTTGTTCATTTCCATCTATTAGCTTTTAAACTTTCTTTAAAATAAATTCTTTCCCCCCACAAGAACTGTACTCCTTTATACAGAGCAAAGCTGAAGTTCAGTATCATGCAAAACCTGATTTCAATATAGTCAGTAATTAAAAGAGAAAATTACTGCAGATGAAGGCGTTGGTTCAGATCCACCTGCAGTTAAAAGCAAAAGACGTTTTGTAGGTTTTATTTTACTCTTAAGAATGCTCTAGAAAATATTTATTATGTGTAGATATATTTGCAGTGTTACTGAGAAACTTGCCAAGCAATTACTATTTTTATCACATCCATGGAGGCTTTTTAATGTCCTGGACTCTGTCATGTCTTCTGTGATATAGTCCAAGATAGCCAGAGTTTTTAATTTAATCTACCTATAGCTTATTCTTATACTAAGTGTACTTAAACCACCAAATGACTGTTTTCAAAAACTAGTTTTAACTGGAATGTTAGGTTGAAACAGTGACCATGGACACTGCCACTTTTAAAAATCATGTCTTAGAAATTGTGACCATGAAAATCAGAGAGCTTTTGTACCTTTCCCTTCGAGCTTAGAAGAGATTTTAATTTACTTAATTATCCATCTGCAAAAACTTTCCTTTGTATAATGCAGGAGAGAGAAATTGACCTTATATGTTCCTTATGTAGGTCGGAACAAGACACAGAAGCCTCTGCAGCTGGTGGTTGGCACTCTCACCCCAACCTCTGTGTTCCTCTCTTGGGGCATCCTGGTCAACCCTCAACATGACTGGACAGCAACAAGTAACTGTGCTAGTGACAGGTAACAACAGAAATGGATGGGCTTTATTACTACCACTACTACTTCACTCAAGGCAGCTCCCTGCTGTGATTAATACAATTTTTACAGTAAAAATTTAAATGTTGTAAACAATAGTTCTGAATGAGAAGTCAGTATTTCATTGGCTCACGCTAGTGCTTTGCAAATCTTTGCTTGGCATCAACTTCAGTGAGATGTCTACATGCTGAATTACAAATCTTGCTATTTCACACTGGATCCTTTGTTCTTAAACTAATGGCCTTGGCTCTACCTTCATTTGTATCTGAACCAATTGAAACTTTGTTAAATTACAGGGAATATTTCACTTTAGAGTTGACTGAAAAAGTGTAAAAGAAGCCTTTTGTTGTGCTGAGGTGGGGGAATGCCTTAAGACCTTTTGATTTTTGTTTCCTTTATCTTGTCACTAAAACTGAAACAGTACAGCTTTCATTAATTTTCTGTTCTAAGTAAAAAAGGATCTCCTCTATGTCATTATTTTTGGCATTTACTGGGTGGCACAGTAGGTGGGAAACTCAGGAAGGCTTGCCAAGTAGCAGTTTCAAGAGAAGACATAGTGCAGAAGAGCTTTTCAATTAACTGCACTATTATGGTTTAGTCAACCCTCTGCAGATAAAATTATTTAAATTGTTAATGCAGATGTTTTCCCTGGTTGTGTTTCTCTTTATATTCTTCCTTGATGACAGAAGAATATTCTTACTTTCATTTACCTTCTGTGAAGCTCTGTTCTACTCAACAGTGTTTTGTAAAACTAAAAAGAAACATTGTGAACCCATGGGATGCATCTACATCTGTTTTGCAACTGTTATCTTTTGGGTTTAAGATGTTCTTTTTTGTTTTTTTTTTTATGATTCAGAACATTTATTTTACCTGTCTAATATTTGTCGAATTTGTAACTGTCTAATTTAGACCTGACTTTTCTTACTCTGGTGTTCACAAGAAAACTCTAGCTGACACGATTAAACTGGATGTCAAACATAGGCTATGTTAAAAACCACATCCCATTTAGCCAGGATTACTTTTTTCATACCTTTACAAAAGTTTCATACCTCACAAAAGGACTGATCCTTTTCAAGCATCAGAAACTTCTCATGAAAAAATTTTGGATCTTCATCACCAATCAGAATTTCAAACACTATTGAAAAAAATGTTTGTTAGGAAACAGTTATGGAATATTAGTAAATGTCCATGGGTGAAATCTGATCAGATTTTTCTTCAGTAGAAATAAGAGTTGGTTAAGGCTCAGATTTTGCTCTTTCAATAAAGGAAGAAGCAAATATTTTCCTACTGTGTGAAACTGAAGAAATGAGCTGATCTTGGATGAGCTTGTAAAGTGTTATAACGTAGTGGTTTTATCTTTATGTGATGTGTCAGCACCAATGTTGCAGCAGCCATTGTGCAGTGGGAATGAAGAACACTTCAGGAGAACCCTATATCCTGCCTTAATCCACTTGGAAATTCAAGGCAAATGGTATCCACCACCATGCCTTCATCCATTCTGTGTTTTCTCCTCAGTAGCTGAATTTTATTTTTGGGCATTCATTGACTCAAAGTGGGAACAAAGTTTTTAACATAGTTTTTCAGTTAGGGCAGTGTGCTACTAGTGTCTTGCTATGTTTAGAATATATTCTGAGATATTCCTCCTCTCAGGAATTAATGTACACATTTTGTTGAAATATTGTCGGACAGCTAGTTTAAAAACATTTATATCAAGTTACAAATGATCTTATCAAATATAGGTATATACCTATAACTAGATTTCTGTTTTGCAATCAAGGAAGTTAATGAAGAAAAAAAAAGTCACTTAAGCGGTGCTCTTATTAATTTTACCTTTACTGGACCAAAGTGCTTGTGACCATGATGCGTATATCTAGAATTCTGAGAGATTAGATCCACATATATTTCTAGTCAGTGTGGAGAAGAAAAACTAGTAATTTATTATAATAATTTGAATGACTGTTGATAATGGACAATAAGAAAAAAATAGGAAGCAGTCCATTCTTAGCAAGTTAGTGTTGTGATGAAAGTACAAGACTTAAAAAGCCAGTAACAGATTCACCAAAATTTCAGTCTGTTTCAGGGGCAATCTAGCTGGCTTGATGCTTTTTCATCTGGCATATTCTCCTTAATGGGACTGTTAATCATCCTCAAGATTGCTGTTGGTGGCTAACCTCTAACCTTTGGCATTGGCAGTACACAGCAGTCAGGTCCTCTTAACTCAGTTCTGTCAGTCAATGTCCCACCAAGGTTTAAATTTGTAACTCTCCATGACCTGAAATGGGTCACTGTTCTCAGCCTCAGATTTTACCATCTCCATGTGGATGTTAGGCTTTTGTACAAGTGTTGCATAATAAAAGTTATTTCAATGTTACTGAGTCAGAAGATAGAAACCACATGGAATAGCACAGTTGTGCTGGCCAAGGTTTTCTCCAGTGCAAGTTTGACCTCAGTGGGATATTCCTTGGAAGATCTGGTTTTGTGAGCGAATGAGTTTGGAATAAGAGGTGCCATATTCTCAAAGAACCTTGATATCTTTTACTGCTTCAGTGAAATTACTGCTTGCTTCTTCAGGGAACCCAGTGGTCTTCTGTATCTATGAGATTTTTAAGAAACTCCGATGAAAAAAATTTACTGTGACATTTTTCAACAAACCATTCTTTTGGCTTAACTCCCTAGAGATTAAGAGCATAAACCAATAGAGTGCTACATATTTCCCTCCAGATACCCCCAAATGCTAATCCCTTGTTGAAACAAAAGTATTCACTGCCATTTTTGTGGACCAAAAATGGAAGGTGAAATTTTGAATCATTCTTGAAGTGACTATTACCTCTCATCCGACCCTTAGCACTAGAATTTAAAATAAACCAAAAATATCTAAATCAAAAAACTCAAGTGATTAGTTTTATGTAACTGATGAAAACTACATAACACCAGAAAGTACAGTTGGTGGAACCTTTCTCAGCATCCTCTGCTTTCTGACACTAGTGGAAGACAGTTGAAGAGGGAAGATGGCAAAGTCACAGTATCCTGCTGCACAACCACGTTCAGTTCCTCTTTTTATTATTTCCAAGAGAGTAAGGGGTTTGTTTCCTCTCTGCCTAGCTGTGTTCAAACAAATATTAGTGGACAGATCTGTCAAAATAAAAGTACTGGGGCTTTATTTACTCTCCATCCAAGTCTGAAAAAGAGAGAATAATCTGTAGGTTTTTCTTTCTCTGTATTTGCTTTGATTAGAACACCTCTGTAGCTGGGGGTCGAAAAAGTGGACTTTGACTTTCAATTCTTTAGGAAGAGAAGTCAGGGGATGGAACAAAACCCATTATTTTTCGTGTTAGATTAAAGCAGACTTTATAGATACAGTAAAATATAATATTCTATTGAGTGGATTGTGTAGAAAAACAAACACACTTTCAGATACATGCAAAAATAGGAATTTAAAACCTGAAGGTATGTCTTTTTTAAGTTAACTGCTGTGACAATTTCACATTGGCATGGTTTTAATTGATTTACCTGTGATTTAAATGTCCTAATCTCATACTTGCAAGTAGCAGAGATTTTGTGGTTGTTTTTTTTTTAATCTGATGATTTTTTTAAAAAGTAAGAAAAACAGTAAGGGAAAACCAGGGAAAAGTCCATTCTTAGTCTTTTTGTTGTATAGTACATAGAAGTAGGGTTTTTCAAATCTGAAATACAGAAAGAAATGGGCATATCTCCTCCTGTGCCTATTTACAAACTTCTATCATTATGCAGCTGCCAACTAAGTCATCCTTTGTGTTCCAAGTGTCATACAAAATGTATTTTAGATATAGCAGAGTTTATTAAAGGAAAACATACAGCAGCAAATACACTCCTTGAGTTTCAGATACTTTTGAGCTGCTGCTGTGGGAGTACATGCTAAAAGCTTGTTTAAACTGGAATGATTTGTTGCTGTTCAGTCTCTCCTTTTTCAGAGCCTCTCACTTTTCATTTCTGTCGTTCTGCTAAAAGTTTTAAGTAGAAGTGAATTTTAGTGATCATGTAAGAGTCAAAACTAAATTACAAAGTGTTTTGCAAACCTAACTGGTAACCTTCAGTGGTGTCATTATTCCCATTTTTTTATATATGCCAGTGTCTGTTACTTTAAAGTAAACTTAGCAGCAAAAAAAGAAACAATATAATCAACTTCATGGGTCAATTTGTGCAACACTCACTCTATGAGAAATCATAGGTCAAACCATTTCTTTTATTGCTTTCTAGCATTAAATGGATGCTGCACTTCTAATGAAGTCTAACTATAAATAAATACCTGGTATGCTGATAGTCTCTTTTAAAAAACTCTGATTACATTTCTGTGAACAAAAAAGAAATGAGCTTTCTAATCTATTGTCTCTGGCAACACAAAATCACAGAGCTGGAATGTTCTTATATCTCCAAGGTTTAATTGTTTGTTTAGCGTTACGTGTGACTAAAATAGTCATGATTAAGTTGTTTGGAGTTTTGGTTGGGACCTGGTTCCAAATAAATCCATGGTACTTATACAAATTGACCTAGTCTTGAAATCTCACAAAACCATCTGTCTTATAAGATTTCCAGTATCTAATTGTTTGTGTCTGAGTATTTGACTGTGGAAGCATGTTCTGGGAACCTGGCTGAAATGAGATTTGGTTTATAAATGGAAAAATGGCACTGGCATTCTTGACAAAACAGTATCATTCACACTGATAGATGAAAACTTAGTGTCTTGCCTATCCATCCTAGAATTCTACTTCTTTTAACAGTGAATAAGATTTGCTTCATCTCAAAAGCAAAAGCCCTCTGTGCTCTTTCTTTGAAATGGTAATTTTATTTTGATTTCTAGTGCAACAAAAAGGCTGTCTCTAAACTGAGCGCTGCCTTGCATTGTGGAGTTTTAAAACACAAACTTTGTGAGCTGAACATAGAAGAGAAACAACCTTCTGTGTCAGGCTGAGAGTCTTTTGCATTGACTCTACAGCTACAGCAATCACTACAGTGGTTGGCCTGTGAGTAATCTTGTGCTCTTGTGGCTTCCTTTAAATTTTGAACTTCGTGTTACTTATTTTTTTTCTACCATCACATTTTGTGTGCGTCGTATGTGGAGGCAAGCAAAGTAAAAATATCATCAAAGATACATAATTTCAAGCATGTAGACACTAAACATTCCATGATTTTGCACAAATGTATATGGAGAGAGGCTCTCTTGATGAATGTAGGTTCTTTATTCCTCTGCTGTGGCCAATTTTGGGTGAATTTTTCCCTTCATTATTACAGAGATTATTTCTGAGTGCAACAAAACCTCTCACCTGCTCATGACACGTTTTGTTTTAAATTGTTGGAGTTTTAGCTGTCTAGTAAAAAGGGAGGGGTTAAAATTTTTCTACAGTTCCTAGGGTGGCCTGATTGGTGATATCTTCAAATGAGTGAAGCATTGCCTGTTAGTGGAGAGAGGGAGGAACTAACTTCTATGGAGTTTGACAAAAGAGCTCTAATGTTTTATAGAGTGCTAGCTGGCAAAGAAACAGAGTAACCCCGATAATTTGATTAATATTTGTTGTAAATATAAATACAAGAGTATTCAATAAACATTTTTCTGGTAAAATGTCCCCCACCAAAACACATAACAAATCAATTAATCAAAATGAAATGTCAACTTAATTTAAATATTGTTAGGTCTTTATACCTGCTGAGAATCTAGATTGAAATAATTTCTCACTAAGTGTAGCTGGGTGTGCCATCTTCTTGCTGAAACATCAAACCAGTATTCACAGGAGGGAATAGCATTTCTAGGAGAATTCCACAGTGTATTAGCTGTTAGAACCCTGTGGTGAGCAATCAGTTTTTCCTTTTCTTACCTCACAGAGATAATGGGAAATGTTTTATTTGGGAAAGATGTAGTGTAGCTTTCCCTTCTATGTAAGTATGACAGCACTCTATTTCAGCCTGCCTTATGTTGTTCTGGAGGGGAAATATGCAGATGTTTTGCTGAATGTTTCCAGTTCAGCCAGCTGCACTGATTTTGTGCCTGTATGTCACTGCCACAAGGGGATTGATAGATGTGAGTGGTGACTGGATCTTACTGCTTACTCATGTCTTCAATTATATGTGTTGACTGTTTGATACTGTATTTTTGATGAAAGAAAGGTTCAAAAAAGGGAGAAATTAAAATTACAACAATATTCAATCAGTACAGTGTTCTCAGGCAGACACTGAAATTGTATTTTATTTGGCAGTTTTTTGGTCTGGTTTAACAATGAGTTGTTGTTCTTTGATGACAAATGCAAAACTTGGCATTTCTGAATTTTTAGTCTATAAACAAATGATTGCATTTTCCCAAAAACACATGTAGATATTTAGATATTTTTAATAGTCAAATGATTGTGACCTGCAAATGCTTAAATGGAACTTCGTTTTTATTACTTTTTATTGAAATGGTTGAGGAAATTCTGTCATCACAGTCAGTGTTTTTAGTACTCACTATGGCAAGTTTCCACTGAAATAATTATACCCTTGGTGAAGTTTTTATAGGCTTGGAAATCTTGGAGTTGAGAGCACATTTCTTCTGTGCTGTATGTTTCTCTTTCTTTCTAATGGCATAGTTTGGCACAGTTATGAAAATCTTCTTTTCAGATTTTATGATAGTCTTGAATTTAAGTGAAAGATGGGGGCTTTTTTTTTTATAGTGCATGTGTTCTTAGCATTTTAATTTGTATTAGAGTGAAGAAATTTCCAGGTGTGGAGGCAGCATTAAAAAGTAGAACATTTTGTCCACTAGAAGCAAGTGGAGACAGCCACTTAAAAACCTATTCATTATCAACAAGTATTTAGTGGGCTTTTTCTCCTTGTTTCTGATACAACTGTTCTTTTAGATTGTTCAATAGCTGAACTGAAGCAGTATACTCTCTTTTTTCCATCACATACAAAAACTTTATTTCTATCCCATTGGATTAAAATAGGTAGGAAAAGGTAAGGATGAAGATGAAAGCCAATGAAAATTCCTCTTTCAGGCAAGGAAAGAAGGTGACTATTTCCACTTGAATTCACATCTGATGTTTGTCTGTACTTATTCCAAATCCCTCTCCAAAAAACTGCACGGGGTCCAGTAAGAGGCATTTCTGTTGAAGGTCGAATTTGTTTATTAAAGTTACATCCTTTGCAAGACAGTGACAAGGAGTTCAAATGAGCTTTTCCTGTTGGTTAATGTCTCTATGACTACATACGAATAGATGAAGAGAATAAAGGAGAAGAATTTTTCTTTTTTTTAATGTTGCCAATAATTGATTGTTTAAAAAGTTCTTTGTCAATTTAACTGACAATTAGATCTATTATTTGACATTTGATTAGATCACAGCCCACAGAATTAAGGAGGCAGATTATACCTTGGTAGTCGTGGAACTGAGAGACTGAGAGGGGATATTCACTACTTGTCTTTTTTTTCCTTACTGGTTTTTTTCTTTCTTTTTCAAGTTTTAAGTTAGACTACATCTTGTTTTGAACACAAAGTAGTACAGTTAATCAAGTTATGTGAGCCAACATAAACATTGATCTTGGAACCTGGTGAAGTACCTGAATTGTAGCTCCTGGTTTACAAGGAGAATCTATATTTTTGGTACCAAGAAAACAAATATGACAGTTATGAGATAAAATATGTAAACAAAGTGAACCATTATGTATGGGAATATTTTCCATGAGTGATGCTTGCTTTGTCTTAGGTTGTGTTTTAATAGTGAAGTAGGAATTTCTGTCTACTCAACAGTCACATTTTATGTAAACTGTACTCTGAAAGTGCTGTTCTGTAACTTCAGCAGAAGCAGCTTTATGAATTGGCTGTATTAGGTTTGGTCCACTAAGTAACTTTAGTCTGGACTTTTGAAACTTTTTCAGTTGCTTAAGAACCTTTATTTGGTTGGTTTGGGTTTTTTTAAGGAAGAGATTCCTTTGTCCCTGTATAATTGTCTGTATTAAATCTCACAACCTTGATTTGCGTGCATTAAGTTGTTCTATTTAATTGTGGCAAAATACAATTGAATTGAATTCATCACTTTTCAGATGGTGTAAATGTGAGATAGATATGGATGATGGATATGAGTTATTTATGTTATGTGTAACAATTTTCAGTAATACTTGGATTAAAAAATTGCCAAATCTCTCTGAGATTTGCTTTTCCAAGAAAAGAAAACTCCACTCCATTCTGGTAGTGATTCAGCACATATATTGAAAATGAGACTGTGTCAGCCAGGGGAGTTCTTGTGCTGAAGCTCTCACCATGTCCACTACCTTTTTTTTGATTGGTTAACATTGCAGTCATGCTTTTTCAGGGTGGTGCTCCTTGACAGAATTGGGCAATTTCTGTAGAAATGTTTCCTAATTTCGCAATCTGTTAGCATTCATCATGTTATTAAACTGCTGGAAGTAATGTCTTGGTTTATTTTTTTGTTTGAAGTGGGGGCAATACATAATGGGATCTCTGAATGAGGAATGTATTACACAAACAACAGATATTACTGGTCTTCCCTGGGAAATGTTTTTGGGCTAATTTTGACAGGAACACCTTTCACTGGATGGATACAGATGATTTTGAGAAATCAGTAGAGGCTTCTTGACTAGCAGACTCATGCTTCAATTGACTGGTTCTGGCATATGTCAGAATTACAGGAACTGCTTGGACAATGAGCTTACACTTTGTGGTTAAAACCTTGCATACAATAGGGGTTGGTGAATAAGAAGACTGTCCTTTTGCTCTTTGTACAATATTCCTAATGTCAGGGTCTATATGATGGGGTACGTATGTGTGGAATAAATCTGGCTCTTCTGATATTTGGTGACCATAAAGAGCCAGAAAGAAGAACAAGAACTATAGAACATTACTATTACTATTATTATTGTTATTATTATTTCTTCATTATTATTATTATCATTATCATTATTATTTTCTCCCAAAAATTGTTGTAGTGAATTCCTTTGAGTAAATCTATTTTTTTTTCCCCGAGCAGGTTCTATACAGTTCGCTACAGAGAAAAAGGTAAAGACAAGAAATGGGTTTTTCAGCTCTGCCCAGCTACAGAGACAGTGATTGACAATCTGAAGCCAAACACACCTTATGAGTTTGGAGTTAAAGACAATGCTGAGGATAGTGTTTGGAGCAAGACTTTGAATCATAAGACAGTTCTCTCTAGTAAGTATTTGACAATAGTTAATCAAATAGCTGCTGATTTTGACAGTATTTTTTCCTCTCTTATGATATTAATTAGAGTAAGATACTGATAAAGTTTTTGTTGTTTAAATGCCATCCATTATGCCCCTAAAAATTCTCTTATGAATTACTGAAACTAGAAATATTTTGGTTTTGAAGAACTGCCACCTAGTCTTCTGAAAGGTGTTCTCTTGTCATGGCAAATAGAGGATCTGCTGCAGGTTGATAGAATTCTAGTGATGTTTAGTACAGATACACATCAAATGTTGAGTATGAATATTTATACTTCTGACTGGATTCTAAGCTTTTTCCTTAGGCTATGGATAATAAGATGAACTAATCCATCAACCATCACACAATTAATCCATTGAATTTCTTCCATCATGAGTGCTGGAAATTATTAGTGTTATTTGAATCTTCTTTTACACCTGCATTGACATTGAAACTGGTCTTCAAGTTAGACAGAACCTGTCCTGCCTCAATGGGCCCTCTATTGCTCTGCTCAAAAGATGGATTTGAAGCTAATTTGCAATCAAAATATTGTATGTATCATGTCTGAAGCATGCAGTGTTGTGTATGCTTTTGGTTTTATTTTCATGGAGCAGTGTATAACATCTGTGACTGGCTGTCATTGATATTTTAAGGTTCTCCTCTGAAATCCCAAGACGATGCAGGATAAGTGGTGCTAAATTAGCCCTTTTAAAAGCATGTATTGCTGAAAGAATCACTCATACCAGCAGAGGAAACAGGCATCAGTAGAGTTTTCCTCCTTGTAATGAGAAGAAGAGAGGATTTAACAGATTATCCAATTTGATTTATTTTCCTCAAGTATTTGTTTAAAGGAGTTTTGAAACATAATGTTGCTCAGAAGATGCTGGAGACTCCTATGCTTAGTATTTTTAGCTTGACTCAAAATATAAAGAATGAGAGTTCTCATTAGAGAGCCTTATTCATATGATGGTTTCCAGCTGAAATTTAATTTGGACTTTAGTTTTGACTTGTAGGTGAGTTACAGAGCTCAATATACTTGAGGATAAGGGAGGGGAGCAGTATGGTGGCTTGTAACACTATGAAAACCTTCATACTTCTTAATAAAGAGCTTTCTTGGCCTTAATTGTAGAGTACAAAGTTGTAACTTTGAAGCATCTGCCCAGTGTCCATGGAGCTGTTTTAGCAATCCAGAATGATGCCATGGATATACCATAGCCTAAAGAGGATAATGGTGGTAGCCTTTTCCTATACGTGATTTACAAAAAGTTCTGTTTTGCAGCCTTACAGATATCCTACCAAGTGGTTTTTTCTGGTTTTTTCCATGTTTCAAACATCTTAAAGTCATCTGTAGAGCAAGTGATGAAATATATTTCAGCACTTAGAATAAGAGGGAGTGATGAGTGCAAATATTTATAGTTTATTACTTGTTCAAGACTGATGATAACATCACCAAATTTTATCTTTCTTTATAATGTATTTCTAACTTCTGTTTCTTACAGACATTTTACTTTTTTAATAGGTCAGGAGAATCATTCTTGTAAGTTTATGGAGACCCACTGAGTTTGGTTGGAAGATTATTTCTTCTAAGAGTTAATATTCTATTTACATAAGATTTCTTTTGTCTGCACTGTAGACTTGTGTATTCAGTGGATGCTTCTGCAGCAGCTAAATCCCAGGAGTTTGTAATTACCCTACACCTCCACATTCTGGTCTACTGATGAAGAATCTTATAATGGGAAAATTGTCAGCACTTTAGAATTCAAACCATTCGTATTTTTAGTGTATAGCAGCTAGATACAGAAAATGTGAGCAGTAAACAGAGAGTGTGTATTTATAATAAATGTACAACCAGATGCCTGTAAAGTTTATCAATCAACACAGACAGACACTTCTTTTCTGTGTTAATTTCTTCTTTTGTGTCAAGTTCTTCTCATATAGGAGAAGCATCTCAACCTAAACCAAACATCCTTCGCTGTAAATGTTCTTGTTCCTACAGCAGAATATATCGATTACTAGAAACTGGAAGTTCTTTTGCATGTTCCTGGATTTGTTGAATCCACAGGCTGCATTTTTGTTATGTATTAAACATGTTGGGAAGGGTTGGGAGGAGAATCTGCTTTTAATTCATGATTTGAAAACACATAAAAGGCATGGCAAAAGTTCAACATTTATTTAACTGATTTTTTTCAGAAGAGATGAATGTAGCTTATTTCAGAGTGTCTTGCCATGATTTTCTCATGAAGTCATTGAGAAACTTCTGTCACTTTTTTCTTGAATTTAGGCCAATAGTAAGTCCTGTTATTTAGAAGTATCAAGCACTTTGAAAGACTTGTTTCCAACTTAAAGGTATCTCAATTGATACTTCTTTAAAGTTGAATTGTTTTCCTACTCCTCATCTGTTTAAGATGGAATTTGGAAAAAATATAACATGTAGCTTGACTCCTGTTTGTACATCCATCGTTGGAAGGGCAGCAGAAAAGTGTAAAGGTGGAAGATGCAGAGAAAGTTTGAAGCAGCAGGCTGGAATGGAGTTGGTGCTGAACAGGACTGTTTCTTGACTTACTCAACAGCTGCATCACAAGAAACTTCTAATACTTAGAAACTAAGAGGAAACCTTAAGAGGAAAAAAAAGTCGGAGTTTAAGTCTGGGGGTTTGTTGATACACCGAGATAAACAAAACCATAAACAAAACAATAAACAAAACCGTAAACAAAACATTTCATTTCCTTGCTGTCAAAATGTGAAGAGAGGGACTTGCAGATATATTAATGGATCTGGAGACACAGGACAAAACATTTTTTCCATAATGTGTTTTTATACAGGCTTTTAATTAAGCCTTCTAACTTTCCAAACTGGCAAATAAAAGGTGAATAAACTTGGTTTGCTTTGCTTTGGACAAAACAAGAAATTAATTCTGTGAATTTCTTTTTCTTTCTGTCAAAACAGGTAAAAAAGTAAATGGGCAACTCCAGAATATGTATAAGTTGGTACCTAATTCCCAAACACAGGTATGCAAAACAATCTCTTTTTAAAGCTGATTCGTATTTCATATGATCAAGTTTTTTATTCTCTGTTAGTGTTCAGTGAGAAAGAAATTATCAAGGCCACAAACTGCCAATATAGAAAACAATCTGTTAAATGCACTGTGTGGAAAATGTTTAAATGTGTTGATGGACAAAATAATTGAGATCTGTAACTGAGATGATTACATATGCTTATTCCAACCTATCTGAGATAAATTTGGTGGTTTCCAGCTGTGGATTCAAAACTTAGAAGTTGCTTATACCTTGGTAGAAGTCAAACAAACTGTGATATTTGTTGTGATCAGTTAACTTAGGGAAAACATGGTGATGTCAAAGGTGATGTGATTTTATAGAGTAATTTTGTATATACTCAAGTTTTCTAGATTAGTCATCACACTGAATTCACTGATAGTTCCCATATGTGAGGCAAGTGTTTGCAGAACCAGAGGAAGCTGGAAAGGGCAATTTAATCAAGTTTGCTAGGCTGTCCATTAAATCCTTTTATGTGGCATGGTAAAATTTTTACCATTTAATTTAACAAAATTGATTTTTATAAATAAACATTTTTTCCCCTCACTTGACTTTTTCCATAAACATTCTCAAACAAGCATGGATGGATTTCATTTGTTTATGGGTTCGTGTACCCAGATTTCTTTTTCTTCCAAGATCTGAAGAATAAATGAAGGGTCTCTAGATCAAACCAGCTAGTGGGTTTTAATACAGTGAAAAAGAGACATTTAAGTCATAACTTTTGAGCATTACCAGTTCTACTATGAGATTAAATTGGTTTATTTATATTTCCTTTCTTTGTTTTTTAATCGAAGTGCAATTTTCAGCATCTAATCTTCTGGAGTACTTTTTTTGTTCTGCTTCTTTTTGGTTACTATCCCTGAGGCAGACTATGGGATAACTTCCCAAGAAAATTGTAGAAATCCCTCTTACTTTAAAGATTTTAGAGGGTTAACTCATGAGTGTTAATTATTACAAGAGAAAAACCCATTCTTCACAATTCTGTTCTGTCTGAGATTTTCCAAATGTTTTCATGGTAGGAAATGGTAATACATGTTTTCTCATTGTTTGTTTTTCATATTTCAGAATATTATAAATGGTCTGTAATTATCAGACCTGGAATTCCTTCAGGAATCAAATCATAATTCATTAAATACATTTCCTTCTAGGACTAATTAGGTATGCACAGAATCATGGAATCAATGAGGTTAGAAAAGATCTTTGAGTTCCTCAAGTCCAGCTGCTAAACCAGCACCACCACCATGTTTACCATTAAACCATGTCTTCACGTGCTGTATCCATGTATTTATTAACACCTCCAGGCATGATGATTTCCATACTGTTTCCCTGGGCAGTCATTTCCAATGCTTGACACCCCTTTCTGTGAAAATGATTTTTCCTAATATCTGATCTAAATCTCCCCAGTGCAACTTGGGGCCATGTCCATTCACTTAGGGCAGTAATACTTCAATAATTGCATTACATACAGAGTTAGATCAGTGGAGTGCTTACGTTATTGGAAATATACTTGTGTCTTGAGTTCAGGAGAAAAGGTTTTATTTGTGAGTAATATAAATCCAGCTGGTTAGATATTCAGGAGGGTGCTCGTCTCATTATGTTGCTGAGGTCAACTTTGCTGTTCTTCCCCTTGGTCCCACGAGCACCTTTAAAGTTGCACAGCCCAAGATCAGGGAACTCACTCTGGGCTATGGAGTGCAAGCTGAGTTCCTTTGCTCCTCTTAGCAAACCCTGTGTGCCAGAACCCTGACTGTTATGCTGCTTCTGTGCAAGTAGGGATTCTATTTATGCAGGAAAAGTCCTGAGAAAATGAGCTAAACCAGTTCTTCAAATATTTGCACAGCTCAAGTATGAAAGGAGGACTAGAGCCAACATCTAGTCTTCTCTGTGATCTTCACAGGGCTCATTTCCAGAGCAGTACTGCTTTATCACCCTCCACAGAAATATCATGAAAACATACCATAGATTATTCTAAATGTTCTCTTATCATTCTTGTTTTAGTGGTGCAAAAAGCAGATAGTTTACATTGTTCCTTCAGTTTCCACAGCACTAGGTGGGGTATGTTTCTGTGGTGTGGTCAGATCATTGATGCAAAGCCAGAGTGAGTGTGATTTAGGCCAAGTTTGTTTGTGCTTTATTTTGCTCCAAAGACACAACTGACTCATATCAACATGGTCCTAACTCTTTTCTGTAAGGACATTTTTAAAGGCTGTTTATTACAACAACCTTTCCAACCCATCCAGTCATTCTGCCCTTTCAACATCAGTCACATATCATCTTGTGTTTCTTTTGGCAGTTTCATCCTTTAAGTTTGTCTAAGCTCCCAGGGCTATGTGAGCAGCAACTAAGGAGAGAGTGGAGGAAAAGGAGTGTTCTAGAAATGGTTATTCTTTTTCTCTTCATAAACAATGGGTAATGGTAGGGCAGAAAAAATGCAGTAGAAATTTGTTTCCTCTTCTTTCTGGTTAAGTTCCTCTAGTTTCATGTCGGCCTGGAAGGTGGGGTCCTCCCCAGTTTTCCAACCAAAAAGGACTCTTAGCTTCTACCATTTCTTAAAGTCTAGAAGGAAACATTCCTGCTCTTCCAAACCTTATTCAGTCCAGACTGACCATGATCCTTCCTTGAAGAATCTCTTATGTGCATGCCAGTTAATTTTGGCTTTTTGAAGTATCAGAATAAGAGGCTTGTTCTTTCTTTCTGTTTTGTAAAGTAATGATACCATGTGCTGCTTCACAGAACATTTGAGATTTGCAGTCCTGTAAGAATATGCTGTATGTATATGGTAAGAAATGAGATGCCTGACCTGTGGTATAATTTACATCTCTCATTTTCCTCTGGAAATAAGGAATATATTATTTGCCATCTTCTTTTATGATGACAGCAGTTGTTTAAATAACTGATGTTCCTAATACCTATATGCATTATATTCCTATCTCAAAAATATGGTTGATAGTACCATTCCTACAGATGATGGGCTGACGTTTCCAAAATAGTTTGTATAAGTAGTAAATATTACTAGGAATATCTAAATTAGTCACTTTATGGAAACTGAGAAGAAAGCTTTGACAGCATGGGTAGGTTTCAAGTGCAGTGGTTACAGATTTGTGCAGGTGAACAGTCTAATTATAGCAGCTGGGGAACATGGATTTCATGTCAATTATTCATTCCTGAGTGAAAAACTACATTTTTTATATATTTAAATGCATTTTGAGTTTTTATATTGCTATCATTGTAGCCTTCCATTATTAGTCAACAAAGAAAGAATGTTCTTGTCAATCTAAGAACTGTTTACTAGTAACAAGGCTGATAGTAATTATGATTAGAAGTTCTACAGTAGAGGTTACACAAGCACTCTCTACAACTTCAGAGCTGTTTATTTGACTGTAAGGCTTCTGAGGAGAAATAAAATATAAAATGGACACCTTCTTCTAACAAATGCATTCCATCCCCTTTGTTTGTCACATGAATAGGAGAGCTACTTCAAAAGCAGATCATCTGCAATACAATTTTTTCACTAGAAAACAAAATGGAAATGTAAAAAAAGAAAAATAAAGAAGGAAGATTATTTCTACCCTCATATAATGACAATAATTGAACCATGTTCACAGCAATGCAAAACTGTTACTAGGTAGCAAACAATGATCATTGAGTAAGTTGCCTCCATCCATTTCCCCAAGGAAAGGTCCATCTTGCTTGTGGAGATGGGCCTTCTTCCAGCTTCTTAAACTTTGGTATGTGTTTAATGTGTACCCGACCATTGTTTTTAAAGCTTTTCAGAAGTATTTATAATAGAACAAAAATAGCTATCCTTAGGTGAATGATTAGCCCTTTGTCATCAAATGCTGGCTTCTCATGCAAGTGTTCTTTCACATGAAGTAGACAAGATGTCATAAAGCGCAAAATTAACATTATCTGGTTGATTTCAGCGGAATGTATTTAGCATGGAAGGAGTTATTTTCTTTCTTGTAACTCAAATATAACTAAAACAATTCCCTTTTAATGTATGTAGCATTTTTATGTCATTAGCATTACAGTCTACCTTCTCTCATCACTTGAGTGTATTATTAAGCTTTCAGAATTTGTTCATAATTCTTTTCTTTGTTATCAACTGTTTTCTTTTAATAGCTGTGGGGTCCATTCAGGTATTCCTTTTTTTTTTTTAATGGTATCAATATAATTTCATATTCACATTTACGCAAGATGTCAAAGAGATATGAACAGCATAAGAATCCAAGTATTTAGCATAAAAATTTAAGAATCATGTGGGTGGCTGGCTGCTTGTGCTTTGGAAACAATTCCACTAAGTAAGATTTTTCTGAGCTAATCTACTTTAATCAGGCTATGCACCCAAGAGTGCTAATGGTTTACAAATGTGCACCTGGTTCTGGAATAGTCTATGTTCTAAATATAGTGGTCCTGAGAATATATTTGTGTCTTGTGACCAAATTGTATTTGCATATGTTTCACATGTTTTGCTGTAGTTAAATTTCAGCTTTTCTTCAGCATTCTGAATTACTCCCCAGTCAGTGCTCCAGAGATCCTTAAGAGAAGAAGGAATTGGGGTTTCCTAAACTGTCAAATACTGTGGTTTTATTAAACAAAACATCTCAAGCTGATAGAAGGAGGTCAAAATGCAATATTACCACATTAGCCTGTGGGAACTGAAGCACAACCATCAGGGACCAGGGCCAGAGCCATATCCAGTGTTAACTTGGGACAGGCGTGGTATTGGATTAGAACCCTCTATTTTTATTACTCATTTCAATTACTATTATGGCAGTTCTCCCAAGGCACTACTTTTATCCATTTTTTCTCTTTTTTCAGATTATACTGAGTGATAATAAGAAGTTGGTCCCAGTCACAATAATCAAACAAAGTAAGTTTGTGCATTTCTTAAAATGTATTCTTATACTCTGCAAGAGTAACTTGAGACTAAAATGAGTGTCATGGGATCGGGATGTCCTGCAGCTGGCCCTATAATAACATGAGCACGGAATTTCAGTTTCACCAAAATTAATATGCCAGGGGAAAGAGATGTACAATTAGGAGACGATGTGGAGGAAACAGAGTTTGCAGTCTCTTAAACTGAATGTAAATACAGAAAGGATTAGGAGGGCGTCCTCATCTGCAAATATTGAGGAAAGACTTTTAGAATTCTGGGGTTTGTTTGAGGTGTGGTTTTGTTTCTATTTCAGTTTTGTCGTTGTTGTTGTTTTAATTAGCTTCTAATATCCCTGTGTTGTCTCCACAGTTATTCAAAATCGGACGCAGTCAAAAGCGCCAGATAGTTCTTCTCTCCCAGGAGCAATATTAGGTGACTAGAAGATATTTTTATTATTTCTCTTAACCCCGGTTGGAACTTTGAGTTGTGCAAATGCTTTTAATTTTCTTGATCTTAATTGTTTTTCTTTGCATATCAAAGGGTATTTTGCAGCTGGTGCAGACAATATTTGTTACATTTTATGGTGGTACAGATGGTTCAAGAATGTTGTTGCCTAAGTGAAGTAGAATCATTTCATTGTCATTGTATTTAAAAGACGACGCTGTCACTGTTTAAGCCAAGGAGTTATTTCATAGTTCAGATGAAGTTCTATGGCAAAGATCTTGTTGAGATGAGAGATTGTTCTTACTGGGCTTTTAAGCTAGCGCAATAACATCAGATCTACAGTCACAAACCTGATATATTAAACTACAGAAATCTTGCAATTAGAATTTGATGTTAAGTCTCAGGGCATTACTGTTTCCTCCAAGCCGTTCAGTTTCATGCTTTATGTTCTAGTTTCACCTATAAGAATATGCAATATTGGCTTAGAACATTAAACCAGGGGAAAGTCTGTCATACAGTGGGATGAACTACTGGTCTGCCTGAAATTTCCATGAAAGGGTCACTGCACCATGTACCTTGTGACCAATTTATTCCTGGATTTATTGTTTATTCCTTTATATATTTTCTATGACTGCCTAACTTCGGCTGAAGCTTTCTTTGTGTGAGTTTCAGAGTATTGATGTGAGTCAAACAGACACATGCTAACCCAGTCTGGTGTTGAGCCCACTTGGCCCACCAGACAGAATCTGCCCCAGTGTCTGTGATGCTGCAGTATTCCAGAGTTGTGTGTGCCAGTGTCAAATGCTTTCCAACTCTGATAAATCATGAGATGGTGGTAATAGAAGGAGTGGCATAAAGGGCAAATAGCACCAAATGGGAGAGATAATTACAGGATAGAACAAATTCATTTTCCAGATATTCAGACAGAACTCCCAGTGGTTCAGTAGTAGTTACTCACGTATCTCAGAGAGCAGACTGTGTGCTTTCATGTCTTCTGGAATTAATGGCATACATCTTTCTCTGTAGTGCACCTAATTGTTCCAGGTCTCAATGAAAGTCAGCAGAAACTTCCTCCTCTCCTGACAATAGATGACATACCCCAAGCATCCAGGAAAAAACTGGGTAAGCAAAAATGCTAAACAAATGAGAAATGCTGAAAACCATTTTGCACTGTGAAAATAATGATTCATAAGTCATTAAATCCTTGCTGTAAATTTTTCTTTTTCAAGTATCTTTTAATGAACAAAACAAAACCAAAATTGCATGTGTTTAACAGAGCTTGTAGTGATTGTGCAGTGGAAATTCATTGGGTCCTAAAGGTACTCAGCTGTCCACATTTATCCATGTTGGCTTACTTAGTCAAACTAAAGTGGGACAGAAATAAATCTGTGGTAAAAGAGAGCAGATATATCTTTGTAATTACTCTCTAATGCCTGTTCTTTTAGCTAAGAATGAAACTGGAGTATGGCCCGCTGAATCCAAAACACCAGAAGTTCAAGAAATCTCCCCACAGTCCCTTCCAGGTAATGAAAATTCTGTTTTTAGAAACTCTGTGGAATATCTTTGCCAAATACATAAACTAAAATAAAACCCATCTTTGTGCTCTACAGTTAAAATAATAGTTGGAAAACAGGAGGATAGTGGCTGAATTAGCAAGGAGTGGTAATGTGGATAAAAATCTGAATCGAATTTTGGACGAAAGTTTCAGGTGATATAATTATTAGGTTTCTAAAGCTGCTTGGAATTAGAACCATACTTTGTGGCATGATGGATGCCTTGAAATTTGAAAAATGGCAAAGTGAGGTTTTTAGTGTAACACAGACTACTTTATGAATTTGTATGGCAAGTACAGTCATATGTTTGAACATTTTCAGTCTGGGAGCAGGGGAGGAAAGGATTGGAAAGAGCTGAATTGTTCAGAGTCAAATGATGAAGATCACTTATCACCCACTTTATTAACCCACATTTCAGAATTATTTAAGAAGGCATATGCCTATCTTCATTTTCTATAGTTTGGCTCTAAGCCTGAGTTGGAAGTCTTGGTTCTGCTGTCGCAAGGGACAATAGCTGCCTTCTGCCAACTGCTTTGCTGAAAGGAAGAAGGGATGCCTGAGCAGTGGCAAGAATTTAAAACTAAAAAGGAATTTGAGGAAACAATGACTAAAGGTTTGCTTTGGTTTGGTTTAGACATATTATGTGACCTTACTGGCATTTTTCTCTTTTGTCTGTCAAGTCATTCCTGGCTGGATGATGTAGTGTAGCATGTGGTTTCTTTGACATCACACGACTCAGACAGATACTGCCCTTAAATATGGTTGTGTTTATTTTCTTCTTTAAGTATATAAAAAAAATGTTATGCTTAACTTCATCATAGCACCTTAGTCTTAAAAAAAACCAAAGCAGAATAAAAAGCTCTTCAAAAAAATACATACAGAATTAAAAAGGTGTAAAGAAATGCAGCAATATCATGTAATCATTGACAGCAATCTTTCAGACTAACTGATCCATCTTTTTTTCTTCTGTGAAAATGTTAAAACCTAATCTTCTACTCAGTAGATAAATATGTTTTCCAAATTCTACTTTAAACCATTTCTTCCTGTCTGCAAAACCTTCATAGGGATGGCTCTTTTCTCTTCCTCCTAAATATTAAGAGGGGAAAATCAATGCCTCTTCACGAGAATTTATAATCAAAGGACACATTGAAAATGTGTGGGTCCTCTTCAGAAAACTGTAAGGAGTCTTTTTAGGTTGATTGATTGGTTTGTTTTCTCTTACAGTTCAAGGTCTCTTGTGGAATTAATTTTTTTACTATATTATTAGATTATTCACCTCATTTAAGTATCTGCTGTTTAAGAACTGGAAATCTGGAAGTGTGTTTTCTAGAACTTTGCCATTTTTTGTGAAAGTGAGAACTGAATACATTTGCATGGTTGGTTCTCCATCAGAATCCATGTCCTCAAATCTCAGCCCTCAAGCTTGCATTCCTCTAATCAGAATGTGTCATTCCTTATTGATGGAATGTATTGGTCAGACAGCTAGAGAGTGTGAAATGTGGCAGCTGGGGAGGAGAGCATTGGTTCATTCCATTTCCTTTCCTTTGTGTTCTGTAATTATACTTATGTACCAACACATAGAATTTCTAACCATAAACATTGCCATGTCTAGACCTGGCACAGAATTGTATGTTTGTGAAGTTGGAGTTTTCATTACTCTGGTAATAATTGACAAGTACTCTCTTTTCTTGTAACAATTTAGTAAAAATTTGTTACAAGTAAACACGTTATTATTGCTCTCACACCAGTGGTTACTTACTGAAATATTTAGAATAATTTTCATCTTCCATTTCAAGCTTCCTTTGTGGTTTTGCTTCCATGCCCTTTTTTCCTGTGGTGACCATTCCTTTTAGATATTATTTGTTTGATCTCAGCAGCAGTGCCTCATGTTAAAGTAAGAGTATGTCACACTCCCTTGTGGTTACAGTAATTCAGTTAAGAGAAAAAAAGAAGGAAATCAGGAAGCGGGGAAGTGAAAATAAATCCTTTAAAAGAAAAATTTTCTTCAAGTGTAGTTCTGTCTTGCCATGGAACATGGAAAAATTACTTGTCTGGCCAAAATGCTGAAGTATTCTTTTATGAGTAACTTGGGTAAGAGATCTGAGCACCAACCCTTTGCAAGGGTTGCATTTAAACAGTTTAGTATATAGACATAATTAATTGAGTTTAGCAATAGGATCTACTTCATTATATTTCATTCAGACATTGCTATTTGAAAAATCATACTGGAATCTTTGAGTAAGGCATAATAATTATTTGCTTTGGAAGGTTTAAGGACTGGTGCCAGGCTGGCAAGAGCACAGTGATTTAGCAGGAGCTCTGTGCTGTAGCAGCCGTTGTCTCATCAGCCATGCTAGAAGGGAAGAAGGGAGCTCCAAGTATTTCAGCAAGCAGTCCATGTGAAAGATTCTGTGAGCTGGGCTGCTCTTGTATTCCACTGGCTCTTCATCAAAGGGTGTGTTCTGTGATGTCACACAGTTTAATAACTTTTTTTCATGTATTTGTCTACCAGGAATCCCATCATTTTCTTAATTTCAATCCTCCCCTCCCTTGGCATGTGTTTCCATGGAAAGACTTGTTAGTAAGCTCTTTCATTCTTTGTTTATGCCAGGCTTGTTACAATATTTTCCACTCAGAACTCGCTTATTCTTAACACAACAGCTCAAATCTCTAGTGTTTTCCTCAATCTTTGAATTGTTGTCTAATATACCTCAAACTACTGCTACGACTTTTTTTCTCTGCTAAATGTGTCTTTCTATTAACTTTATGGGGAAATTGGAGCTCACCAACCCTTAGAAATATGAACACATTAGTCTGGGACATGAAAAAACTAGTTTCTCTCTCTCTTTTTTTTTTTTAAACAACAAAAACAGAAAAGAAAGCTGGTTATTTATGTGAGGTGTTGTGCTAGAAATTTAGTGAATTAGATTTGTCAAATATGGAATAGGCTTGAAATGAGACGTGCCACCTGTGAATCCATCAACCAGGGTTAATGTTCAGTTGAAATAACTCCTTTGTTGCCATGTCTCCCAAGTTCTGTTCCTCCTGTGCTCATTCTGCCCCCTGAGGAGTTCCCCTTGTGCTCACAGTGTGTATCAGGAGTGAGATTAATGTTTTCATCATAATGTCTTTCATCATCATAAAGATGAAAAGAGAGTCAAGAGAAATCAGAGGAAACAGTTTAAGAAACATTGCCTAGGTGCATTCTTGGTGTATTCCATGCTGTGATGATAAAGTAACTTGGCTGTGTTAATGCTTTACTTTGCAGACAGCCTTGAACCACTACAATGGGCCTAGCTTGTCTGCTGCCCTGGAATGCTCAGAGGAATTTATCTTTTCTCTAATTTAACTTTCAAAGCCTAAACTTTCTTCTTCCTGTATCTTCTTTTTAACAGAAATGTCTGTCTTATTTTCATGTTATCCCTACAATGTTTTGTGCAAAACTGAGAGCTTGGTTTCTTTTGTTCTAATTCTAAGCATGTTTTATCTTGTTCAGCTTACTCAGCAAAGACACATTTCATTTGAGTGTAAACCCTCTGACCTCTAAAAAAGAAAAAATTCAGAACATCATGAGTTCTGTATTTGCTTGTATTTTGAGGGTTTTTTCATTATTGCACCTCACCAACAAGAAATGTTAGATTTTGAACTGCTCCTGAGGTACAGGTAGTTAGTTGTTCCTTCAGTATTATGAGTGAATTCTCTCCACAAGTTTCAAAGAGAGAAATTGCTCTGCCTTCTCTGACAATGAACTGCTCCTTGCACTGATGGCAGTGACAGCACTGTGACTGACTTAGAGGATTAATTGAACCATAACAAAGCAGCATCTGTAAAAGCTCCAGACTGTGTGACACATTCTCCAAACTAGAAAACAGTGTAATTGTTCTAAGTGTAATAGCGTCCGAATCCCACTATTTAGAATGTGGGAAACAGCACTTTTTTTTTTCACTTAACGAAATAAGAAGCTTATAAACCTCCATGATCAGCTCTTCCTTGAAGTGTGTTAAGTAGATTGTGGAAAAAGCTTGGAGAGCATGTAAGAAAAACCAAAATGTCTTCTAATGTGTCTCAAAAAGAAAGTAATCTTTTATTAAATTAATGCTAAAACTTAGTGCTATGTTAATGCCAACCATCAGTATTAAAGATCTCTCCCAAGTAGCTACGTGCACTAAATACTGTGCAATTTGCTCTGTGGAGGGCATTAATGTGCTTGTGGCATTCAAGGCTGAGACCTTTCCATTCTGTGTTCCATACCCATGTCATTTTACAGTCTTACATGACCAATTCTGAGTGCTGCATGACTGATTAAACACCTCTGGGATCTCCAGCAAGATGCAGAGGAAAGAAGTGACCTTGACTGACATACTATTGGCTTTAATTGTCGTGTGAATCAGCTTGCAGAGTATAGTTGTGCAGTAGTATATTAAAATATGACCAGCAATTCAGTTTAGGTATATTTAATTGCTGTTTAATAAACTGCCTGTGTATTGCTCTAAAAATGTACAATTAAAAGAATGAATGGAAATCAAAACCTATTCTGTAATTACTAGAAAGTTGAAAGGTCTGAGACATTACAGGTGAGTATTTATTACATTCCTGAAAATGTTTATATTAGAAGGATTAAAAACCATTCAGAATAACGGGAAATATTTGTAACTGTTTTGTGTAAATTACTTTGTAATGGATCTTGTTTATAATCTATTATAATGAATTTTAGAGGCTGTAACAGAAGTACTGTGTGAGTTTCTGACCTTAACTTTGCTGTTCATGACTTTTATTTTCTTTTGTTAATATAAAACTGCAGCAAAATAAATCCAAAGCATCATACAGATTTCACATCTGGAAACAAAAGTAAACATTAATCATGGTGGAGTTGAGCTGCTGTAGAAATCATTCTAATGATGTGACCTGAAGTGGTGACAAGAAAAGCATCAGGTTTTGGGTAGTAGATCAAGAGAAGTTCAGGGGGATTTTAAATTACATTAAGCTTCTTTCTTCTAGCTCAGGCTGAGAAAACACATGGACCTGAAGATTTTAGATCAACGCCTAAACCCAAATTGGTGCAAACTCAAAAGATCCCGGGTAACTAATTTTTCTTCTTTTTACATTCTTTCTGCACTAAACACTTTTCTACCTTCAGCAGAATTTTTCTACTACTTGCTGCATCCTCTTTGTATTGGCTCCAAAGGAAGTCCTGATTAAAATATTCTGGTTTCTTTTGTGGTTTCAGTGACTAATACTGGAATGAATTGTAAAGCAGGATGCACCTAGCTCTGGCTGAACTGTGGCTTTCATGGATTTCACTGCGTGATTCAATTTGATTTTTGAAATTAATAATTTCTGTTTATGTGATCTGCATGTTTGACATAACAAAAATGTCCATCTGTAGACTTGACCTCAGTGATAGAATTTAAATAATTACCTCCTTGATTTTCTTCTGATTACAGATTCTTTTAGGTAACACCAACAGCAATGAGTAAGAACAATTTTATATAGCACATTTTATATTTTTTATAGTGATGAGATATAACTGTATTTGCCTTGAAGGAAAGAGAAGCTCTACTGATTTTTTAAGTTTTTTATCTCAGTGTTGTATGGTTAGTTTTGTGATTTGGTGTAACATTTATTTAGTTCTGTTTTTCAGAATTCTAAATTCTCTAATGTTGATTTTATTGCTTGTATTTCCTTCCCTGAGCCATGCAAAATTACAAGGAAAAATCTAAACTTGAGGTTGTATTTAATTCTATTTTTTTAAAAACTTCAGTTAGATTTTTCTAAAGCACAGCTAGCCTGCATTCAGGAGGATGTGTGCTAAAGGAAAGGACCAGGAAGGTTTTCAGGACTGAAATGCAGATCTTCCCGTGAAAAGGACCGCTAATACTTCTCAATAAATACATTTTACACAATCCTATGGATTCACGTTAATGTCTTACTTGCACTTTTTTCTTTTTTTATTTTAATTTGACAGCAGATTTCCAGAATTTACTGAAGTGAAACCAGCAGTCAATCTAATTTCTTTTTAATTTGTAATTGCCTTTTTTTAACCATTCTCAACTTTCCTTGGTTTTGCTGTGTATTGATTAATTTTAAACTAGGTGCTCGTAGTTACTGACAGATGTTCATTGTCAAATTCCCATGATTGATAGATCTTTGTTTAATAACTAGGGGGAAAAGGGCTTCCTTCATATTCCACCTACCTTTTTAAGTGAAAATTTATATGATTTTCTTCTCTAGGTTGGAACTACGTTTTCTCTTTTTTTATTAATTATCATTTTTTTCAGGAGTGATTGCTCCAGAAGCCAAATATAAATCCATGTTGTGCCTTGCATTATTCTTAATCAAGAGACCTTTTGGTTCTTTTTCGTATCGTAGCTTCTAATGAAATACAACTCCTTCCTTCTGGATCCAGAATCCCTGATGCTCCAAAAAGTCCATTGACAGAACTTGGTAATTACTTTCTTTGTAAATATGAGTAAACTTTACTGAAAAATTATCTTCACAAAGCTTGCTCCAGTAAGAGAAGTAATGTAATTAAAGCAGTAACACACAAATGTCTTATACTGTGCCCTTTTTGGGGTGCTATGTACACCCCTTCATTACACAATTGGGCCCTGAGCTCGGTGCTTTGATGCTTGTGTTGGTGATGAGTGGGGATATTCCAGCAAGTTATGAGCATCTGGAGTCCTGTGCTGGGAAGAATATGATGTTTGTGTGGATGCTTTGTTCCTCTTCCCTTCTCTCTTACTTTCTTCTGCCTGGAGACATCTCAGATGTGAACTCACCACATAGGGGACCATTTGTGTATGGTAGATATTATTTCTTGTCCTTGTTGTTAACCTAAACTAATTTTTGTCCAGTTCCAAGTGAGCAGTTTTTATAACTGATGTTGTTGAGCTGTTTGTGGCAGGGGGGTGTCCAGTGCCAACCTCAGTCCCACCTCTCACCATCTCCTGCCTCTGTTCCTCTGTATTGTACCCATTGTCTCCCTTGCTCAAGACCTCTGATTTCATAACAAGCCCATATTTTCTCTGTGTTTGTGTTAAAACAGCTCATTCTACCAAAACTATTGCTTGTTGCTGCTTTCAGTATCAACAGCTATTACACTGGTTACCTGGAGGGCCCTTGAATCAGATTCATTTCTATGACATTAAGCATTAGTCAAGAAGTTATTATAGAATAGTGCTGGTTTATTAGGATGGCCTACTTTTGCTTAATCTAATCTGCAAAATTTTAAAATAATTTCCAGGAATGCCTCTTAGTTCTTGAAATACATATTTGAAGTACATTCTCAAGAATATGAAAATAATCTTCATAATCTTTTCTTAATTTGATAGATTTTTTTTTTTGACAGCTCTTTTCCAGATATGTTTGAGGGGATGGGTAGAGATATTTGCTTAAATCCAATTAGAATCAGCACTGGGAAAAGAGAAACACAATGATTTAAGAACCTATTTTCTATAAATGTAGCTGAAAAACTGAAAATTATTAGGGATGTGAAGTATTTTTTCTTTTTATAAAAAAAAGGTATAATCTAATCCTATGTTTGTCTCAGTGGAAGAATAGCAACATTTGAGAAAAAAGAAGTGTTTCATTCAGGTATTTATTATGGTTTTGTTCTCATGTCCTCCATTCTCTTCGAATAGTTCCACTTGGCAAAAGTGGGATTTCATTATGTGAGGCCAGGCCCAGCCATTGGGTCAAAGGGAGCATCTGTGCTCTCCATGAAATCACTGCTGAAGTCAAAGATACTCTGTGAGGGTCAGGGCATGGTTATACAGAGGAGATTTCTCTGCACTGTGCCTCTGCATGCTTTGATCACCTGCTGTCATAAAACCAGCAAAGTAAGCAAAATTTAGTTTATGAAGTTCAACTGTGTGTGACCTGTATTCTGCCCTAGCTCCTCTGAAGAATTTTTTGTTTATTTTTCTATCTGGATTGTGCTAGAGGGAGATCTCTCCTTTGTTTTGTAAACTTCCTGTGCGGTCAGTATATTTTTGGATTCAAATGTTTCTGAAAAGATAGCTTTGTGAACATGCCTTCAGTGTTCTGATGCCTTTGGGAGATCTCTTATAGGTCTTGCTGGGTGTAAATGGATCACTGGAAGCTTTTGCCAAAAGCTGTGAATCATACGGCTTTTGTTGGCAGTGTTTTCTTCTCTAGAAATATAGAATAGAATGGTTCCATTTGAAAGGAACTTGCAGTGATCATCTGGTCCAGCTGCTGAGTCCAACTATATCAGGGTAGTAACCCAGGATCCAAATTGTTAATGTGATAAGGTAGATTGAAAGTAAATGGGAAAGCAGATCCAATGTGTGAAAAAAAGGCTGGATCACTTTTTGGCGTGGATATTCATGTTTCCTGTACTGGAAATGAACACTGCACCTAATTATTTGAATGGAGGTTTTAACAGAAAGAAAAATACTTACTGACCAGTTCATACAGCGAAGTCGGATCAGTAGCAGCACAGTAGTGCAAACCTGTACATGGTGGAAGCTTGTACATGATGGCTTTAGGGTAAGAGTGCCCAATTCCATCTTGACTCCTTTTTCATTAAAGCACGCTTCAGGTTATCCATACTTCAAAGTGAAGAAACCAGAAGCTCTTTGTAATAATCCTCATCACAGATAACAGCTAGTAGGTGCTGTTACTAACCCCAACAATTATTTCACTGATTTCATTGTACTACTCTTCTCTTATCTTTTGCCATTACAACTTCTTTAAAAATAGTTATACATATTGCAGTAGTGACTAGAGACCTGCAAGTGGTATGAATATCAAATGTTGTGTTGTAGCTGCCTTGCTGTGAGTAAAATCCTCTTAAGAAATAAGGATTCAGTTTGATTAGGTAGGGTATGCTAAATAAGAATGGGGTAGAAATTAATGGAGCAAAGAGACATTCAAACAGAAGACCCCTTGTTAGTTACAGTTGAAATTAGATTTTGTATCACTTGCCAGAAAAGTCTGTCTTGGAATGATAAAATTTTGTTTCATGTTTGCTCTTAGTTACTCAGAGTCCAGACTTGAAATCCGTATCTCTACCTTCTACAGAAAAAAAAGAGATGGAAATGGGTAATTAACAGATTAGTTCCATGATTTTTTTTCCATTATCTTGGCATCATATAGATCTGCAAATGTTAATCTTGGCTACCAACTTTCACAGAGAGCTGCTTATTCACCATTCTTGTGTCTGTGTAACCACCTGAAGAATGTGTCTGTTGTCAGCTTAAAAACTGCCCAAAAACTGTGTTGTCGTATCTCGTCGTCATCTTATTTCTTTTAGTATAGCTGCAGCTCTTACCCATAAAATTTAATAAGAGAGAATTCCTTGCTGGTAAGAGTTCTTTCAAGCATGTGGCCCTTGCATTCCAAGGCCAGAAACCTGTATTTTCCAGCCACCCCCTCCTCTTGTCGCAGCCATTGTGTCACATCTCACTTGAGGCCATCTGCCATCTTGCTCGGCTTAGCGTTGGCATCGTCTGGAAATGCACAGCCTTTGCTCAGCTGTTTGATGCTCATCCATCAAGTCACAGCTCTCTCAGCATTTTAAGTTTAGATTCTTTTTTCAGCTTTTGAGGAAAAACAGACTGTTTCTTCGGGATCCAAACCGTCCAGTACCATGGAAGGGCAACCAACCCGACCCGGTAATGGTTCTCATGAGGTTAAACCTCCTGACAGTTGGGAATTTTTGGAGGAGACAGTGCCCCTCACGGAATAGTTTGTTCAGTTTCAGATAAATGAAGTATAACTGTGGGGATAAAAGTGCTGCATCAAGTATTAGATCTCTTTCTGACATTCCATGTGAAATACTAAGCTAGTAGTTCAGGTGACGGGGGGTTTTCCATGCTTGGCAACAGCATGTAATTCTTAGTTTTAAAAGTAAATTGGACTTATGGTAAATATCAAATTTAAATAGGACTGTCCCCACCTGAGTTTCATAAGTAGAATATCCTGATTTGCTGAAGGATTCTGACTTGGTAAGGATTAATGAAAACCTAAGGAATTCCAATGTATGTTGAAATTATCGCTCTTCTTTTAGCCTTTCTGTATAAACATAGATATAATTCTGCCCAGATTTCTAAACTGGCACTATAAAAACATATCACTGAAGATTCAGATGCTTTCTAGTTGATCTGTATAAAATTTCTATTATGTGTTTCTATTATTTTATAGATGTTACTTGCCTGGGGCAACTGACAGTTTTCCAAAATAAGGAAAAAGAATAATAAGATGAGAGCCAGTTGGAAAGATTTCATTTCATTAGCATACCAATAGTATAATGCCTGATGCGTATGGTTTTGGAAGAAATTAACATTGAAGGAAATCCATTACTGAGGGGGAGATTAATTACAATAGTTAGCTGTTCACATGTCTGACAAAAGGAAGTTTCTATGTTTCATTTGGTGCAGCTCCTGTTTTCTTCTCCAGTTTTAGCACCAGGATATTGTCCTTCCTGATCCTAGAAAATAATTCCATGCACTCACAGTTTGCTACTTTTTATTAATAATATGTTCTCCTATTTTGAATAGCCTTGTATTTTCACTTTTTAACTCTGTATTTCACCTTTTTACGAGAGTCTGATAATGCATTTTTTGACCAAATTTTTATGCATTACTGTGTGGTTTTGGAAATAATTTTCAAGTCAATAACTTTATCAGTTATTGTACATTTCAGACTCTGCCTTTCTGTGGAACATAATATGTTAAGTATTATCCAGAAGTTTTGTCAGCTTATGAAGGAATATGATGTTGCAGAAGGTTTCTTATCACTTAAAAACAATACAGCATTATTTTTGCTTTTATTTTCCAGCTTCACATGACTTTCTTCATGTTATTTCTACTCCCCAGACTTTTACAACCTCAGAAATACCACACACTGGTAAATTATAATAGAATTCTTTCAGAAGCCTTTCATACCTTTTTGATTGGTTGGTGATGAAAAGTTCTTTGCTGCTTCCATGTTGATGATTTCATTGCATACCGCTTGCCGTGGATGTTGCCCTACATCTTATTTTTTCCACTCCTGTATCACCATCCTCATTCCTGTGACTAGGCAGAGCACAAGTTTAAAGCAAGTCTGCAAGTAGTTTGCAGAATAATGCAATATTAATCAAAGAAGTGTGTCAGGAAAAGATTTAAATTTTGCAAGGCTTAAGGCTGTTCCAGTTAAGTAAAATACCATGCTTTTTTGTGATATTTTTTATTTATTTTATCTTCTCAATTTTTCACATGCAGTTTGCTCTGATTTTTTCCCTATGTATTGTCTTAAAATAAGTCAACACAACTAAGGCCAGACCCTTCCAACTAAGCTATACTTTGAATTATAGCTTTGGGAATAGATCTTTTTTCCTGTAGCCATAGGTAGGTGAGGATGCCCAAGTTAACATCTTCAGCTAAGTAATTAGTGATGGTATTTGAAATGAAAAAGGAGGTTAATTTTTAGATAAATAAGCAAAAAATAATAAATGCTTTGCAGAGTAGTGAAAAGTAAAGTTTATCTCCACCAGATGTTCCTTAATTTACTTACATGAAATTATTTCTCAGGTTTGGTTGTTTTGTTTTGGTTTTTTTTTAATAACAGCTAGAGTTACTGATTTGGAAATATCCATGTCTGTAATTACTACAGAGCTGCAGCTGTTAGAATGGCATGGGCTAAAATTCAAAAGTTTCCTTCAATATGGTTTAAATTTTTTTTCATTTTTTTTTTATCCTTGCTGCTATTTTTGGAAGTTTTGCATTGCTTTAGTTGTCACCATCACAGTAACTCATACACTTATTGCTGTTGTTAACTAGATTCTCATCTGTACTTATTATTCATCTTTGTAGATGAAGGACCAGAGGCAAAGAGGAGAGTTCCCTTTAGTTGGTCGTGTTTGGTTTTCTCATTGTTAAGATTCCCAGCTGTGGACCTGCCTTTCTTAGTTGTGGGCCTTTTTTTGCTGTGCTGAGAGAACTTAGTTTTGAGAGGAAATAAACAGCTTACACATATTTCTGTGTACTGTTTCCATTAAAAGTCAAACCCCCTAACTGCTTTCTGGATCCAAAGGTGTTTTCTTACTATCTACCATGAATTATATGCTAAGATTATTAGGTAATAAGAATTCTCATTAGTATGAATAAAATGGTTCCCACACTGACTTCCACACCAGCCCAACAGTCCATGAGACAGAGTAATGCAATTTTCCCTGTGCTTCCATTTTAACAAAGCAACACCTGTTTGCCAAGTCCTAAGTTATTCAGGCAGGTCTGAGGCAATTAAACCTTTTAACTCAAGATTATCTTTCTAGATTTAGGTGGAAGGAAGCCTCTTTCTTCAAGAGTCACAACATCTGGCATGCCAGAAATGCCACCAATCTCAGCTGGTAATGATAACTGTCTTCTCTGTAGCTGTCCTCACATCTAGGCGGGCTCTCAAAAGACACAGCAATGCTGTGTCTGGATTTTCTTGTGAAGGATTGTTTGTATAGATTTATATATATATATATATATATATATGTGTGTGTGTGTGTGTGTGTGTGGAGGGCCATCGTTGTAAGGAATGGTTAAATAAATGTTAACATGTCCAATTTGCTCCTTTTGCACATTGGAAAAAGCTCCTCCACAGGCAGAAAAAAAGATTTATCTACAACTCTTAAGCAGATGCAAAGACTTTGGTTAGTGAGTCATTGAGTGTTGCTAGGAAAGGATCAAGTTGAAGAGAACTGAACAGAAGGATTTCCATTTCCAAAAACTGGAAATATCAAAATATCCCAGAGCAATCAGCACTATTTCCTTATTGCCACCAGCTGCATCCAAGGGCATGTTTGTAAATTGTCACGAGTCTTGCCTGCCTTAAGCCTGAAACCAAGCCCAAAGCAATGGGCAAATATACACACTACTAGTGAGTACACATAGTCCAGATTTTGCACTGATTTATGTATTAGGCTGTGCATTCTCCCTGTGCAAAATTAGGATAACAGGGTATGAGGAGATGACATGAGTGGAGGGACTTGTTCTTCAGTGCACCAAGAGATGTTGAGTTTTACAAGTGTAAGTTTTAAGATGTGCTGGAATTCTGTGGAAAATATTCCTTTTTTCACTTGCTTACAGGCATTTACATACAGAGAGATAAATTCTCTGCGCTGTGTTTTTTTAGTGTTAGGGACAAAAATTTCTGACCTACAAGCAGTTATACACAGAGAGATAAATTCTCTACACTGTGTTTTATTAGTGCCAGGGACAATAATTTCTGACGCATAGAATGAAGGATTTCATTGATTGTAGCGAAAAGTGAAATCAGATCTTGAATTCTAAATACATAGGTGTGATTCTTGCCATGTTACCTCTGCAAGAACTGTTAGAATCTGTCAAGGAAATGTAAGGAGTGCTTTGGTGAATTGGATATTTTGGCATTTCTCTGCTGATGTGGAGCCATTTAGATACTGAGGCAAAAGGAGTATTGTGTTGGTTGCAACCACAGCAAGACACTTGATTGTGGGTTTGAGTCACAGGGAGCTGTCAGGAAAGAGCAGGTGGACCCTAAATACAGACATTTAGGGTGTTGTACTGCTGGGGCTGCTTGTACTGCTGGGGCAAGGCTGGGTGCACATCTCAAGATCATTTCTGTGTCTGTAGCGACCAAGAGACCAGACCTGGAATGGACCTCATCTGCTCCACGGGAAACCACAAGGAAGGGTAAATAGCCAGCAATTCCCTCCTTCACTGCTTCCTTTGGCCATGCTCTTCTCTGCAGTGATGAGCCTGTTCAGATGTGCTGCTGTCCCAAAGAGTGGGTCAGTGATGTGGCTGGACCTTTATGGCTCCTTCCTAATAATCATTCTACCTGCAAATGTTCTGGGGAACCATTTCTAGGTTTGCTCTCATGCCTTGGCTGCCAGTTCCAGTGAAAGGCAGCATTGTACCACCACCATGGGCAGTGAAGCTGTGACATGGTAGCCTGGCCCAAGCAGGGCCACATCCCCTTCTTTGTAGCTGTGTCTTGATGTGAGCTGTGTGCCAGCAGCCTGTGTGAGGAGCTGAAGGCACTTTCTGTGTTTGATCTTAGCTGCTCGAAGACGAAGGCCGAAGTCCACCACTCCTTCCTCCCTGGCAACTCCACAAACTGTGATGGGTAACTAGCAACAGCCTTCCTTTCCCATTGTCTGCCATCTCTTTCACTGCCCATCACACCTCCCACCCCAAGCCACCTGGCATCCTTTGTCATCTTCCATGGACAGGATGGAGTCTTGGTGCAGCTTGGCTTGCCGAAGCGCTGGCCACAGCGGTTCTGCAATTCTCTTGTTTGATCCCATGCTTTTTCCATGGCCCATGAGCATTTTCTGCAGGAAGCATGTGACATTGTGCAGAGAGACCACATTGCTGCACCTGGCCCTCAGCTCCATTCACTGCTTCTTTGTGTTTGGGGGGTGGTGGGTCTTGCTTTCTCTGATGCATTCAAACACGACAGTGTTCCTAAGAGGCAAACCCAGCTGTGCTGGCACGAGAACGCAGCACAGCAGCTCAGCCACTCTCCAGGCGTTCCTTGGGCAAGGCTGCACCTCTTGGTTTCCTCACCACTGACATTCAAGGCTGCTGGTTTTCTTCTGCCTATGCCTTTCCATTGCCATCACCTGGAACTGGGAATGCTCTGCCCTGCTGCTGCTTTTGAGTCTATGTTTTTTGTTTTTTTTTTTTAATTGATACCTCATTTCAGGTTTTGGTGAATATTGGTGTGTTTCTTCATGGTTTTAGACACTGGCAGCCTCTGGTACTGACAATATTTCTTGCAGATCTGACAACAATGCAAGGCAGCAGTGTCCCAAGAGATATTGTTGTGCTTTTAGCCAACCTGTCTGGGGGCCTACATTGGGATCAACCTTCAGTGTAGATATAAATGAGACCATACAAGCAAACACTTAGTTCAGGCATTGCCTGTGGCACTTATCAACAGTGGGGGAGATGCTTGTGGCAACAGCGTCTTTCACGCTGCAGGTGTGCAAGACCAGTCCTGTGTCCTTGCAGTATTTTGTGGCCCAGGGGGTAACAAAGTATTACATGAGCAGGCTGGTGTGCCTAAAATCTGAGGTTGTGTGAGTTAAAAATGTAATGAGCAGTAAAAAGTGACTTGGCACTTTTGTCTGGAGCAGTCTTGTTTCATATCAACTGAGATATTTCACACACTTCAGGATCTTTTCCAGGGAATTTACATTCCCTACTTTGCATTACTTGAAGTAATTTTCTGAGCTTTCTTGTTTTTACAGTGGAGAAATCAGATACTTGTAATTATAACAAGGCATATAAATTTGGCTGGGCTAAGGGTATTAATTTCTGTTTCCCTGCCTGATGATGTTGTCTGAATCACTTTTTATGTTCTCTTATTTTTGCCAAAATTTTAAATTGGATTTTTTCCAGTATCTTCATCTCATAAATTCACTTTCTCCTTGACTCCTCTTGGCTAGTGTTCTCGTACTTTTTCAGTCTTGCATTCCTTCTAACCACATGGGATTTTTTTCCATATTCCTTGTGTCATTCTGTTTAAATTTTTGCATTATATTTTTGTGGGTTTGCACATCTTTTTATATTAATGTCTTTCTTTTTAAAATTCTGCTAATTTTGCAAAATATATCTTTTTTCTGTTTTTTATTGTTTGTCCTCTAAGCCACTGAGTCCATGGTTGCAGATGATGCCATGGTTGGTTCATGTATTTTTTAAATAATAAGCCACCATTTTTTCCAGCCTCACATGACTTTCTTCAAGTTACTCCCTCTCCCCAAACTTCTTCATCTGGAAAAATCTCAGAACAAGAGACTGGTAAATGGCATTTATTTTATACCCTATCCTTGATTTTTCTTGATATTTGAGTGGTACAATTTTGATGTCTCTTATATATCCTGTATTTTTAATGTTATCTCCCGTGGTCTTTCATTTGTTCATTATGGCTTCATGTTATTTGTAGTAATCACCAGTGTATAATTAGTAGTTCTAGCCTCAAGTAAGTGATCCTGATGCCACCTGGCACTTTCAGGCTAGTATTGTATTACTGAAAGGTTCTGATGTGGTCAGTGGGGCAGAATTTAGCACTTAAGAGGAAACTCTCAGGCTTTGATGAATTTTGGGATATCAGCGTAACAGTTAACCTTTGTAGTGGGAATGTTTTTCTTTACCTAGTAGACACATTCAAAGAGATTCATTGGTTGGTCTTTTGTTTCCTGTTCACAACTTTTTGAAGTAGTCTCTGATATTTAAAAGGCTGCTGCAGTACATAATTTTGGTCCAAAAACTGATTTCTACAGTTACTTCTGCTAATAATTTATTATTTCTCTTCATTTATTCATTAAGAATATGGATTTTTAGGCACAATTTATGTATTTGTATTTGAGCATGAGATTTTCCCAGCATATAGTCATAAAAAATAGTAGAAGGTTTCTGGGAGGTTCTCATCCTTGGTTCTGTTCATGCTAGCATGATTTAACAAGTGACATTTTATTACATCAGTGTATCAAACATCACTCTCTTTCTGGGGACCAATCAAATGGAATTGAGTAGATGAGCATTGACATAGTTCATCATTCGAAGATTTGCTAATTACAACATGCATAGACTATTTGTGTTTTCTCTGATCTTAATTGTCTGCAGTTTGGTTGGTGTTCTTTTAGCTTCCCTTCACAGATAAATTTAGAAAAGCTTTTATCTATTGCAGAATTCACACTGAACACAAACATGATGCAGCTGTACTAATACTCAGTGGGTGGTGCTGACAGTTATCTTGCCTCTGCATGAACACAAGACCTTTGTTTTCTTTTGAAGCTGAGAACTCTATCTATCCAAGGTCATTTCTATCTTCAGTAGACAGAAAACTTTTAGCAGTTTATCAGGTTTTATCAGGCTTTTCAGTTTATCATGACTTTGCTGTTACCTTCAGTATTGTTCTCACCAAGTTACCACAGCCTTCTCTCTTGATTTAAAGAACTGGGCTACTTGGATTACTTATTACTTGGCCTTACAATTTATTAAATCATGAGTGTTCTTAACATTAAGAGTACCCACTCTTCATTTTTTCATATATTACCACTCATAGAGATGTTTCTTTCATGCTCTAGACTCTATAATTTCTCTAATGGAAATGGTGGTCTTAGGGGGTGATAGAATCTGGGTTTGTGGCGGGGGGGTGGTTTGTTTGGTTTTTTTGTTGTTGTTGCTGGTTTTGGTTTTTTGGGTTTTTTTAAAATTTGTGGTTTTTATTAATATATTGTCAGAAAAACCTAAAAATATTTTTAAGCCATTATCTGGCAAAGGATGGCCTGTCTCAAAAATCCTGCTTCTATCAAAATAGCTTTGTGGCAGTTGCAGGGAAAATCTGATTCTTGGCCAAAATATGAATTTGTGGGAAAATGTTTTGCTGCCACCTGTGTGAAAATTGTGTGCATGCTGTATCAAAATCACATTGGGCATTTGCAAGTCCTTAGTTAAAAGATTTTTCTGGCACATCCAAACTAAAGTGTAGGGGAGAAGGGGTTTACTGTCAGCTGTTGCTATTGGATGGAATTTTAAAATCAGATGCAGACAGTTGGCCTCGTAGCTAATGCCTAAAATTAGATGTTATGTATCCAAAAAAAAAATTACCCCATGAGACAAAAATGTAGTAGATCAATATCAATTAGAAGTGTGCACACAAGAGTCATAAAATAAATATATGTCCTTTGGACCTGCTAAGGGCTGAAGGTCACCTTATCTAAAGGCTGATTTCACTTACTGCTTCAAGATTATTTTCATATTTGATTTTAGCTACGCAGGGATCAGGCCTGAAGATCACTCCTCATCCCTCCATGGAAACCAGAGGGAGTGTGATGGGTAAATAGCTTATAATTCCATTAGCTTTTCCATTGCTTGCCATCTCTTCCAGCAGCTGTGGAGAGTGCCAAGCTTCATTCAGACACGTTGCTCCAAAGGCTGCTTGATGCTGGGCTTTCTCCCCACACTCCACCCCCACCCCTGCTCCACTCAGCCATTTCTGTGCAATCTAAGCTGGAAAATAATTCCCCACAGTGACTGAATAGCAATCCACAAATAGACCTCTGCTAGCTTATGTTGCCTCTAGGTTTCTTCTGGCAGCTGCAGTTTTCTTTCAAAGAATAAGTACTTTAAAAAAGAGGCCAGTGAGAAGAAGATTGCCTCACATGAGCTACTGGAATTGACTTTGCTTCATTTCACACCAGCTTCAGTGTTCATGGAACACCTCATTTTTCAGTTGATCTTTACAGCTGCCGTCACCTTGCTTGATCTCACATCAATATTGTCTTGAGCTGCCCAACAGCTAATGGCCAAATACTGTGGATCTGAAGCCAATTCTAATTTTAACTCCAGATTTTCTTTCAGCTTTTGATGAAAATCAGCACATTTCTTCAAGACCTGAAACATCAGGCACCCAAGAAATACCATCAGCTATACCTGGTAATACTTGAAAAATGTGATTTTAAATAGAAATTGCCCCAGAGATTTTAATTAAAAAATTGTATATTGTTAATTGAGTTTAATATTACTCAAAATAGCTTCAGAACTGTTGTAATTAGGTTGCTCTCTCAAATACCAGACTAATTTAGGAAATTTTTCATGAAATAGTAAATATTTTCATCTGATTTTGGCTTATATTCCTGGTATATTTACAAGTCTGTATTGCTGTGTTTGGTGTTAATAGGCATGTCTTATTACATAAAGTAGAGTTCTCTTTCTAAGTTGCAACACTGCAGAGGGGTAGACTGAAAGGTAATACAAGTTTTTAATAAATCCCTGAATGAAACCATTCTAAGTTGGAACTGTTGAGTAAGCCCTCAGAAATAGCAGGAGCAATAGCAATGAAGATAAAGACTTCAAAACGGTGGAGAATAGACTCTAAAATACTTTAATTTGAATATATTTAAAGCAGTGATTAAGTTAGACATTTGGCTGTGAGAAAGGGAGACTGCATAGGCACGAGACTAATAGAAACAAAAATGTGCAATGTCAAGTGTATTGCTGTATTGCTTGAGTACAGCTTTGCAAATAAAAGGCACAACAGTGTAATTAAAGAAAACATTTGCAACAAATTGCACTTGACCAGACACTTCCATGGTATATCTGATGCTTCCAAACACCATTGAAACCTGTTATACCAAATCCCATTGAAATTGAACTGGTGGATTCATAGTATTTTATTGACATTTAAATTAATTACATCTAATAGTATGTAATAACCTATATAGTTTTCCTGTTCTTCCTTATCAGCATTTATCCTTTAGGCTTCTTCTACTTCCTCAATTCATAAAATAAGCTAATTTACCAATACCTTACAAAATCTGACACTGAGCAAATGCAGTTTTATCAGTGCTCAAGATGCTGTTTCATTTAGTGTCCCTGCAAGAATTTCCATTTAACAATGACAATTTCCTCCAAAGTCTATTTCAAGTTGTTACCAAAACCCTCTTGCAGCAAAAAGTAGTTAGGTTTAATTTTCATCACATTGCCACTTGCTGCCTTTTTTCTGCTGTGAACACATTTTGTTTTAAGTCCAAATGACCAGCCTGTTAAAGGACAGTTTTGTATCTGTCACTTCTTGATCAGCAGCTAGAAAGCTTTTTTGGTACAAGGTGCAAAAAGACTGATCTTTTTCACCAACTTGTATGAATTTCTTCCTTGTGCTGGTGTAATTTAAACTCCAAAAAGTGTAGAAGAAGATTCTTAGGAGTTTCTGTCTAGCGAGAGATAGTGGATCTTCTTGTCACCATATCGTGGCACATGTCTTTCTCCTTATTCACATAATACAGAAAGGACTTTGAAGTGTCCAGTATCTTGCTTGTGTTTGCAGTGACATCATGCTGAACAACACAGCTTGTGTGTTTGCTATCCCAGCAACAGTCAGATTCCTCAGCGCTTTAAATCCAGATTTTCTGTGCAGCTCTTAATGAAACACAGACAGTTTCTCAATTCCCATCTAAAGCATCTGGAGTCACGGAAATACCATCAGCTCAGTCTGGTATTGACATTTCTTGCAAACTGAGTGTTCTTGAAGGGTTCCCAGGGTGCTTTTGGTGAAATGTTGATTTCCTTTACTTTGGGGATAAGAACAACTGCAAGATAAAAATTCTGCATCGGGTACTATTTTTGTTTAAGGCAATATCTATGGTGTTTAAAATACTGGATTATGATCTTCTTTCCAAATTCTGAGTTCACTTTTACAGTACTAATTGGTGGTGTTAGCCATGATTGCCACTGACCAATTATGTATCATTTAATGTCATAGAACTTTATCATGTGATTCTGTGGGGCTTGTAACCAAACTTTAATTTCTCTACTATATGCAGTGTATCATGATACAGATAGCTGTGGTATTGCTTCAAGTCATACTCTTTTTTATTTTCTAATTACTTTGTCATTACCAAAGTGTATGTCCATGGTTATTGGTATTTAAGACATTATCCTGGTCAGTTAGAATGCTGGGGGCAGAGTGGCATGTGCAGGAAATTATTTTTGTGGATTTATCTTCTATAAATATTGTTTATGTTCAGTTGTGGTTTTAAAACAACTTAATGGTTGCTCAAGTTGTAAATCTTGAAGTTGCATAGAATATTCAAGCACATTTCTCATTAAGGAGGACCCTCCAGCGATGACAAAAATCCTTTTAGGGAGATTAAAGGTAGCACAGTGAGCATTGCAAACCCAAGTTCAGGGTTAGGGACTTTTTTAAACAGCTTGAGACTTGATAGTCTAGCTACATCTAGGGGGAAAAACCCCTTTATTTGGGGAGATAAAGGTTTGTCAACTTTCTGCATGTGTCCTAAATGGTCCAGTCAATTTCTTTCATATTTTCTTCCTCTATCAGACAAATTTAATGCTGAACCCAGGAACTCTCCTTTTTTTCTCCTGGTCTAGTTTGAAGCTTGTCTTCTCCTCTAGATCTCTATAGATATTTGTAAATGTTCCATAGTATCCCCCTGTACATTAACAAGTAGGTACTTCCTTTTATATTTGCCATCATAACAGTTATGCTGAACGCTTCTTTAAACCACTGGTAGGCAAGGAGAAGATATTCAGAAAATGTACCTGGGAAACTCTTATTATTTCCATTTTTTAGCAACAAAATTAGGATGGAGAGGACAATAAGTAGCCCTGTTCCACAGAGAAGTGTGTAGTCAGATGAAAAGGGATAAATTTCTAAAACTCTTTCAATCCACCCCCCTGTCAATTTACCCTGCAAACTTTTAATGCATTTTTGAAAGATTTTATTTGCTAAGACTTTTATTCTGCTAAGTCTAACAGAATTTACAGAACAAGAACTCATTGTTTGAAATGTTCTCTTCGTTGGTCCATCAGCTTTGTGCTCTTCTACTTTTTCTGTACTGTGTTCTTGCAAGTGTGGTGACTGTGTCCAAACTTTGATTCCATTTTCTGAGATAAACTGTTTGATTATCATCTGTTTGTGTTAGGAATTTGTTGCATGCTTGTATGAGAAACTTTTTCCTCTTTCAATAATACGTTCTTAGACAAGAGAAGGGATTTTTTATTGTGATCTTTGCATTCACTGTTGTCATTTCCGTATCTGTTCACTAATTACTGTGTAGTAAATGTGACTCTTCTTGTAACTTATCCTTGTCTTCCAGTGTCTATATGAAATTCTGTCTCTTCAAAGTACTTCATATTACTTCATACCTGTTCAGAATGAAAACTTGTAAATTAATCAAGCTGTTCTATTAGAGATTCTTACGGATTTTGGTTAAGAAGGCACGAGTTGGTTTTCTTCTACCAGGATGCCCAGGTCTTGATGGAAATCCTTATTAAGCTCACCTTTATAAAATTTTCAGTGGAGAACCTATTCTTTCTCTTTTTTTTTCCGAGGCATATATTAGTTTAGACCAACGTTCATTTTTAAGTGTGGTGAAGTATATAATAATCAGAGCTAATTAATAGTTTTTCAGATTAAATATAAGATAGGCAGTATCTTTGATGCAAACAAAAGTTCTGGCTATATATTCATTGACTAGTTTGCAATTTATAGTTGGAAAATACTTGATGCTTGAAAAAGGATTTTAAAATGTGTCATTTACTGCAGCTAATAGGCAGCTCTGGAGCATCATGACTGCCGCTAGTGCTGGGGATTTGTGGTAATATCAAGTGAATATGAACTGATGTAGGATTTATTTGGTAGAAAGAGCATACATGAGAAACCATAATTTAAATACTGACTTATTTGGGTGTCATTGAAATAATGCTTTCATATGCATTGAGAGACTGCCATAACATCTCAAGATAGTTTCCATCTCTAACCGTAGCTCTCCCGAGACCAGTTCTGGAGCCCACATCTTTTCCTTTCCTGAAAACCACGAGGACAGTGATGGGTAAACAGTGATTCCATCCTAATTTCTATCATTTCACAATACTTAAATAAGAAAAGCTGTACTTTAAAATTCAGTCCAAACATTTCAGTTCTTTTGCTGATAGTGGCAATGCCAAACATTTCAGCAAGGTCATCAGTCATTTATGTAAATGGTGAGATACTTAATTTTTGGGCTTCTCAATTACTCTTCCTCATTTTCATCTCTATAGGCTTAGTTCACTAAAAGATTAATTGTCTGTATACTACACTAACTTAACTAAGCCCTCCTGATTTTGAAGTGGAATAACCTTATAATGAATGCAAATAGTTATGTAGAAGAGCTGAGTGTAATCTGGACTTCAGTCACACAGTCCTATACTGACTCATATTTAAAAAAAAAATTAGTCACCATTTCTAAAAGTTTTCTGGTTTAATCCTAGTTACTCAGAGACCAAAGCTGAAATCTTCGTCTCCTTACCTTGCAAGCCAAGGAACAGTGGAGGGTAAAAATATATTTTAATTTTTTTCTTTTTTCTTGATGTCGTTTGACATAATTTTCACTTGCTTTGAGCAACATCAGTGGTACATTAATGCACTTTAAAACACTTGCCATACTAATGACATGGTTATGATGTTTGAACATGTTTTTTTCATCACTTGAAAAGTCAGTTTTGAATGGACAAGTGACAAAAAGAATTTGTCACAGAATTCCTGTGTGACTCTATATGCAGTTGTTATTTTGAAAATTCTTTTTAGAATGAAATATTCCAATATGGCAGAAACATAATTTTGTGTCTTCTTGCTAATGTGGATTTGTTAGCCTACAGAACTTTTTTTATCTTTTTGAATGAGGACTAAAGTTCAGGCTTGATGAATAGGCATGTTAATCAATGGCTTATAGACTAACTATAAGGAAGAAGGGGAATGATATTTCACAGGGAATTGCAACGCCTTTCGTGGAAATGATGAGAGCTTATATATTCTATGTAAGAAACAATAGTGAAAACAGTAAGAAAATACTTGCTTGCATAAATTATTGAACTTTTAAGAAAGGTTGGAGTTATGACTGCATATTGATAGCACAATGTGCAGTTTTTTTCTCATGCTTGAAAAATTAGTAATTAGCATTGGCAGCTGCTTGCATTGGAAACATACCCAGCACTTGTCATCCTGAATTTTGAATTCAAAGATGAGTCTTGGCTCATGCTCTGTCTGCATTTTCTGCTGGTTTTGCATCTTCCAAGGATGTGTAAGGAGAGTTTTGGTGAATTGGATGTTTTGGCATTTTTCTGCTGATGTGGAGCCATTTAGATACTGAGGCAAAAGGAGTATTGTGTTGGTTGCAACCACAGCAAGACACTTGATTGTGGGTTTGAGTCACAGGGAGCTGTCAGGAAAGAGCAGGTGGACCCTAAATACAGACATTTAGGGTGTTGTACTGCTGGGGCTGCTTGTACTGCTGGGGCAAGGCTGGGTGCACATCTCAAGATCATTTCTGTGTCTGTAGCGACCAAGAGACCAGACCTGGAATGGACCTCATCTGCTCCACGGGAAACCACAAGGAAGGGTAAATAGCCAGCAATTCCCTCCTTCACTGCTTCCTTTGGCCATGCTCTTCTCTGCAGTGATGAGCCTGTTCAGATGTGCTGCTGTCCCAAAGAGTGGGTCAGTGATGTGGCTGGACCTTTATGGCTCCTTCCTAATAATCATTCTACCTGCAAATGTTCTGGGGAACCATTTCTAGGTTTGCTCTCATGCCTTGGCTGCCAGTTCCAGTGAAAGGCAGCATTGTACCACCACCATGGGCAGTGAAGCTGTGACATGGTAGCCTGGCCCAAGCAGGGCCACATCCCCTTCTTTGTAGCTGTGTCTTGATGTGAGCTGTGTGCCAGCAGCCTGTGTGAGGAGCTGAAGGCACTTTCTGTGTTTGATCTTAGCTGCTCGAAGACGAAGGCCGAAGTCCACCACTCCTTCCTCCCTGGCAACTCCACAAACTGTGATGGGTAACTAGCAACAGCCTTCCTTTCCCATTGTCTGCCATCTCTTTCACTGCCCATCACACCTCCCACCCCAAGCCACCTGGCATCCTTTGTCATCTTCCATGGACAGGATGGAGTCTTGGTGCAGCTTGGCTTGCCGAAGCGCTGGCCACAGCGGTTCTGCAATTCTCTTGTTTGATCCCATGCTTTTTCCATGGCCCATGAGCATTTTCTGCAGGAAGCATGTGACATTGTGCAGAGAGACCACATTGCTGCACCTGGCCCTCAGCTCCATTCACTGCTTCTTTGTGTTTGGGGGGTGGTGGGTCTTGCTTTCTCTGATGCATTCAAACACGACAGTGTTCCTAAGAGGCAAACCCAGCTGGGCTGGCCCAAGAGGACCTCCCTTTCCATTGCCATCAACTGGAACTGGGAATGCTCTGTTCTGCTGCTGCTTTTGAGGCCATGTTAGTGTTTTAAGATCAAAACCTCATTTCAGCATTTAGTGAATCATAGGATGTTTCTTCACAGTTAGAGATACCAGCTGTCTGTGGCAGTAATATTTCTTGCAGCTCTGGTAGCGATGTGAGATGGGAATTGTCCCAAGAGATATTGTTGTGCTTTTAGCCAGCCTGCTCCTTCTCTTGTGCCTAGATTTTGGTAAAGCTTAGTGTTGAGATAAAAGGGACCATGTGTGCAAAACCATATTTAATTCCAGCTTTGGCTATGGCAATTCCACTTCTCTTGTAATGTGATCTCTTCATATTTCTTCTAGCAGCTTCTTCATCATTTTCATCATCAGTGCATTTTCACACATTCACATTAAGAAATCCATGGCATGTTCATTTGAAATGTTTTCCTTTCCTGAATCCCTAGTTTCTTAGTCATGTCTTGAAACCTGTTCAGTGTATATGTTCAGATGATTCCAAAAAATGTTTTGTTTTGGTTTTCTTTTTCCAGCTTCACTGGACTCTAATGATATTAGTTTCCTGTCCCAAACTTCTGCATCTGCAGAAATATCAAAAACAGACACTGGTAAATTGTATTTATGGTACTTCCATTGCTTAATGTTTCATTTTGCATCAAGGATGTTACAGTTTCAGGCTGTTTGCTTTGATTGCTTGGTGTCTGAAGCAGAATTTTGCTTGCAGTGTGTGATAGGCTCTATAATTACATGGTGATATTTTGTGGTATAGGATCAGATACAAATGAAACCACTGGAATTAATATTTTTATGTATGGTTTTAAGTTGTTGGATAGATTAGGACCAATAGGACCAATAGCTAGATGTATTCATTATCAGTTATAAAGATATGTTCTTGACTGGGGCATTTCACCATCGGGGGTTTTCTGTTAGCCGTATCATACACATTGTTTTGCAGTTTTCTCTATTCATTAGACTTTTTTTCAGGTTATGTTTCTATTGCACCTTGAAACTTTTATTGATGGGGTCACAGGTATTCAAGAACATATTTGTATTCATTACAAAGATAGGGATGTGGAAGAGATAAGAAGGAAAATTATCCTAAACCTGGCTGTCAGTTTTGTGTTAGATTTTCTGCCTCAGCCTGTCTCTTGTATCTATTACAGAAGTTTTGTTAATTTGTATTATGTCAATTAGGTAAAATGCCACAAATAACAAATTGCATGATGTGCAATACATTAAAACCCATTAGTCAAAATACTGACTTTTGTTATACTGAAACAAGTAAAGCTTTGACAATAGAAATACCTGGTTTTAAAAATTCAGATTTGCATGCATTTAAAGTACATAGGTCTCTTTCTATGGGTGCAGGTGAAGTCAAAAGCACAGGTTTTTTCATGTTACATGGGTACAGATCAATTGACTCCTGTTGATAAATCTACTTTTAGGGGGACTGCAGTTCCTGTCAGAGTGTGTCTGTCAGGTGCATGTGACACCTTCGAAACTTTGAAGTTTTGTTACTTTTTTTTGAAGTTGGAAATTTATGAAATTCTGTTGTAGTGATGTTGGCATCTTGCAAAACAATATAAAGCAATCATTCTTTTTCTGATTTTTGTCCCCCTTGCTGTGTCTGCATCAATATGCATCTGTCTCAGGGATATTTACGTTTTTCCACAGTTACAAGTTCAACTGACCTGGAAAAACCTATGCCTCCATTTTCCAGAACACCTCACGTGCTAACAACAACTGCGGGTAATAGTAATGCATTAGCTTTTCAGTTAAACCCCTTTTGGTGTTTGGATAGCCATTTCTGAAATGTTATTAATCCTAGGTATTTTCAGCATCTTCCACGTTGTCTTCTGTGTGAGTCATGATCATTGAAAGCATCCTTTTTGACATGACAACTTGCACTTTCTGCTGGGAAACTCGCCTGGAAGTATTTCTGATCTCACATCCATTTCTCAAAAAGCTTCTAGGGCTATTGGAGATATACCTGATTTAATATTACTAAACTAGGTTTAATACTGCTACTGACTAAGTCTTAATAAGAATTCTTAAATTACTTGTTGCTTTCTTACAAGCCTAATTGTTATATGCTGAGTTAGAACACATGTTTTTATACCAAATATTGTCTTGCCATCATAGGAAGCTCCTTTCTTACTATTTCTTTTTTTTTTTTTTTGCTGTTTAACAATTTTTTTAACTTCATCCTTGTTTTTCATGTGTGTATGACAGATTATATGACATTAAAATTCACTAAAAATATTGACACAAAGCACTGAAGAAAACTAAGGCAGGTGGTTTTCTTCATGGAAATAAACTTGTAGTGCTTTTTAGTTTTTATGGTTTTTGGGGTGGGGGGGGATTGAATGCTTTGTAATTGTGATATTGGAAGTTTTTATCTTGGTATTTTCTGGGTCACTTTAAGCTGTGTGGACCAATACTGCTCCATTCCTGAAGTAAGGTGTGCTTATGGTGAAGTGCAAATTAGGTGTGCCATAACATATCACATTTTTGGTTGTTTTCCTATGATCAAAAAAAGCTGTGTTTATAATTAATAATCACAGCTAACATGACATGGTTTTTTTATAGTTTTCAGTGATATTCAGCCTCTTCTTTCAAGTCCTGTGGCACCTAGTAAGCCTGAAATAGCAGAAGCTGGACCAGGTACAATAATCTCTACCTAGTTCTTAATTCAGCAGCTCAAACCATGCTCTAAAACTCAAGTGAAATTAATACACTGCTGTTATTTTCAGTGGACATTTGGATTAGCCCCTAACAGCTGATTTCAAATTTGTGTTGCTGCTAATGCTTGAACTTGGTGTTTTCTCCCAGTAATAATGCATATGACAACTCACAGTCACATGATCAGTATGTTAAAAAATGTGCCACTTAGAAAATTGAGAAAACAGTATTTGTAGAGCAGTTCTGGTGAAAACACTGTGATGTGAACCTTAGGTTGCATTTTATTGTTGTAGCATCAGTAAAAATGTTAACATTAGTGCATCCTTAACAGCGTGAAATTGGTTAACAGTTACAGACATTCAGTGGTTTTGGACTGAAACCACAGCTGGATCTATTGTCAGGTTTCTATTCCAAATTTTATATGTTTTAATGTGTGACTAATTGATTGTTCAACATGTCCTCTTCATTAAATATCTACATTGTACATGGTACCTCCTCCCTTTGGACCAAAACTCAAAATGTTTAAAAGCTCTACTTAAAATCTTTCTTGGAAGTGGTTGAGATCCAGACCAGTTGCAATGAAAGGAAATAAGTGCTGATTTATAGTCACTGAAGCTCTATGCAGTTCTGAATTTCTCCCTAATGCATACTAAACTGATAAATGTCCAAACATTAGTGAAATATTTGTTGTTCTTGTAAAAAAAAATTATTTTTGTTCATGAAGGAAGAGTTTCTTCCATTAGCTCTTTGCTCTCTTATGACTGTCATCATTTCTTCCAGCAGCAACAAGTGAATCCATTCTGGAATCTCTCACACCTAAAACTTCCCGTCCTTTTCAATGGCCAAGGGTAACATTAGGTAATGTTGTTTTCACCCAGTGAAAAACTCTGTGTTTGTTTTGAGGACTCCATCCCATATGAATGCATTCCTTCCACATATCATTTCACATGCATAACCATTCTTCTTCCTGGTTAGAGAGTCTTGCCCTTCCATCATTGTTATATTGACTGCTCTTGACATAGCTGTGTATGAGATCAAGCTTCTGCGTGGATTTACTGTCTGAGAAATAAAACTTCTCTCTTGCATGATAAAACATCATCATCATCATTTTATTAGTGTTCTGTCTCTTTTACTCCCAATGCACATGCATGTGCTGATTGTCTCTGATATGTAAAGCTTTCAAAATGGAAATTTTAATTGTTTTGGGCTCACAGAATCTTATTTCTGATCAACATACAGCATTTCAGTATCATCTCCATTCCATACTTCAAAATCTGATTTCATCAGCTGGCTTTGACATTCCATACTGAGTTGTCTTCAATACAAACATTGACATGTGCTATTTGTTGTGGGAAATGCTTGTTAAACAATTTTTCATTGCAAACTGAGCTCTTTCTTTCAGCTCCAAAAGAAATACCACTTATTCCTTCTAAACCGAAACCATCTGCTACCCCAGAAGTACAACATGTGAAACCTGGTAATTGTGCACATCATTTTCATTAGTTGGTTTGCAGAGATATGTTCTCTAAAAATATCCAAGGAAAACTTCCTAAAAAGGACAAGAGCTATGCAATACATGGACATCCTGACGAAGTCATCAATCTCAAATGGGTCATGATTGGTTTGATTACACTTGAATTTTTCTTTTCTAGCCCCTAAACCACCACTTTTGGAGCCTAAAACTTCTGAGACTGTTAAACGACCAAAAGCAACCCTAGGTAATATATGTTTCTGTAGCTGTTAGTCACTCTGCAGTCCAAGCCACAGTTTGTACTCTGTTTCTTTGTCACATAGCTTTTGCTGCATTTAATCTATTTCTCTGAAAGAAGAACGAAGTTAGGAGATAAGCATTTAGAAATGTTTTTCTAAACTTAGGAGAAAAAGAAACCTTTTTTTTTTCCACACAGTTTTGCTAGTTCCATTGTACAGTAAAAATTTTTGTCTTCCTTTTTGCTGAGAGCTTTTCTACGCCAACACTCTTTATTCAGAAAACTCATTGGAAATACAATTGAACTGCCAAGTGTAAAGGTGGTGTTGTGGATGTTAATCCCAGAACTCTCAGTGAAGGATTCCTGTGGTACTAGGTGAACTTGTTAATTCCACTGCTTTGGAATTGCCCAAAGCAATTTTCAAGCCCAATTGTCATTTGGGCTTGAAAAACACCTCTCAGTCACTTCATGGCTCACTTCTCTTTGCTCTTTTTGTAGACATCAAACATTTTTTCACTGTGTCAATTGTTATGAAACATTTTATTGGAAAGCAGTCTTATAGCGCTGCTTTTTAAAAATGTACAAAGTTACTTACCTCTGCCTGAAACTGAGTTTACACTTTATCTGTCAGACTAACAGGCAAGTTAACTAATTACTATTTCAACCCATGCATGTTTGGTGGGAAAGGGTTTCTAGAATTCGTTGTTCTTAATTTTTACCATTTACACAACACTGCTATTCTACTTATATTATTCAACTTATATTAGCTGCTTCTCTTCCATTAGCAGAATTCAATGACTGCAGCTATGAAGCAGTTCCATTTTTTTTAACTGATTCCATGTCCTTTCAGCTGTTTGCCAGTAATTTCTTTACTGTGCCAAAAAATGAGGACACTTCTCTATATTTTGTCTGTATAAGTCTTCTTATGGCTTAAAATTTACCTGGAATTCAAAATTATAAAAAGCATTATTGTTTTATCTCTTAGGTATCTTGTGATAGTGAATTTGCTAACTTAATGAGAGGAGCATTCAGATGTGATTGCAAGCTTCAACTGCATATTTAAATGCAATTACTCACTTTTACAATGAAGGACAAACAGGGATCTTGCTGAACTAGTGAATTCTCAGGAAGATTTTTGAGAAGCCTTCTTGGAATATCTGATTCTACCATTTGTTTTTGTTCCCAGTAGCCATTCATTGCCTCATTTAATTTTTTTCTTTTTTTAAGACAGTGGAAAGCATAAATTTATAATCCAGTATATTTCTTTCAGCTCCTAAAGAAGCAAAACTCACTACTTCTGCATCTAAACCTAGACCATCTGCCAGACCCCAAAAGCCACGAACTAAACCTGGTAACTAATTTCCATAGCAAACATTTGTTATAGTGTATTACTTAAGTCATGCATTTTAGCTTGAATTCCTTATGTGTGAATGTGAAGTTCAGCACTTTATCATCAGAAAGGTGAAGAATTCCTCTTTGAGGAATAATATTTTTGTATCGGATCCCCAAAAAAATAGAAACCAAGCAAAAACCTTTTAACTTGTATATCCCAAGTCACCAACTCATGAAGCCAGACATCAAAGCAAATTGTTTTCCTGCTTTTCATTTTGGAATAACAACTTTTCCAACTTAGTTCAGCATAGGGTCCAGAAAACACAAATTCTACTGTTTTGCTGATGGTTATAGCATCTTGCATAGAACCATAGGATTTGATTGATTCAGTGATCATTAGAGCATATGTAGACTTACCTGAAACTGGGAAAGTAAGAATGGAATTTTTTTCTGGAATTCAGTAAAGACATATTTTATGATGCCAAATGAAATAGCACCTTCACACCAATGTTAAATTTCATCTATAATGTATGGCAGAGAGTAAAACACACCTGGCATTTTCTGGACCTGAAGAATAAGTAAATAGAGTTGTAAAAATATTTCTAGTATTACATGGTTTATAATGAAATTATAAAGCTTGAAATTGCATAATTGTTTATTGTAAGAATATATTACTCAATGCTGGAAGAGATCAGACGATTTTATTAAATTCTTTCCAGATTCCCTGCAAATTATTTTTTGCCCATAAAAAGAAATTAACTCTCTTCAGACCAAATTATTCCCTGTGAAGCTTGTTAAAGGAAAGGCACTTAGGACTTGAAATTGTCTCAGAATACTGAGCATAATTAGTTTTTTATTCTGATTATAGCCCCTGCATAATTTTAAGTGTAGGAAATCCAGTATTGTATTACAAGAATCATTACTTTTGTCTCTGCAGTAGATGTCTATGTCTGAATGTATATCTGAGTCCTGCCTATTGTTTTTTGAACAACATGCAGGACTCAGATTTATATTCAGCAACTCATGCACAACTCATGCATGAGTTGCTTTTTTTCCTCTGACTGAGACAAAAAAAAAGCAACTCATTTGGAAACTGTTGCATAGATTTGTTTTACACCCTGGGACTCTGCCAAGATCAAGATTTTATCCTGGTGTTTCCACACTGAGTGGTTCTATAGCAAGTTTCTATACACCTAAGAAGAAAGTGGCATTTTTAAATATTTGTACACACGCCTCTGGTTTTTTCTTTCCCAGTAGTGGTCTCACAAATCAATCAGGTAGAATGCTGAAACACACTTTTTAACCTTGATGAAGCTTGTCATGATTTTCTTGTAAGTAGGCAGTGAAACTGGCATGTGTTCTAATGAGACAAATGATATTCTTGTTCAGAAAATATTATTTGAGCCATAAAATATGCAGTGCATGGGGATAAGCTGGCTTTTGGGTAGGTGGCAAAATGGTGAAACAGCAGGAGCCGGTCTGTGTTCCAGCATCACCTGGAAGTTCAGCTTAAATTAGAAACTTGTGTCATGATAGTGGTTGTCACCTTTCCCTAAGAGCATATCAAAATAATGAACAATATGTGCCAAATTCATATTTAATCAATTACTTACTGCCATTGCTGCCAAATAACTGCCTTTGGGTGAGCGATTAATTTTGGCTCTCATTATTAACATGATTTTTGTGCTGTTTCTGGTAAAGTATTTGTCTTTTTTGGCAGTGGAGAAAAAAAATCTTCATTTAAAAAACCCCAAGCATTTAAATTGTTTTCAGAATCTCCAGCTAACAAACTGTACATTCTAGTGAAAGTTCACAGTTTCATTCTCTTTCTTGGCATTTGGGTAACTGAATCTCTTGCCTACATGAAAAAAATTAGGTTTTCTTGCCAATGTGATCATGTCCAGCCATTGTCCTCACTTTTACTGTTGTTAGCATGAATACCTCTCTCCATTTTTCAGGAAAGGAAATTATAATGAATTTTCTATTGTGCATACAAACACACTGCCACACTTTCTTTACAGAAAAGTTTTTAAATATCTCCAGGGATTGAGACTCCACAACTTCTCTGGGCATTTACTCAAATGCACAAATTGTTTGTCCTGAAGACATTTTTGAGTATTTTGCTTTCTTAAAATAGTGGCAATATTATCAAATATAAAAGCTGTCTAAGCCATAAAAAATGTCAGTAAAGAAAAGAGGGAAAATTTAGAAATCCGAAATAATTCAGTCTTTTAAATTTAAACAGCGTCCACCCAGGTAAACCACCATAAACCTTCATGTGGGCAAGTAGCGACTTTTAAATTAAGAATATGATTTTCTATCTAAACTGACAGAATTTTGGAAGTGTTAGGTCTCAGATTTTATTGTATTTCAAAACTTTAAGGTAACTTGCTTTAAATAAGTTTTCTTGTGACTCTTAAAATGCTTGTGAATTACAACATGAGTTAGTATGTCTAAAACTATAGTTGAGGCCCATTGTACAATATTTATCCATCACTTTTTCTTTCCTAATTTTAAAACCTGTTGGGAGGGACGGAGGCTAAGAGTCAAAACAGAGTAAACAAAGCAAAGTTTAAAGGGTAAACACAAAGATTACTCAATGATTGTAGATGTGTTTAGGAATGAAAATGGATTCTGTTTGTAAAGTCACGCTACTGTCAAACAATTCTACCAGTTTTGACTTCAAAGTTCTTTATATTTTTCAGGGTGTTTGGGGTTTGTTCCTTTCAAACCCAATTAAGAACTCTAGATAGAGATGGGAAGCTTGTTAACTTGATGATCTAATGTGCAGTGGCTCTAGATAATCTGCTGGGATCTTCAGCCTTGCTTTCTGGCACTCTACAGTTATTTATACCTGAAGCCTTTCATATCTATCCTTTGCATCACTATGGGAGAAACACAGGAAATTTTTTAGAAAGATTTACCAAAGAAAATGGAGTTCTCTGGAGCTGTTTCTTTTCAGTGGTCTACAGCCATAAAGAGATAAAAGAAATTCAATAAAACAGCAAGGTGAAGCTTTAGAGAGCTCCTCTCCCAGTGTGATCCTGTAGCATAAATGCACTTTTTATTTTCCAAAAGCAGCAAAAGCCACAGTGGGTAATTTCAGTAAATTTATCATTCACTCAGTGTTTCCATTTGAAGAGTTTTGAAGAGGTGGATTTTAGCTGGGAAACAAGAGCAGCTGAGCTGTACCAGCAGTTAAAAAACAGATACAGATGCACCTGTATTTCTCTTAAGAAAATTCTCTTTATTCCAACAGCAACCATTCCAGTGTCAGTCACTTCTAGGAGTCCCTACACATATGAACGTCCAAAGACTGCAGAGGGTAATGATTATGAGTCATCCTTAGTCATTCTTCTTTTCACTGGTCTCATATTATGTGCAGTTGAAAACAGCATTTCCTGGAGGCTTCTTGCTTATTCATGTGTGGTCCAAACCCAGCAAATGGAAGAATGATCTTAGTGCTTTATTATTTCTCCATGTTTCTAACATGGAGATGTCTTCTAAAAGACAGGAGATCACTTCAAAGGTATTTACCTCAAAGTTTCACTTATATTAGAAGAAGAAAGAATAAGAATTATTGCATTAATAAAGATTTAATGGAATATAGAAATAACATAATCTAAAATGACATTCTAAACTACGCACAAGTAAATAATTCCTGCAGAAGGAGTTTCATAGCATATTACTTGATATTTTCTCAAATGTATGGAAGATACTGCATTTTTTCAATTAATGCATCCAAACTTGTGCTCGGTTTAAAGCAAAAAAAACCCAAGTGATTTTATTTTTAATGAGAAGCACAGTTTATATAAAATAATACATGGCCTTTTTTTAGTATGGGAATATATGTTAAGTGATGTGTTTAATACATACATTTTTTATGCAGACAAAGAGCAAGGGTCCCTCCTTTGCAGTGAGCCCTGAAATGCTTTATCTGATTGAAAGGAAAATTTAAATCACTGTTTGCATTTGCTGTGCAAGCTGTATTCTGAGAAGGGCTTCAAGGTGTTTTCAGCAATCTAGATTTGGTCTTTAAAACCTGGATGAAGCTGTGTACATATATGATACTTCATAGGACAAGGACATCTTTAATCCTTACTTAAATGATTTGATAAAACAACTCACATAAACTCATAGTTTTCAACTGCAACAATTTTTACACCATGAAATTCTCTCAAATCTCTTCTAATGGCATTGATTTCTCAAGGTCAATGTTGCATAATAACCTTTTCTTAGCATTGCTTGTTAAGTCTTTTCTTTGACTTTTCACTAAACTATGAGTAGTGATTTTGCTGCTCAAGAACATCCAGCTCTTTGATTATCCATCAAATGGGTAATCATTGCTTGTTTTGTTCATATCCAACAATATTTCATGCATTAAACACATAGTACAATTCCTTTTTCTGTGGTTATTCATTGAGAGGGGCAGAGGCTTATTTCCTAGACTTAATTTCTTTGTTGCTGAACCTGAATGTGATTTACTATGAGACCACTTACTTTCAGCTTAAATGCAGGTTTCCACAAAACAAACAATTCCCAATATCCAAAATACACCTTCCTCACATTTGAAGCCCAAATGATCTGCTAAGATCAAAACACTTCAAGCTAAGTCTGATGAGGCACTTCTTTTGAAATTATGTACTTTGAGACTTGCTATTAGTGCATAAAGTAAAGAAAAGAACAACTTTTTTTTTTCCTGTAGGTGGGGAGAAGAGACATTCAGTTTTTTGGATAATACTTGTACAAAAGGAAACTGTATTGCTCCAGAAAACAGTTTGCAGACCTAACAAATAATATAAATATCTTTCTATAATTGAAAGCTAATTTTGTCTTTGTAAAAACTGATTGATTTTTTTCAAAAGCAACCTGAAAATAGAAATTAGTGTTTTCTAGGAAAATATTTTCAATTTTAATTCCGAAGGTAACTGATGAGCTTGAATAACGGCAAAGTCTTTGCAACCAGGCATATGTAGTGAGAACATTTGAAAAATTAGTGGCTGGTCTGACATTTCTGTGGAGTATCTGGCCACTGTCAGTAGAAGTTAATACTGGTTGGTTTGGGTTTTTTCTTCATTTGCAGCAATATTAATACTACAGAATATTGTACTGTGTGTGTTAATAGGCATGTAATAAATACTTTAGTATTAACCCCCTCAATTGCAATCGAATTTTATAATGTTATTGACTGTGAAGCCCATTTTCAAAATGGGTAAATGCATAAGAGAGTTTGGGAGATAAGTGAATGTGGGTTATAGAACAGGTTCTACCTTTACGTGTGTATATCTGTGTGTTATATGCTACTTGACTTGTTACTGCCTTGAGGTGAAAGAATTAATGCATTAAAATTCTTTTAATAGGTTTTATTTATTGCAAAGACATTTTTATAGATTCTACCATCTCATAATTTTTTGTCTCATTTGGTACAGTTTGTCACCAGGAAAAGGGCATGATATATTGGTTTTGTGATTCAAATTTTAAGTGGATATGAGAAAAAATTAACAGGCTTTATCAAACAAATTTTTTTCAGATGACTGATGAATACAGCTCTACCAATAACAGCCTTTTAGTCATCTGCTTAATTACTCATTTTAGAGGAAAAATTCAATTATTTTTTCACAGTTGGCACACTAGTTTGAAATAACAGAGTTCAGTTTGACATTCTGTATATCAAGAGTCCCTTGCTGTCTCTAAGTCTCTAACTCTGCAATCTCTTCTCTTACTTGTTCTTGGATTTACTGATTTATATTCACGTATTTTTTGCTTCTATTGCCATCAAGTTTGTCCAATTACTTATTTCTTATTTCACTTGTATTATTAGAATTTTGATTGCCCATGATTTAAAAGTCAGCTTGGAGATCCACATTACTGTGGTGTTGTGTTAGTGCCTGCTTTTCTACTTACCACTGGAGTATTTAAATTTTTGGATTGTGTTCCTTACTCACTTTGTCACACTGTTTCTGTTGCAGTCTTGGAACCTATTACACTTAGAACTGAACCACCAAGGTCACCCATAGGTAATAATATTTCCTTGGCAAGCTGTTGTGTTTGCTTTATTTACATCACAGCAAGCATCACTGAAGTTAGTCACCTTATGCCTCAGGATTGTTTCATTTAACCTCATTTTTCTTCTAGGTAATTATCTTGCTTGGCATTCAAAACAGTTATGTGTATTGCTCTCTTCACAGCTGGAATGTCTCCTTTATGAAAAAAGAAATTATGCTGGCAGCTCTCAATCACCTTTCTCATAATTGGGCTTGTTTGCGCTTGTTCCAGTTTTTATTTTAAAAACACAAACAAAAACTGAGCTTCAAAAATGACTAAAATTCCACTTTCTTGCTTAGATTGTTGTAAACACGTGGAGAGTATTACCTGATTGCCTACTTCTCCTCAGTTGCAGGTGTGAGATTTCAGTGCTTGTGTGTTCAGCTGGTATCAGATGTAATTGCTGTGCAATTTAACCAACTTACTGCCCATATTTTCTCTTCCAGCTCCAAGGGTGACTCCACGTGTTCCTTCTAAACCTAAAACTTCACCCAAACCTCACGTTCCACAAGCCAAAGATGGTAAACTACTTTGTGATTGTTTCTAGTACAGTTTGTTTTGGATTGAAATGTGTTTATAAGCAGCTGTTTGGTTGCCTGAGCCAGTTCAAACAGAATGGAGTTTTGTTCTGTGCTGTTCAGCAACTGAATTGCAGTTTTCATGAGTAGTGACATTTGCTAGGTATTTTTCACTGAGCAGAAGAATAAACCTCTGCTACTTCAAGGCAACAGGATGAGAATAGTGTAGCTACACTCAGATTAACCTTGCTAACTAAAGCAAATACAAACCAATTAAAGTGTGTACTGAGGCTGCTTGGGGGGTTTAATTCTTTCCAAAGTTGCTTTACATTGTTAAAATAAATCTGTTTCCCTTCTAAACCACACTCAATTAATTTAATGTCATTATTATTTTCTGCATGAGGGACTAAATTGCCCAGTTATACGTGCATACTTAGTATTTGCTTAGAAACATTTATTGTCATTCATGATCCTTTCCATTGTATTCCAAAATACTGGATTTTTATGTCATTAAATGTGAAAGGCAGAAAAATTACTTTCTGTCCTATGTTCTCCAGTTGGTAATAGCAACAGAAAATTGCAAGGGTCTCAAATATCAACATCTGTTATCCTTTGGTAAATGTGAAAAATTTAAGGATAAACACTTATTGAAGACCTTTAAATTGTAGACATAGACCAATATTTTTGAAATCTGATGTTATCTATTTGATTAGCTACATGATTTCCTCATGTAGCAAAATCCTTGTCTTCTCATAAATTTTTAACTATGATATCTCATTATAAAACATTGTTTCCAAGTACACCTTGAGATGCAGCTTCTCATACACTCAGTTTTTACCTTTGTGGCCATTTTTCATTGTTATGGTAGTCTGGCCTTCTCAGAAATGGTTTATGGTTTTGTCACACAAATGTTATGAACTTGTATTGATCTGTGTTTAAAACAAACTAACAAGCAAACAACTTACTGTTTCTTCAAGAATCTGTAATATACAGAACCTTTTCTGCAGCATCATCCACTTATCTTGTAATTGTCTTAAAATATCCAAGGACATTTCTTCCTTTTTTTTATTTTGTAATCTATACAGAAGAATTGACACGTCAATTTCACATCCTAATGACTCTAAACCAATGGACTCTAGATCCATTCCAGTTTAGAGCTGAATTATAAGACTGCAATGCAATACACCATGTAATGCTCTTTAATAACAGTGTTCAGTTCACAAGCAAGTACTGTCTGATTCCAGTTGTGTATATAGAGTGCATTTGAAACACATCACCAAGGGAAGAGATTTGTGTCCCTAAAAGGCCATTTTCTGAATAACAGAATGATAGTATTTGGATATTTCATTGAAGCCTATGGGAGAACAAAGCTCACACTATGTTGAAGATTTCACTGCTTTCTCAGATATTTAATACAACTGTTTCTGTATGAGGCAGTATAAAAAGTTCATGATTCAAAAAGTAGTGCTAATTGTAAAGTTTCAACTTTCAAAACATGTTTTCTGTTTTGTTTCTGATACAGTCTTGGAATCTATAACACTTAGAACTGATCAACTAAAACCAACAATAGGTAACAGTTTTACCTACAGAATAAATCACCTGGGGACCATCACATTTAGCTTTTTTCTCACTTACCATCACAAGCACTGCTGCATTGCACTCCACTCTCATAATTTTTTTACCATTAAAGTTCATCCTGTAAGGGGGGATTTGGTGATTTTTCACTAACAATTCATAATCATCTTTTTCTCTTTTTTTCCTCACACAAATGTGTTCTGCAAAGGGGATGGAAGCATCACAACCTACCTTTGACTGCTTGTCTCTATACTCCATTTCTACCATGTGCTGCTTCACCTTCTATACTGTGCAACAATTCTGGCCTTGTTTTATATTATCCTGTTACAGAGGTTTTCCATCAGCACTGGGGTTTGTTATGTACCAAGTGTTCACATTCCTCCATTACTCAAGTTTTTGTGATTCCAAAGGGTCCCAAAGGCATGTGTTCTTCTTTAATGTTATTCTTTTTGTCAGTATCAGTTCCCAAAAAAATCTAATATTTCCTATTTTTTAGTTCCTAGAGGACCACAGTATGTTCCTTCCAAACCTAGAACATCACCAAGCCCAGAGGTGCCACGAACAAGACCTGGTAGGTTCATTATTTTTTTACCTTTTCATACTGACACATGTCTTATGGATTCTACTGTGATCACTGAAGCTTCAGATTTGTGTGTATTCCTTGGGCATATATTTTAGAACATTCCTTGAGGGATAAAATCCAGTGACATGTAGAATTTATAAGCAACCTGGTGAGTTGAAAATATCTTCAGTTCTTTATTACATTGTAATACAAGTCACTGCAGAAATTGATGTTTTCTGTACAATTCTCAGTGAAAATAAGTCTTTTCTGTATAACTTGTGTTCTGGTAAAGTGAAGGTGAAAACGAGGGGTGTTATTGCAAAGAGGAAGGATTCTGCTCTGTATTTCTTAAATTGTGCCTGTTTGGTTTTTTTCAGGCACAAGGTTTCATTCATACTTTTTGTTCCCTTTTCCAGAACCCTTGTGTTGTTCAGAGATTTAAGAATGTGTAATACTTCCTATAATTGTGTCTGCATGGGTTGTTATACCCATGTACAACTTTAGGAGAATTAAGGAGGGAGAAAGTAAATTATGCAACTCACACTTGCATGTGTGAGGTATCGTAGTGGGTTGACCTTGGCCAGAAGCTAAGCACACACTGACCTCCTGCTCATTCTACCCCACAGTGGTCTGGGGGAGAGAATCGGATCAGAAGAAACAAAAAAAACCAAAAAAACAAAAAAAAAACCAAAAAAAAAAAGAGAGGGGGCAAAAAATCATAGTTCAAGATAAAGACAGTTTAATAAGGGAGGATAAAAAGAGGTGGAGAAAGCAAGTGCACAAAGGAACCACATCCCACAGGCAGAGAAGTGCCTGTCTAGGAACAATGGGTGCTTTGGAAAATTTTGTTGCTAAGATGGCTTTATGTGAGGTGGAATATCCCTTTGGCCAGGGTGGTCCTGCTGTCCTGTGTCCTCTCCAAGCATCCTGCCCACCCCTAGCCCAGCTCTCTTGCCTGGGGGCAGAGTGAAAAACAAAGAATTCTTGGATGCTGTGTCAAGGCGTATTCAGCAACAACTAAAACATTGGTATTTTATCAACACTTCCTTGCTCATGAATCCAAAACAGAGTACACAGAGGCTGCTGTGAAGAAAATAACCTCCATTCCAGCCAGGCCCAGTATGGGTATCCAGGGTATATGGAGTTTTAGATGGTACTGTGAAGAGATTGGCAGAGAGACAACAACTCAGGTTCCTTTTCTCCCCAGTAAGTCTGCACCTATTGTTTGAAAAAAACCCTTGAAATAAGTCAGGGAAGTGTACAAAGCTGAAGGCAAAAAAAAAAAAACCACCCACAGTCTCTTTGTGGCTTTTACAAAAACTTTGGGTTTATATTTGGGATCTGTTCTGTATTAGAGCTGTTACCTTGAACTGGAGGAAATTCTGTGGAACATACTACTTCAATGTTGAGTTTCAGGGAGGAGTGACTATCTGTCATCAGCTCTAGCAGGGATGGTATGAGTATTGTGGAGACAGTGATTGTTCTTGGTAATACTTTGGTTTTGTTGTTTTATTATGCTAATGCAGTTCTGGAAACAATTAGGTTTAGAACTGAGAAACCAAAGGCAATGATAGGTAATGATGCTTTCTTGTTTGAATGGTCACATTGTCTTTCTTCTTCAGCACAAATTGTTAAAAGCAAACCTGAAAAAAATTGTCATCTTTCTTTGCATGTTCCTTAATAATTTAACTGTCAAGGTTGTCGGTGTCTTCTTATTTTCTATGAAACAATTGAGGAGAATCCTTATTTCTTTCAAGTTGTTATGCACATAAGTTAGGAAAATTTCCTTCAACATTTAATGGTAAGAAGCAGAGGGCAGATCAGAACAGGATCCTAATCATATGTTTTCAGTCATTCTGTGGAGATAGCACCATTGCAGGTGCAGAGCACCATGGGTGGGCAGAGCTGCATCCTGAAAGCTTTCTTTCCCTTCCTCTTTCTTTTTCTTCCCTTTCCCTACAGTTTTATGAAATGAAATTCAGTCCTTCATAGTGGACTGGAAAATAATTCTGTTCCACTCAAACCTCAATTTCACTGTCAGAGCAAAATCACTTCATTAATCCTGGGTCATATGATTGCTTGAGGCAGATCCATTTGACTAAAGCATTTTTGTCACTTGAATTTGATATCGTGAATCATTCCAGGACTACACCCATTGCAGAGCAGTTTATTTGTATTTGAAGCTACTTATTACTTTAATAATGCTTAACCCAGTTTCTTTCTTTCAGCTTCTAAAGATATATATCACAGGCCTTCCAAACCTAAAACATCACCCAGTCCACGTGTTCCTCCAACCAGAGCAAGTAAGCTTATCAATATTTTGCCCTTTAGTGCGTGAAAGTTTCACCACTTTGAAAATGTTCAAAATTGATGAGTTCTGTGAAGATACACTTGTTGTCCAGGCTGTGCTTCACTGTCATAATCAAATTTTGCTATACAGCTGTCATTGAACATAATCAGCTGGATATTTATACATATCAGTGACACAGAATGGAGATGTGTGGGTTAACACTCGTCCTTAGCCCTTGCACACAGGAAAATCTGCATCTTGATTTCCTTAGAGTGTGACAGAAATATTTGTGGTTTTGAGTTTCTTCTTTAAAAGTGTAAAATGACAGTACTTTGCTGTTCCCAAAACTTTGGATATAGATCTGTCAATTTGAAAATTAGAGGTAAATTTCCATGTTTCTTCTGCTTTGACTGCTTTGCTGACGATTTTTTTTAATGCAGAGTTGATTTAAATGACCAGCAAGTTTTTGGAATATGAAACACCTGTGAAGCACAACTAGGAAGTGTTAGAACTACAACAGTTTACTCTGTAGAAAGCTGTGTTTGTTATTGCTTTTAGGAGTGGAGAGTTGATCTGCCCCTGCACTGTAAAAGTCCCTTTTGTCTTAAGTCTCTGCACTGACATTGTATTGATTGCACTAACAGGAGATCTCTTTGGGATTATTTTAAAATGGCAGAACGAATCCCTAAAAAATTTCTTAGCAGAAAATGAATCTTCTGATTCAGCAGAAAAATTGAAAGACATGTTGAATCATCATGCTCAACAATGTGTTCAATGTGTTCAAAACTTTGCACATCTTCATAAGCCCAAGAATCATCATCCTCCATAATAAATTCAAAACTTTGCTCATGTCCACAGGTCCCAAAGAAAGTTGGCGAGTCCCTTCCAGGCCCAGGGCATCACCAAGTCCAGATGTCCCACACACAAAGCCTGGTACACATTGTTCTTTTGTTGTGCTTGAATATCCAGGGGTTCTTTGGGTTGTCTTTCCTCAGTGAATCAAGTGCTGATTAACATTTCTTCACATTACAAATACATTCTCTGATGATCATTAAATATGTGTTTCCAGGAAAACAGAGGTGATTTCTATTTTTAACATCTGAGTTTTAGCAGTAGCCTCTGCTTTTCAGCCACACAATGTCTATCATGGATTAATCTGTACAGCAGGGTAGACAACACACAAACATCATGAGAAGTTGGAAGAAATTGCATGTCTTTTGTGCCTGTCAAAAGGTGCTTAGAGAAAAACATATTTGAGGGCCTTCTTATATGACTCCAAATATCTCTAACTGAAACCACTCATAGGTTTGTGTGACCTGGTAATGGAATGTCACCTCGACTTAATAGAGATTTACATACTAATGAACAGCCAAACCTCTCTAACTTCTAACAGTTCTGAGAGTATCCATTGAACATTATTTTGAGTGAGTGTATATTCACTAATTTTACAAAGAAAAGAAAAAAAAGGAACGTGTTCCAAATTGAAAACTAAACAGTCATGTCAAAGGGAGTATTTTTACCACTAACTTATGCTCAGCACTAACTCTGTGTATCTTGTTTTTATGGAGTTTTGGGAGTTAGTACATTTGCAGTTGAACAACAAAAGACAGCAGCAGGTAAATTTGTTACCTTGAGCTGGTCATTATTATTTTTTCACTGCTCATTGGGCCAATGTTTATATATCACTAATCTGTTTTTCACATAATCTGTTTGTGGTTTTGAATTGTTTTCTTTTCTACTAATTGAACTACATTCTACTCTGTTGCAGGTATTGAAAGATTCCTAGCTGGTTTTTTGTCTTCACATAAAATTTCTTTCCCTGTCACACGTTGTAATTCCTTTGACACTTGTAGGAGACCAGCACATCATGGGTATTGCAGTTATGGGTTCTGAAATACAGACAAAAATATATTCTCTGTAGTTGTCTGTGCTCTTTCTGGCTTTGTTGCTTGACTCCAGATTTTGCTTACCTGATAAATTTTCTGCTCATGTTTTCATTCAGGATTTTGTTTTCTCTTGAATTCCTGACATGTACCTGACCTGTTCATGATACGTATCTGACCCTCAGTTTTTCAGGCTGTCATGCAGGGATTGTTTTTTCTTTGCAAGCATGAGATATGCAGTGCCTGTGCAACAAACCTAATTTTGTCAAAGTATGAACTCTTAAAACAGATCTTTTCTTTCAGCTGTTAAAGAACCACAACATATTCCTTTTAAACCTAGAGCAACTCCCATCCCGGATGCTCCATACAGGAGGCCTGGTAAATTATCTGGTCTTTTTGAAGCTTCAGTGGATAATTGAACATTTGCTTTTGGGGTGGCAATGGTGGGGGAATAATCATCAGTGCATCAGCTGTCACCTGGTTTTTATTCTAGGTTAAGAAACCTTTGCAGGGATGCAATAAAATCTGACAGAAACTTCAATAGTTCAAGAGTTTTTGTATTTTATGCAGATATTAACAGAAGAAATAATATCAACCTATATATCAAGGAAAGGTTTTCATCAAGGATAAAAAGTTATTTGCAGCTTCTATCTGAACAACACGCTTTTATAGTTAGCACCGTGGTTTTGAAGCTTTTATGAGAGAAACCTCCTAACACTGTTGCAGTGCTTTTTCTTTACATATGCATTTTCACCCCAGATTAGTGTGAGGATTTCCTTCGATTACATTTTGCTTAGATGACTCCCCTTCATAAATCCAACTGGCCTGTGTAATATAATCAGTGATTTCACTGAAGGTTTGTTACTTTTGTTTCCTAACCATAAATTTCTGAGGGTAAATGCCCATTGCTGTTTTAAAACATCCCTTTCCTGTTGTATACAGTATAGTGCTGAAAGGATTTTTGAGAAAAGGAGGAAAGGGAGATTCCTTTCATTATTCAGATAATTTATTGACATTTTTTCCAACAGAGATTCTTCCGACCTTTGATGAACGAGATACTACTATGATTCCTCATATTCCTGAAAGAACAAAGGCAATATTTGGTAACTGTTATTTCATAAATAATTATTCTATTTTACACCTTTTTTAGAGACTATCATCTTAGAGCTTATTATATTTTATTGAAAGCTAATAATGAAATTTTGCTCTACTTGTAGATACTTACGTGCTCTTTGGTTTTGATAAGGGCAATAATGCATGAGTTCATTTACTTTCAAAGGTCCTTTTCCTCCTCTTCTAGCCTTTTCAATCAGGATGATGCAATTCCTCCAGATGTTATCTATTTTCCAGTAAAAGGGGACTTTATTTAAAGAGAAATAGTGATGCTTCACAGAGTAACAGTATATTCTGAGTTAGAAGGCACCCACAAGGATCATCAAGTCCAACTCTGAAGTAAACTGGCCCATCACAAGCCTTGCATTATCACCATGCTCTAACCAACTGAGTTAATCCCCTATTCTTCATGTGAATTGTGGATAATTTCTTTCTAAAATACTCTTCTTCTTCGCTCCTCATGGTTTAATTTTACAGAAAAAAATTCTAATATATCAACAACAGCATAGTCTCCAGACCAGCTATGTGACCATCTAAATCCCACTCTACTTCTTGAAACCATCCTCTCTGCTTTCTTCTAGTCATCCATGCGGGGATGACTTGCTTAAATATATGAAACCTTAGCTGAGTGTTCTTCTTCTTAAATTAATTGTCAGATGTGGACCAAGTAAGGGTCACTGAAGCACTATCTGGGAGCAGGGACATTGCTTGAGCAATCATTGTTCAACCAGTTTTCTGTCCCCAGCTTCAGAGACAGACCTTGACTGTGATTTTCTGAGAATGAAACGGTTTATATTTTCTGAGAATTAAATATTAGTAGGCATTTTATAATCCTCAGACTATGTTTCTTTTCTTTTTGGGGAAGAGGAAATTAAAACTGCTTTTAAACATGTTTCTATTTCAGTTTATATTCCCTGTATGCAATGATACTTAGGTTAGTATTCATTCAGTATCTGTTCATCTAGCTTTATAAAGTGGGTGCCCTGTTGTAAACACCTGAGCTACCTGAGCAATAGTCACACGCAGAAAATGATTCTTCAGAGTAAGGGGGATGAGAACTGCCCAGGCTAAGGCAGATCATTTTGGACTTCTCATACTGGGATAGACCACAGACTAAAAAGTGCTAAGATAACCTTTTCCAGTAAATGATTCCTACTTTTACTTACAAGATTTTTTTTATCTGAATAGTGTGAAGATAACAATATTAAATCGTTCCCACATAAGAACAAATGAATTTAATTTAAAAATCAAGTTTGACATGAATGTTCTGGTGAAAAAGAAATCCTGTCCTCATACACTCATGTGTGGCAGATGAGGAAGACACAGGTTACCACTGTCTCTTTTTGTCCTCTTACCATATGATGATGTTAATGACTATATTCCAGACTGCTTGATTCAAAGCTACAAATTTGTATATATTTTTTTATAAGTCTTCTTGTATAAGTGGCCATTTAACTTGTTTTCCTTACTTTGCAGGAATTCCAGCTTTCAGCTTATTCTTACCTAATTTGCCTTATTCTAGATCAGATCATACTTACGTTCCTCATGTGCTGTGAAAAGCAGTGTGTTTTTTCATTATTGTTTCGGGTACTTTTTGTTTTTATTCCAGCTCCAACTGAAAAACCATTCATTCATACCAAACGAAAAACAACTGAAAGACCAAGAGTACCATACACCAGACCTGGTAATAGAGTCATTATTTGAATTTTGTGTTTAATCATTCTTTCCCCAAGTTTCAGGTTTTGTGCTTCTTAATTATTCCTAGCCAGTGGTGAAACAAATGCATTACACTTCAGATGATCAATCCAAAATAAGCCAAAACGGCACTACAAATAGTAGTAAGATATGTGTAATATATGTAATGGTATTCCTCTGTCTATTACACATAGCAAATGATGACTAAAATATAGTAATGTGGTATTGACAAATTTCTGTGGCTAGGCAGACTGAGTTGTCTGTGATTACTGGTAATCTTGGGTGCTCCTCTGTGAGCATTTTTTGTTAATCTTTCCTTGAAATGCAACGGAACTTCTTTACAATGTGCTTGTGCAGTTAGCTACAGACATTGTCTGCTGTGCTGAAATGAAAACAGCTTTAAAAATAGTTGTGGAGGGCTGTGTGGTTTCCCATTTTTGGTATAAATGAATAGCAGAAGTTAATAGAGAGATAATTATGTCCTTTCAAGATATTCTGCTACTCCTTAGTTTGGGACATTTTACAGGTTTTAGCAAATGCTGCTTTGTTTGGATTACAGATAAATATTCTAAGATTTTTCACATTTTCTCCTTAACAGCAATATATCCGACAACTCCGCAACCAATTTTTACAAAATCTTCTACCACCACTGGTCAATCAAGGGCAACAATGGGTAAATAAGTTTCCTTAACATTAAGATGCAGGTATTTCTAATTTTTCAATGGAGAAATTTCTAGAGAACATGCTCCAATGTGGTATTTATATAACACCATTCCACTATCCTTCATTCTGCTGCCACATGCATGTATCTTAGCTCAGAGGATTCTCATTTCTATTTGTCAAGTAAAGCAAAAATAACCCACAGCTTGTGTCTGATCAGAAGTCAGTATTTGTCTCAGATCTCCAACCAAAGTCAGTGGCCTAATTTTTTTTTAGAGCAAGAACTTTAGTCCCTAACTCAACTTATCCTACAGCACACTGCTGGGACTTCTCTGTGTTTTGGCTAGTCATTTTGTTTCAGGTTCCAGAAAGCCATGGAATTGTTATTGTCTTTTTTTCAGGCATTTGAGGCTTGCATTTTCTGTGGGCTAAGTATGGCATTGGATCATGACTCCTGAAGAATACAATAATAATCTTTTTCCTTTTCTTTCAGCTCCAAAAGAAACACTGCTCATTCCTTCCAAATCCAAAACATCTGTTGGGCCAGAAGTGCCACAAACTAAACCTGGTAATTTACAGTTTGTAACTTTAGAAGTGTTACTGTGGCACTGCCTTAGTGATATTTCTGCTGTCACTGAGTTTTGTGGTCATGGGGCATGCATAATAAGTAGACAGAATTTTGTATCATTGTTCAGCTGAGAACTTGTTCATAAATTATTTCAAAGTGAATGCCCAAGAATTGGATCAATTTCCATGGAAAGCAGTTGGATGGGTTTAGTAGCCATCAAAAAATGTGAGAAATTTAATTAATTTTAATAAAAATGTATTTATGTGCTTACATTCGAAAAGTTCTTTTGTTTTGGGGAATTTTGTTGTTCTGAATACATTTGATTCAATTTCTCAATACTTTTGAAAATTGGGTTACAGAGTTTCAATCCAAGATATTTTACATGCTAAGAGTAAAAGTACCTTCAATACCAGTTTTTTCAATACCAGTGATTTTTGCAGTAACCGTGGTAGATTCAGGGATGCACATCTATAGTGAAGGGTGGTGATATTGAGCTTTACCATGAGGTGATCTATTTCAGTAGAAATTGCTAAGGAGGAAGGTAACAGGAGAAAAATGCAGTTAGGTGAGGAGAGACCACATGTCTATAAGAGCAGCTCCTGATCTTTCCTTCTCTCTGATGTAACCTCTGAATTGATAAAGTTTTATTCTTAGACAAATAGCTTAATGAATAGTTTAGTAATTTCCCCCCTACTTCTTTCTCCTTGTCCATTTTTTATGGCCAAAGAGATTTCAAGCAGAGACCCTGTTCACTCAAGAACTATATTCTATCTATACATACACCATATGTACATATATATTACTGTGAACATCAACTGAACAGTCCAGGAAAAAGATTTCTTTTTAAAATACCTTGTTTTGAAAGGCTGTTCAATAACCAAGTTAGATTCTAAGTCTCAGTTGAATAAGAGCTATTTGCAATCATGTCATAGTTAACAAGTGCCATCTTTTGGTACCACTACAAATTGAGTTTTAGGGAAAGAATTTTAGAGAACAGAATTTAGAGACTTATTTTTTGCCTTTTAAAAATCATTATAAAATTTACATATAAAGTCTAAATCATTATAAAGGTGCATATGCAAAACAAGCTACTGGTAGGAAAAACTAAACAAATGTTTACTGTGGAATATAAATGGCACCTTATAGCACTGCTCCTTATGCGAGTAAGTAGGTTATTTTCCAGCTTCCATATTTTTACCTTACTTCTTTTTTTTTATCTTATTTTATATTATTTTCTTATTTATTGGAAGACAAAGAGTCATGTAGTGTATGCCTCTGCCTGCCAGTCTGTCCTTTTCATCCAGTAATTTAGAGACCTTTCAATTAATTCTTTCAAACTTGAGTGAGATCTGAAAAATGAATACATTACTCACAGCTTCTAGAATTTTTTTGAGAAGTATAAATTAATCAACAAGTATGAGAAAGACCAAAGATTGTCAGAACTCCAGGTTTAGGACAAGTGTTCTGAAGATAGTGGGGGCCCAGCAGAATGCTTGCACTGTCTGGTTGTCAGCATGAAAATACATCCAGACTAATCAGAATGTGCCTGTCTCATGTTTGTTAAAATTGCCCTAGCAGATGTGCAGATAGGTTTTTAGGAAACAATGGAGAGACAGATCCTTCATGAAATCCAACTTCTTTAATTTGCCTTCTCACAGAACAATGGTTTGTTTTTTATAGCTCCAAGGGCAACACACCTGGGATCAATTAACCTTGTAACAGTTCATGTTGTTGATGGGTCCAAAATAACTTTGGGTAATGAGAATATTGCATCAGTTTATTTTTCATCAATCTTTACTTTCTCTGCTTTTGCTATATGGCTAAACCTACACTTTAATCAACAGAAATACTTTAATATATCTTTGTCATGTTCATTTGTTAGTTACAGTCCAGTGCATGTACAAAATGTTGCTGGTTTTAAATTTCCAGCCATTTTTCTTATTCATGTGATTCTTTATAGAAATAAGTACTACATATATGAGGCTGAGGAGTCATGTAAAAAGACATTGCCTTATCATCTTTTCTGGTTTTGTCTGACTTACTAATAATATATATCTTACCAGACTTGGAAAGTCTTTTACATGTATAAAAGCATGATTTTCAGCCAGATTTCTAGCACTGACTCTTTTGTTTATGATTTGCACAGACAGTTTGAATTTCCTTTCCATCAGTGATGTCTTATGTTTAAAAGGAAATAATTTGCATTTGCTAAGCAGTAATATGTCCATTTTCAGTTCCCAATGAAACATACCACATTTCACCCAGGCCCAAAATTGGTCAAGCAACCGAAATTCCTTGGTTTGATACAGGTAATTTTTTAAGATTTTCTTAAGTTGTTGTATTGAGAGTCTCTAGATCTTAAAACAGTTAAATGTTTAATGGTCTGTTCATTTAAAACTGTTTCAAATACATAATATGAAAATTTATTTTTCCCCTTATCAAATATTTTTGTTTATTGCTCTGAAAATGGGATTTGCACAGTATTGCCTCAAATATTGAAGATTATGTGAAGTTTTCAAACAGTATTAGAGCTGTGTGTTGGATCCTCATATGTATATAGTGTTGCAAAAATCGATGGAACAGAGTTCCAACTTTTTCTTACAAAATCAAAATCTGTAAAACTTCCCCAATCTAAATGTTAAAAATGAGCAATATGTTCTGTCCTGTATTTAATCTGATGCTTTGGAGAGGCTGGATTAAGTGTTATGGGTCAAAAATTTACTTGTCTTGAATATCAAATAGCCAGCTCTACTTAAAAAATCTGATTTACAGATGTTGCTAATTGGGTACAAGACAACAGTGACTACTGCTTATGCTTTCAGCTTCCACAGATCCCATAACATCTAGAGTATCAAAATTATTTTGCAAGTGAAAGGCAACAATAAAAAAAGGTTGAGGGCTTCTGATTTCAACCTTTCTGATGACACTGTTCTTCAGCTGCCCTGCACAGTGTCTGCACTGAATGCTCCCAGTTGTTTTCTCAGCAATATTTTAATGTTTCATAGTTTTAGCTAAGTCTTTGGTTTGGGGGGGGGTTCCGTTTGGCAGTTCGGTGTTTTATTTTGAGGTTTTTTGTTTGTTTGTTTTTTACAGAACCTAATTAAATGTCTTAAGGCCATGGATACCTTGCAGAGCTAACTCTGTATCCATATACAGTTGGGTAACTGGCTGTAAATATTTTACATCTTTTTTCCTAAACCTACATATGAATGTAACTGGTCAGACTGCATGATGGAGCCATCTGGCCACTAAAGAAACTAGCATTTTCCACATGCATTTTGGATTAGACCTCATAGAACTCTCATGTGTCCATTTTGCTGTATCACATTGGTGCATGGACCTTTTTGTCTGGCAAATTGCACTGCACTGTCCCTGTTCTGTTACACACAGCATTGAAACAGGAACCTTATTTCTTTTAGCACCTCATAAAACTCGTCTCACTTCTGCAAGACCACAGCCTACGGATAAATCACAGACCAGACCTGGTAATAACTGTTTATTCAGTCTGGGATGGGGAGGAGACTAAATAGTTAATTAATTTTATCTATTCTTAGTGGAATTTTAAGTTGTTGGGAGGGAAAAAAGGGATATTTTTCAATCAATTAATAATTCTAGTGGTAAAGCCTTTCCAAATCAGAAAGAAAAAAGAAAAAGAAATGAAACCAAAACTATGTGTGTCATCACAGCAGGTGTTACTTCTTTTCTAACATGGAATTCTTGGCATCACATAGAAGTCTGTTGGGTACCCTTCTCATGGAACTTCTTTCTTTTTTCTTCTTTTTCCTTTTTTTCTTTTGAAACTCTCTCACAGCTTTTCGTAAAACCACACTACCACCACTCAGAACAAAAGCACCTGGACTGCCTGAACTGCCAAAGTGGATTATGCCAACAACAGGTAGAGTTCTGGGTTTGGGGTGTTTTGGTGTTTTTTTGTTTTTTTTTAATTTATCAATAAAAGACAGGAATGTGACTTCCCCAAGTCATCTTGAGCCCTGCAAAATATCTCACTGTGTTTTATTCTAGAATTTAATTCCTCAGAGTGCCATGTGTAATTGCTTCTACTGATCTTGTTATACAATCCCTGAGGGCGATTATGAAATTATATTGGCACTCAGTCTGTGTAAATTTACAGATTTATTAGTTTGTGGCTACTCTTTACTAATGTTTTCTAGATGTCAGATCCACAATAAGTACTGAAAAATGCTTCATTGGAAAAGATCACCCATTTGTTTGAGCCCAAGTCAGGAGGTTTGGTAGGGAAGCCTTAAAGCCAAGTATCTCTCTAGTTACTGCCTGTGCTCCTGGTGTGTTCACATCAGACCTACTCACACTCAGACCATGCAGTATTTGGACTGTATTTGAAATATGCAGGCTTGGATACTTCAGCACCAAAAAATTCCATGTTGGTGGATGGCAGACAGCAGTGAGAGCTTCAATTTACATAACCAACAGACAGCAAACATCCCTAACCACAAAGATTTATTACAAGTACATGTCTTCTTGGGAGAAAAATAATTTATCCTTTTTCAGTTGTACTTGATTTTTCCATCCAATCAACATAATATTTTCAGTGATAATTCATCATAAATCCATACTTTTTTATTTCATGGAGCATTGATTTATTATATCAATATAAATAGCATTGGGGATTAATTTTTATACAGCCATTGGTTAATTAAATATATACTTTTGGGATTTTTCACCAACAGTTCAAGTTTAAAATTATAAATGATATAAATAAATAATGTACATATTCAAGGCAAATATTTGGCTGACACTCACTAGAAGTTCTATTGTCCCATACTATTGCTGACTCCTGTTACTATTTCTATGCTAGCTAGATTAGGATAGCCTGAGTGATATTCCATCTATTAAACATTTTTGCCTGTGTAATGTTTCTTTCTGTTATATTTGGCAATTTAATACCTGCTGCTGATCCTAGAATGCCTTAAGCTGCTCATTCCTGTACCTTTTCACAAGCCCACTATGTTGTTAGGAATGGTTAAAACTCAGCAGAGATGGTTGTATATTCAAATTGAATTAAATTTAACCTGTTTAGAGTATGGCATACATTTCTGTACTACATTTGGAGTGAATGCCTTCACTAGAGGTACGAGTTCTTTGACCTTTTATAGTCCTTCTAGTAAATTAAATGAGGCCATCAAATTCTAGGACATCAGAGCCAGTTAAAGCATTAATTGCCTGATTTCAGTAGTTGTGGCTCAAAAGATTTTGTTGCTAACTAGCACTGGAAATCACCTTATACAAGTGAGCTTTCTAATGACTGATTACTGGAATAGGAGAATGCACACAGATCTCCAGGAGTGATCACATGATGAAATTATGCACAAACACACAATTACATCACACAGTACATTGAGCTTTTCTCTTCTCCCCTGTAGGCATAACCTTGGCAGAGCTATTGGTAGGTTATTAAAAACACCAGCAAAAATTAACACATGCTAAGTAAATCAGTAGTATAAACATAATAGTAGTAAGCTGCTACATGGAGTTTTATGTGCTTCAGGCTGGTTTAAGTTGCTGAAGTATTGTTTTCAGCAATCATATTGTAAGCAGCCCTCTTGGTGTGCCCATCATTTGTTATTATTTCCATGTCTTTATAGTAGTGCCTGTTGCCAGGAAGAACTAGAGTTTCATTGTGGTAGATGGTGTCAGAAGTCACCACAAAACTACTAATTACTGGGCATGCCATGTGTACTCACTGGTAAATAAGTACCTTCTTTTAGAATTCTTCTGAAAATGATACTTCCAGTAGTGGTTTCCATTGCCAAGTTAAATAATTTTTTCTCTAAGTTAAAGAAACATGCTGTAGATGTCTCTTAGCTAAATTTTGTGTGCTGCCAAGTAAGCCCTTTAAGTCAAAGTGTCCAAAGTACCAAAGGCCTTTGCTATCTCCTGCCCACTTTGTACGTCCAACCCCACTGCCACAACAGCTCATTGACACATTTCTGTGAAACTGCACCTTTCTTCTGAGAAGTGTAAGAGAAATCACCTATAAATTTCATACATTTATGTCATCTTGAGAGGGGACTGCAGCTTGTCACTTTTCAGTCTGTACTTTTCTTGATGATCAGTAAGTGAAATCCCAAGTCTTCTGTAAGGCAAGTACATCACAGTATTGAGCAGGTGTCTGAGACACAGGGCTGACTGTGCCCACAAAAATAAACTCACACAAAAAGGAATTCAGGTAACCAATTAAAAAAATCTTCTGTATCTCCTAAGCAATGTGCCGTTAACTATGTATTGCAAAAAAATTCCTAAGTCTGCAAAAGAGACTTGGGAAAGAACTCTATAACCTGGAACCCAAAATCCTACCAGCTGAGCAAAGACAAAAAAGGTTCTGTTTTCACTCTTTGCTGTGGTTGGCTTATCAAAATCCTGAACTTTTGACCTCAGATGATCAGAATTTTTAAGTGGGCTGTTAAGAATATGCTCTGTATGTGTAACAATATGTTTTCAGACTTACCTTTAGACATTACATCACTTATTGGACACCAGTTTGGATCTTTTCATTCCTTGCTGGGCTGGCACTGCTGTTGATTGTGCTCCATTTCTTCCTCCTGGCTGGGCTTGTTAGCCTCAGTGCAAAGATGTTTCACCCCATGCAGGGAGGGCCTGGCAGCTGCAGGGCCCAGGTGATAAGCCATGGAATTTGTTTTTTCCAGCACCAGCACATGGGGTTGTGGCTGGTTTCCTGGCAGGCAGACTGGGCTGTGGAAAAGAGGCAGGGATTGCTTCCTCATGGCTAGCATTCCTTTTAGGTTTTTTGTCATGTTTTAGCCATTTTCTCTAGAATGCCATTTTATTCAGATGGCTTTTCATGCTGGTGTACCTAACTTACTGGGTTGTTTTTTAATTTAATCCTAACCATGTAAATACTGCTCCTGATCTACTGAGCTTTCTGACAAATGTCAGCAAACAGACTTTGAGCAACATTTCTATTTCCCTTGTGAAAGGGAGGCATACAAGGTTTTCATTAAAATGACCATTAACTTTTTGTTCTATTTTCTTTTTATTTTTTAAACTGTGTGTGTATAGCCAAGTTCCAGTGGAACTCAAGTATAAAGGATTTCAGTTTATTTTATCAAGGGGACTTTTTTCATTATTTCCCTTTAAATGATCCACCCTTCTAATAGTATTTCTACAATTAAAGACATCAGAACCAGGAGAGATTAGTTTAACATGTTCCAGACCCCGTGAGTGTTTCCAGGAAAAAATATAGAAAAGACATATGCAAGTAATAGGTCTATTCTAAATTCTGGCTAAAAGTTTGGATGAATGTGATAAGTGCTTTTAATAAGCAAGTTACATTTAGTAGAATAAGACAAATGCTATGACAAATACAGAAGACTTTGGTTGTGCAGGTACCTCTGTGAAAACACAAACTTTTATGTCACTTTAAAGCGTGTTGAAATACTTAAAATAGGAGACTCTGTCAACATGAAGGTATTGTGGTTTGAAACTTTGACTCATTTTTCATTACTACTTTACTAATGTCAGAACAGCAGTGCATGTTTCTGAAAAGAAAACAAAATTACTTCTTCCACCTAGAACATGTGCAATATTTTGTTCATTCTCAGCTGGCATAACTCAGAAAATATTATTAATCTAAATTAGATTCTAAGAAGCGGAATAGAGATAGGCTTTCTGTAGAGACTGTAGCATGCACAAATAATTTAGAATTGTAATATACACTTAGGTGATTTAGTGTGGATTATTCAATGTGCAACCACATTTTGTTGATATGTTCACTTTAAGGTGAGCTGAGAAATGAAACATGCTCTAACTATACCTCATGATGTACAAGATTATTTTTATTTTTTTAAGGTTGGTACTGGTCTTCTCATGCCTTTTCTTCCTTGAACATCATTTACATGAAACATTGATTATCACTCTGGTGCTTTGTATAGCTGAAGATCTAATTAATCTTTTTAATTACCTGAAGACAAATTACAGTTATATAAAACCATATGACGTGTTCAGATATTTTAGACACAGGGATCAGGTCACCTGCATCCATTTCCCAGCTTCCTGCAAGTTTTACTCCCAGCTTACTTTAATCTTCGGTAAATTATTTATCATGTATGGACTGTGGATTTGTAATGAACATGCAACAAAAATGGTCAAATAGTAAAGTAATTGAAAAATTATCTGCTTCATACCATTAAAATACTAGTGAAATATCAAAACAAATCGAGGCCCAGATTATAAATCTATGAACTCTTTAGCTGAAGTGATTAGATCATGTTGGAACAGGGTTGGAATTTGATAATTAAAGTAATATTGAGATTTTTTTTTTTTAATATGACAAATTTTAGGGGTTTTTGTCTTACATTCTTAGCAAGGGTGCAGGGGGGTTTTCCCACAAACATGATGAAGTTGCAATGCATCTTCTTGCTTTACTGTATATACACTCTTTATAAAGCAAATACATTTGCTTTATGTAGAGACAGGATATTAATTTAACATTCTGGCTGTCCTATAAATACCAGCATGTGAAACAGTTGTTCTGTACCAGGACTTGTGTTGATCTTTTAATGCCACCTACTTTTTTAAAAATGTGTTTATATGACTTTTAAGTAGGACTTTCTCTTATATACAAACTGGATGTTGTGTATACTTTGTCTCCTGTACTCCAAACATGGTGAATAATTTGGTCTAGAATTGCTCTAACCATTCAATATGGAGGATGACCAGAGATCATATAATGGGGAGAAGGAGAGCTTTGCCCTTTGCAGGAATCAATGGACATTTTACTCTTTACACTGAAAAACTAGAATGTTCTCTCAGCTCATTTTTCCACAAATAATCTTGGTTTAACTCATCTGTTACCTGTTCATCTTATTAATTTTCTCTTTCCAAATATATTTTACTCGAGGAATGTTTAAAATTAAACTGCAGACTTGGTAGAACCAGATCACTTTCCACTTACCTGAATAAGAAGATAATGGATATCACCAAGTTATCAGTAAAAACATAGATGAGACACATGTTGGTTATGCACATGATGTCAGCTGGAGTTTGAATATATTCAATACACAAGGATACCATGACTTGGTGCCACACTGTAGGTACTTATTTCATTTCTTTTTTTTTTCACAGATGACTTTTACACACCTGAAGCTACTGCCAGACCAATTGACATGGATGTCAAAAGACCTCCAGAATATGTTGACACCTGGCAAAGACCAATTTCTGGTAAGATTAATAAAAGTAAACAATAGAACAATTTTTAACAGTTGTTATTAAAATAAAAACGCTGTCTTTTCTGCACACAAAGCACTTCCACTGAGAAGAAAAAATAATTCATAATCATCCTCATCAATACACATTCTTATGGGTTCAGGATGCTACTAAAAGAGATAAAAGTAAGAATAATTTATGGCCACTACTTAGTCACTTATGTATGCTTAGTCACAACATATGGTAGAAATTTTCAGCACCAGAGCTGTATCCTTATGATCCAACAGCTACAATATTGTAAGCACTGGTTTTTTTCATGGTAATATTTTCCACATAGCAAAGGAGAATCAGGTAGAAACATAACCAACTTGTACTTCCATGTATGAGGAAGTTTCATTGAATATTGGGATTGTTGGGCAAATTAGAACATTAGGCTTGAAGGAAAATAACAATGTGGAGTAAATCAGGTTACAGGGGTTTTTTACATGTATAATACAAGACTTGTAACGTTTTCTCTTCTGGCAAGTCTTGCAATTATGTTTTCAAAGCAATCAAAATATTTAAACTGAAACATACATACAATAGCTAAGTACCCTGATGTGTAAAGAATGTCTCTGTTTCATAAGCATAATCAAGCACAAAATCTGCTTTAGCTGTGGTTATTTCTGACATAGAAAAATGCAATCTTTTGTTTTATCTCTTGTATTTGCTACTCAGCTGCAGATGTTTTTTTTAGGTCACTTCTTCTTTGAGAACATGTTACTGCATTTTAAAACACTATTTTATAAACTGCTATGTGTTCCTAATCCCCGTTGGATTTCCTTTGCACCTAATTTACCTCTACAAATATAAGAACCTATCTTGATGGCCAGGTTCTGATGTTTTATCCTTTTTTAGTTTATTCAGTCTGACCACTGTACTTTGCAAAGATTAAATCTAGTGTGATGTACTATTAGTAGCAGCTGAAGGCAAAGTGTAAACATGAAACAAGTATGATACTCTGCACTTTTTGTTACTGAATGTCAGGCAGTGGTGTTTCCTTAAGTAAATCTAACTTGTGATTTGCAGAGACTTGAAGGTTTTTTATGCACGTAGATTTGAGGGGACATTAAGACCAACTTTTACTTGTTTGATGACATTTGATGTCTAGAGTTAAGGTTTTAGAGCTTTGAGGTCAGTCAATACCTTGAACTGTAGTCATAAAAGGCAGTTGGGTATGGTTGTGAAATTAGCTACCACTGTTTAAAAATTTTCTTGTATAAGTGCAGTCCCATCTCTCTTCATGTGGCCTTAACATGTACATCAAACTTCATGGAATCATGGACTGGTTTGGGTAAGAAGGAACGTTTAAAGATCAGAGTTCCACTCCACCTGCCTTGGCAGGGACACCTTCCACCAAACCAGGTTGCTCCAAGCCCCATCCAACCTGGCCTTGAGCAGTGCCAGGGATGGGGCAGCCACAATTTCTCTGGGCAACCTATTCCAGTGCCTCACCACCCTCACAGTAAAGAATCTCTTCCTAATATCTAATCTAAACCCAACTCTCTTCCAGTATATATTATTATTTAATATAAATCTACCCTTTAAATGGTTTAAAACTGTCTCTCCTCGTCCTACCACTGTTAGAAACCCTTTCTCCATTTCTCTCACAAACAGGTTGCACTAAAGTCTCTCTGGAGCCTTCTCACTAAACAACCCCAATTCTGAGTTTCTTCATAGCAGAAGAGCTCCAGCCCTCTGATGGATTTTGTGGCCCTTCCATGGGCTTGCTCTAGCAGGCCCATGTTGTTGTTTTGCTGGAGACCCCAGAGCTGGATGCAGCACTCCAGCAGAGGGGTAGAGTCACCTCCCTCGCCCTGCTGGCCACACTCCTTCTGGTGCAGCCCAGGATACAAATGGCTTGCTGGGCTGCAAGCCCACATGGCTGCTTTGTCTCTAGTTTTTCATCCACCAGTATCCTCAAGTCCATACCTGCATAGCAGGGCTGTTTTTAATCTCTCATCTAGCCAGTGCTGAGCCTGGTGATTGCATCCAGTCCAGGAGCTGGATTTTGTGCTTGGCTGTGATGGACTTCAGGAGGTTTGCATTGGCCACTGCTCAACCTGCCAGGGTTGTCTGGATGGGATCCTTCCCTCCAGTGTCCACTGCTTGACCAGCTTGGTATCATCCACAGAATTGCTGATGGTGCACTCATTCCCATTGTCTATGTCCCAGTAAAGATGTCTGCCCTAAGAGGCTGCTCATCCTTCTCTTTCATCAAGAGAGTCTGAGTTAGGGCTCCCAGTCCATAAAGAAGCCTAGAGATTAATTAAATAAGAACATTTCACCATATTGTTGTCCTTACAAGAACTTACACTCACAAAATCTCTAAATTCTGTTGTGCATCCTAGTTTACAAGTTCAGTCTCCACACACTGGTAATTAGATTTTGTAGCATCATCGACCAGCACCCAAATCATTGCTGGAAGTTGCAGAAGGGAAAAGTAGGAATTCTTGTTTTTCCAGAGTACACTACAGTAGATTCAATTGTGACCCAGTACTCTGAATGGGATGGTTTGGTTTGCCTGCAACTATTGTAGTTGTGCTGCTTAGAAAATATTATAGAAACCACTGGCAAGTCAATACTTGCATATTTTTACTTCATAAATACCTTGGACAACCCCTTCTCTAATTATGGGCAGGGGGGAAAGTAATGATGAATACAACCATATAGTAATATCTAGGATATGATGACATATATACAAAAGTTTATTGTATTTTTTCTGGCCTTAAGCATATTTTTTTCATCTCCATCTGGAAATTAAGAATTACTATGAAACCTACAAATGCTATTTTCAAAACCACTACATCCTCCTAAATTAGATAGAACATTATTTTCTGTCTTGATCTGAGTGATTTTAAAAAAATAAATCCACTGTTTTATAAGTGACTACAAGAGTCCAAAAAGGAAAAGGGAAGAAAGAGAGATGGTTGTATATTGTAAGTATTTCCAAAAAAGCTCTCCTAAATGAGTCTTTGGATCTGCTCCCTTCTCGCCCACAGTCTCTCTATTTATAGGGTAAGCTAAGGTCTGATATGCAGGACCTGAGGTACCTTATGGAGCCAGTAATTCAGTGTCAGGCAACTTGCAGAGTTGTTGACATTGGCAACTTTATGAGAATTATACTACTCTTGAGGATTTTCTCCTTTTTGGTACAAAAAGGCTTTTGTTACATAAATGTGTTGCACATATCTCCTGGATTTTTTAAGGAAAGAAGGGCAAAGGTGAATAGTGGAACAAAAATCTTTTCCTTTGCCTTTCCTTTTCATAATAAAATCCTTCATCATTGTCTGGAAAATACAGAAAAATTATTTGTAGGAATGAATTAATGGGCTTAGGTTTTCCTTTTAGACCTCACTGTCAGAAGAAATTATCAGGTAAATGTAATGGGTACTGGCTGGAGCTGCACATTGAATTAACCAAGTTGGGTGCTTCAGAAATTTCGACAACAGTGATTGTCTTTAGCCATGTCATTGTATGAGGTGACAGTAACTTTTTTCAGTTTTGAATGACATAGATTAAAGTGTTCCTAATGATAATTTCATTTTCTTACATGTTTTGCTTCAAGCTGAGGGTGGCCGGTTGTATTAGTCAGAAAGTAAAAAAGGGCAGAAATTTTGTGAGTAGGATACTGAAGATGTTTCCTTGCACATTGAGGTGGTGTTTGTTGTGTGAAGATGTATCTATTTGAATGCCAAAAAATTACTGTCAACAAAAATGAGTAACTACACAGAAAGTGAGTCACTGAAACACTTGCACAAAATCTCAAAGGAACTACATTTTTTCAGTGTAAACTTTGTTTAAAACTTCATGGCACACGGTTCTCAGAGATTTAAGGCTAAAAATGCAACTGAGATCATCTCCTAATCTCACCTCTCCACCTTTGATATTAAATCAGACGTGAAACATTGCTTGAGAAGTCAGAATACAACTTCTAGTGGGTTTCTGATTTTATGGAATTTGAGGTTAAATAACTTATAATGCTGTCTTGTAATGTCATTCAGTGACTATACCACCTGGCCCTCAGCACCCTCCTATACCTCCTGCCAGACCTACACCAATGAGAAGAAAACCTCTGCCTCCTAACACCGTGACTGGTAAACCAGGGAGTCCAGGTATTTCAGCCTTTTCAGCATAATCATTTTATTGTGTGTGAGATAATACCAGCTAGCAGGGTATAGGAGAATTCTATAGCATAGATTTCTTTGATCTGTGATATCAATAGAAATCAGTCTTTTGGAACATACAGGCCTTGTGTTTTTTGTCTTCTTACAAAAACTTTATTTCTTTTTTTTTTCCCCAACCTAATTATATAGAAATCACACCTAGTAAGGAAGCTGAAAGCAAAATAGCACACTCCAAGTCATTCTTTAAGATCAACCTTAAGAATATTTCATGTCTACTAATATCATTTTTTGCTATTAAATGTGCATGTTGGATGGGAGATGTTGACTATTGTGCTTCAGTGCCTAGTCCTAACTGGTTGTTTGTTATGGAATTGCTCATATATATATATAGGGTACATCCATTAACCACTGCAAAAAATGAGCTAATAGTCACCCAGACAAGTAACTGCACTGGGAAGTAGAGCAAGCTGAGTTGTTTCATGTGCAGAGTTTAGCTTGATTATTGTGCTGAAGTATTCTGGCTTCTCAGTAGTGGTTTAAGAGGACATAGAAAATTTCACCTTTCCTGTTTTATTTTGAGTTAATCCTGAAGCAGGTATTCAGTATCCACATGGATGTTCTGTCAGTGGATTCTATATAAGAATCCTTAGGCTAACATTATTCCACGTAGTCAGAAACTATCATCTGCTTAAGCTTAACATCATGACAGCTTTTTTCCTCTTCATATTGTTATCTGCAGTTCCTTGGAGATATAAAGGTCTTTATATATTAGAATATACAGCTATGTATGAATATACAGCTCTACTGGATTTCCTATTGTGGTGTTTTTTTTGTTTGTTTGTTTATTTCATTTGGGACTTTATCTGCTATTAAGGTTCTAAAGACCTAAATAATATTTTAGTATTTTGTGTGGCAGATGAGTAGCAAGAATCTCCAGGATGGATGAGACAATCTATATGTTTATTCATCAACACAGCCAAGATTGAGATACTGTGTCTGTACTTGTTGTTGGGTGGTGTTTCCTTAGTACTAGTTCCCAGAAAACAGAAGACATCATCAGTCTTAAACATGATATATTTTCTTCTGCCTACATTGGGGTCTACACTAATTCTGTCCACTAACTGTCTAATTAATTTACCAGTGTTTTGAAATTTCAACAAAATTTTCAATTTTTCCTGACAGTGGAGGCCAAGTTATGGGGTAGTCAGTATTTACCATACCTTCCTAGGCTTTCAAGATGGAATAAATTGCTTAAATGATCTGGTTCTTCCTTGTGGGGACAGAAGATTTTCCTTCTTCTGTGTTTCCTAGTATTTTATCCAGCTTAGTTTTAAACGTTGTAATTTTGTTTCTTCTGGTTCCCTGGAGAGAGAGACAGTTCCAGTGTACCAACAGGAAAAATTTGCCTCAATGTTCTTCTTGGATTTTTCCTGTCAGAATTCTGTCCTATTTCTCATTAACACTGTGATTAATTCCTTACTTGCATCTTTCTAACTCATCCAGTGGATATTATGGAAAGGTTTCTATGCAGACATTAAGTCTCCTGAATGGGTAAAAAGAAATGGAAATGAGAGTTCCAGAAACTTTGTGAAACTGAACTCTAGCGAGAATCTTTCAGATTTCCACTTCATTAAGAAAATTAGTAGAAAGTAGGGATTTTTGTTGCCTTCAGCTTGGCTCTCCAGAGTTCTGCCTTCAGTTGCCACATTCTGTATCATATGTGATGGGGAAGTAACTACCTTATGTAGTCCTTGACTCTTCATGGTTGAGATTTTTGCTGTCATATCATGGTTATCTGGGAGTATCTGCATGTTTTATAAATTTAATTCTTGTCTTTTACAGCTGTTATGCAAGAAATCAAGACCTTTACCATGGATTGTTTGCCTCTTAGAAACCTGTTTTCTTTATTAGGTGGTAACAGCTGAAGAATAACAGCAATGTCACATAGTCTAAAATACTTTTTTTAAATAGTTGTCTAATTACAGGTGATAATATTGCCTCTATCAGTTAGTTTCTATCCAGACTTATGGAACCTACTACAGAAATGAGTTCAGCAAGAAAACTTTTCTTCTTGAGTAATATAGTGCTATAAATGTTGAAAATGCTGGACTTGGCTGCATTTTCTTTGCTTTCATTTGAAGTGTATCTTAATTTCATTTAATGTAAGCTCCAGTACTGTTCTGTGGTTAAACTCTTAAGACCACAGTTAAGGACTTGGTGTTTATCACTAGAAATGTTCCAGCACCACTAATGTATGTGCTGTATTGAGAGCAGAAATTAATCTTACCTGTATTTGAGGGAAGAATCCAGGTTTCAGTTGCTGACTTCAGCTATTGTGCCTTGCAACTCAGGAAGAAATGTGCTCTTTCTTCAAGGAACAGCAGTGTCAGTGCTGGTCATTTTGCATCCTTTTAGCAGTCTTCGTAGGATGGTTTTGTGCATTAAACCAGGTTATATTCTAGCCAGCTAAAGTCCTCCAAGACAACCTCAAAGTAGCAAAGAAATTTCTTACTGGGTTTCAGGATTAGATTATGTTTGCAACTAGCACAGTGCAGAACTTTCCTGAATCCAGCTGAGGGGTTACTAGGATTTGAATGAAAATACTTGTTGCATGAAGCAGTTGTCACAAACTGAGTTCTCTTAGAAAATGAGAAAGCTGTTTGACTCCTTCAAATGCTGAATGTCTTGTTGCTACAAGTCCCTCCATCTGTCACTATAGCTAAGCCTGCTGGACCAACACCACCTGTGAGGACAGGAACATTATATAAGACACCAACAGCTTTTGCAACTCCAGAGTATTATGGTAAGCATGTTACAAACACTTCTGGGGTTTTGTTTTCTTTGTTTTGTTTTTTTTTTTTGTTTTGTTTTGTTTTGTTTTTTTTGGTTTTTTGGGTTTTTTGTTTTGTTTTGTTTTTTTTTGGTTTTTGTTTTTTGGTTTTTGGTTTTGGTTTGGTTTGGGTTTTTTTA
>JAWWEY010000001.1:16161383-16208357 GCA_035582745.1 Loriotus luctuosus | reverse complement strand
GGGTTTTTGTGAGTTTTTTGGTTTGGTTTTTTTTTTGTTTTGGTTTGTTTTTTGTTTTGGTTTGGTTTTTTTTTGGCTTTTATTTTTTGTTTTTTTGGTTTGGTTTGGTTTTTTTTCTGTAACTACCATTAAGGTTTCCATTTTTCTTTTGCTTCCCTTCCTTGAACTTTATTGATGCGTTGTATATTTAACATAAGAAAGTATTCTGTCTGGAGTGATTCTGATTTCTTTTATGCCTTCCACTTTTCTGATTTGGCTGAGATCTAGCTTCCCTTCTTGTACTCATCCTGGTACTTGAGAACATGACAAGGCTTCCATCTTCCTAGAAATCCATACATGCTTAGTAGGCTTTCAATACTACTCTGTGACCATTTAAATCTGTGCAAGGACTGGACAAGGCACTTCTTTTCCTGGATATTTCAATTTTCCCAGGACATAAATTCAGCATATTATTTGTCAGTGACTGACAGTGCTTGTCATAGATGTGATGGCCTCCTTTATTTGATCAAACTGCCACCATTTAAACTGAAAAAATGGTAGTAGTGCAGTCATAGTGGTCAGTGGGTAATTTGCCCTTTATAAAACTGGGAGTTGATTACAAATTCAGAGCTAAGTCTTTCCAAGGTGGCATACAGTAATGGGCTTGGAGGAGGATGTGCTTAGAATTTTTGGGCCCAAAAATGCAATTCTTAGTATATTGTCATGAATCATGCTGCTTCTAATTTTCCTGGATTTGTAGTAATACTTAAATTCTTGTCTCCTTACAATGAGTATGAACTTAATGTGGCCCACAGTGCCCAGTAAAGCATGCTGGATGCTAGATTTATTTAAAAATTCTTGTTGGGAAGCACTGTGTTTTATCTGTTGAGGTCCATTGTAGTATTTGCATCATGTTCAGTGTAGTGGCTGATTAATACAACATTGTATCATGAATCCTGACTGCTTTAGCACATTTCTCTTCTCCAGTGTATGTGCTTTCAATTTCCTTCAAATTTTGTGGAAGTTGTACACTCTGAAGACAGATTTTTTTTAAATTTCCTTATTGTTATTTTTAGAGAAGTTACTGTGCCAATGTAATAGTTCTATATATCCCAGGAACATCAAAAAAGCTCCAAGCTAAACAGCCAGCACAGTGCAAAAAAGATCATTTTTCCATGGCTGACCTTTTTTCTTCTTTACCAAAAAAAATTATATTAAAGCAAATGCAAGACAATGGTCTAAAAAGTATTTTACATGTATTGCATGAATTGAATCCAGCAGCAGTCATGAAATCTGTCATTTTGATTATGGCTGGCTGTAGTAGCAGGTAAGCACAGGGTTTACACAGAATCACAGAAAAAACACCTAAAATGAAGAGCCAGTTCTGCCACCAAATGTCTACCATTTATCTATTCTGATAATTATTTAAAATGCCGAAAGAACTGTGAAATACTGCGGTTCTAGCACTGAAACTTTGTATTTATTGCAAATGATAACTGTGTTTTCTACAGTTGATGCAACAGTCTTCAGCTCAAGTCCTACATCAGAAACGGATTCTTCAGGAAAACCAAGGTACCAAGGTAGGATATTCATAGCTATGGTATTTTTATTTCAGGGAGCATATGAAGTCTGAGCTATCTTGCATCACATTATCTTACTTGGTTATTCAAAAGCCAACATTTTATTTGATTCTGTGTCACTTTAGTGGCAGACATAAAAGCTGCAGTACAAACCAGCATTTTCTGGACTAAAGTTGTTGCTCCTTCTGGTGAAACAAAAGTGTATGTCTTTGTATTAGCATACCCTTCAAAATCTGCAAGTAGAATTATAGTCTCATTTTACTCTAGAAAAAATAAAGTTGATTTTTTAAATTTTGTGACAGATTTTAATTCTTTCGAACAGTGTGTATCACCTGCTAATAGCTTCAGAGTGCCATTTCATCAGTGGTGCCAGTGGGAAGGGGGTGAAGCAGTGCAGATTCCAGGTCAAACAACAATAAGTAAAATTTTAAAAACAAGCAAATAAACCAAAAAACCAACAAAAATATAAAACCCAAAACAAAAATCAGAACAAGCAGCTTAATATTGAATATATGGGGTTTATTCTGAAAGTTTTGTGTTTCACTTGTGCAGACTTTTGCTTGGTGTGCTGAGATGGATGTTGTGCACCAGGTGAAATTAGCACTGCCATTTTGTAAAAACACTCTATTGAATAACAGCTCTTTTCTATATTGTTCTTAGCCCCCCATGTCAAGTACATGAAGAAAGATGATGATGTGCCTTGCTCCATCACAAGCTCTCTTGAACATTTTCCTCAAGAAGAAGTTGGCAGCAAGGAAGAACCCACTCGTCCTCCGCAGAATCCTCCAACCAACCTCACCGTGGTGACTGTAGAGGGATGTCCATCCTTTGTCATATTGGACTGGGACAAACCAGATAATGACACTGTGACTGGTTGGTCTGATTTCTTTCCTTCATTGTGTGATAATACAGTATTTCCAGCTTAATTTACTTTCACAGTAGTTTTTTGTCATTTAAAAGTACTTTAATCCCCAGGGATTAAAGGAGCTCAGTGGTTTGGGGTATTCTTGTGCTACTGTCAGCTCCAGTGTGGATAAGAAAATGCTGCTAGATTATAACAAGAGTTACACAACAAGGATCATTGGTGTCAGTGATGACATGAAAAGATACTTAAGAAATATGACTCTGTATCTCCTCCAATTTTCTGGCTCCTCTCTGTACAGGATCTGGTAAGATCTAGGCAAGAAGTTCCAACAATGCAGCAGCATATCTAGATGCACACACTTAATGGTGGCATCCTTCTTGACCTGAGACTGTTGTTTCACAGTGGGCCAGGCACAATCAGAGCTTACACCCACCTAGTAAGTCAGTAGAGCTTTGCCAGCATAATACTTGCAGTATTATGACCCACTGCAAGAGGGTCAACAAGCCCACTCTGTTAAAAGAATCTGGTTTTCTTTCATTTCTAAAGGAAGGAGTTTGTATTAAGAATAAATCCCTGTGAGTCATGCAGGGCTCAGCACACAGACAGGTAAACATGCAAGATGGCCATTCTTAATTCTTCCGTCATCTTCTGTATTTCAACATTAGCTGACAAAAATTGAACATTGAAGTTAACTAAGAACTCAGTAATGACTCATCAAAATCAATTCTGAATTCAAGAGAAGCCATTGAATCCTGTTTTCTGAAAACAGTGATTGCTTCATATTGGCGCCAGTACGACATTACTTGTTTAGACAGGCTGAAACCAGTTTTGCTGCCATCTCTTTCTATTTTTGTAGTTTATGCATGTTTTTCCAATCATCTTATTTGGGCATCACATCTCTTTTTTTAAAAATACATGTGCTGTTTCAGATAGAAAGGTGGAAACAGAAATCACAGTTTGTTGTGTCCTTTTGCTTTTTGAATGCTTACCTTGCTTGACTTTAACTGTGTGCAAGGGCTTTCATTGGGTACGCCCAAAACCGAAGCATAATGGAAAGGTCTGACAAATAACAACCAAAACAGTGATCACACTCACCTCCTTGTTTTCATAAAAACCTGCAAGTGTCAGGAACCAAGACCATTCTGCTCATGCTTTGCTTGTTTGTGTTGCCACAGAAATTAAGGGCAGTTTGTTGCCTTGTGCCCTGAGTAACAAGCAGGCACTGGATGGACTTGGTAGTTCTTGGTGTGTGCATGCACATATTTGCATGCTCATTCATTTCCTGCATTTTCTTTTCCAACTTGAATGAATTAAAATGTCCGTTGACTTCAGGCTGGCAAAAGGCAGAAAGGTTGAATTCCTGTGAAATTGCATACTCATTCACTATCTGGTTGTATTTAAGAAGCTCGAGTAAGAGATGTTACTTGATCTAATTTTTCTTTACTGTAATTTTCCAGAGTATGAGGTTGTGTCAACTGAAAATGGAGGAAGTGATGGTGAAAAGGAGAAATCAATTATCACTACAAATCAAACTCATTCTACTGTGGAAAACCTAAAACCTGACACAAGGTAACTAAATAATAAAATTTTTTAAGTTAATCCAACTAATTCAGACTGTCAGCTGTCTACCACTTCAAATGGAAATACCTATGAAAATAAGACCTGATCAGTTTTACTCCTGTTTTGATAGAAAAAAAAAATGTATGGTTTGGTTTAGCTTTTTTGTAAGTTAACTGATAAACGTATTTGAGGAATCTTTAGGAAATTTACAAGAGTATTTGTGGTCTGGACAAGCTGCAGAAGTGACCTATTGTATCAGAAAGACTACTTGTCAAAAGTAAGAAAATTACCGTGAGAGGAAAACCACGTTTGTCCTGAATATATAATTTTCTTTCAGTGTCTTAAAAGAGGTGGCAAATTAAAAATGAGCAAGTGAATTCCAGTTCATGGTGTACCTCTCATGCAACTAGTTCAAATAAGCATGATCTATCTTTAAAGAGTAAATCTCATTAAAAAGTATTCTTCTTTTTATGCTAAAATTCAGAGCAGAGAACCACTTGTCTGTTGTTACGTTGTTTACTAATTGCATCCGAAAGTTAATGAGCGACACTCAGGGTTTTCCCTGCAAGACCATCCATTTGGCTTTGGTGAATGGATGTTTCTGTTTTAGATAAACTAAGATATAAAGGCATAGCTATTCCTAAGGGAGCAGCTACCATTCCCCAACCCCAGCCTCAAAAAGGAAAGACAGTGAAAGCCTTTCTGGATCCAGAGAGCCACTGCCCAAATAGATATAAATTTTATATAAATTGCTTTGATATAAATTGCAATGGTGCCTGTCCCCCAAGTCTCACCAGATTTAAGGATGTAAAGTCCTCAGAGTGGCTCAGTTCAATAAAACTCCCATTCCAAGCAAAATGTGTGTTTCCTAATGGTGAGGACACCTTGAGAGCTTTGGCAGAAGCACAAGTTACTGTTACCCCTCAAATCCAGGCCCACTAAATTCTGGGAAAACAAGAAAGTGGTTAAGACAGGTGCCATCATGTAGACAGTATCTGTTCTGCCAAGAAACATCATATGTCCATCATAAAAGTCTCCTGTCTATCAGGAGCTGCTCATTAGATGAAGGAAATGTGCTTGTGGATAAACCTGACTGCAAATGGGAGGAACAGCAAAAATTAAACCCAGCTCAATATTCATTAACAGAGTGTTTAAAAATTCATCAAGGATGACATTAGACTGGGAAGGAAACTTTTCCATAACTAACCTCAAAGGGAAGAGATGTAGAAGAGGTAGAGCTGGAAAAGAAACGTGGCAGAGAAATAGAAATCCATCCCACAAATGATCAACATTTGCACAAGTACCAGCAATGGAAAGAGAGATGCTCAGCAGCAGAAGATGGATTAACTGGGCAGAGCCTCTTGGCCTGGGCACACTTTGGAGAAAGTGACAAGCTGAATTAGAGACCCTATTTTTCCTGAAGCCCTCAGTGAAGCTTGTGTGAACCCCCTGTGCTGCTCTGAAGGTCCAGTGCATTCAGAGCTAAAGGCAGTTCAGGACAGATCTAAAGCAGACAGACCTAAACAAAGACTTCCCAAAAGGGCATAAAAATTGTGAATCTGTTATTTCAGCTTTCATGGGTAAGTCTAACCCAGAAAGCCCCTGTAGCAGCAAGCCAAGTCAGGGCTGTAGCTGTGCAGATGTGGATTCTTGAGGAGCTGTACCTGGCAGAGACATTCTGCAGTCATGTTGGCCAAGGTCAGGCATCCTGTTGAGGTACTTCAGGTAGGATATGGTGGTGCCTGGCCCAGAAGCTAAAGAGTTAATTGCCCACAACCAGCAGGAGGGAAGGAAGACAAACAACTTTTTGGTGTGAAGGGGGAGGACAAGCAGCAGGAAAAACCTGGGTGCCAGATCATGCTGTTTGTTTGCTTCACTCTTTTTACCTTCTTCAAACAGGTGATACTGCTACACCTCTGGGAAGCTCTGCAGCAAGGCAGACACCCTTCTCCCTTTGAGCTGGCCTTTACACAAGGCAGCTTTTAAAGATTAGGAACTGATGGCCAGACTTTAAATATTTCAGGAATTTGGACAGTGTTAGGGAGGCAACAAAGAGACTTTTACAGTCGCTCATCAAAAATTGCATCTGCGACTGCAGCTGTCAGTAGGTACAAACACAGAAGTTAAATGGGATGAGGATTGTGGTGTAGTATTCTGTGTGTCCATTTAGCTGTCTGAAAAGTGACTAGATCCAGAAAAAATGCACTGGCTGAAAAAAGAGTTTTGACTTTGAGTACAGTTATTAAGTGCTTGGTTTTAGCAGACTCATACCATGATAATATGGAGATGGAAATGAAAATGGACTTTCACAGGTGTACCACAACTTGTGAAGGTTAATTTAAAAAAATCAAGTTGTATGTATTATGGAAGTTTGTTGCCTTTCTGTCTTATATAGTCCAGCTTTATGTGTTCCTGGTGACTTGACTGCAAGTCTGATACTCTGAGGTGAAAGTAAAATAGAGATTTGAACAACTTCTGACTGTGAGGACATAGACCTTTTAAATAAATGTGGGGCACAGTCAGCTGCTTTCTAATGCAATGGTGTTTTTTGGGTTTTTTTCCTTTAAAAGAAAATGTTTTAGAGGTGCCTGTACAATGTGATTTCATTGGAAATCCATTTGGTTTTTGCCCAAGGAAAGACATATATCCATTACATTTTCCCACATTGAGGCATGCCTCACAGTTGACAAGCACACATTAATTTAAAGGATTTTTCCTTCTTGGACAAATATTTTATCCTCTTTTTCACCTAGAGAATTATCAAATGTGGTGATTGCAGGATTTGAAATTTAGAAGATTGCTGATAGTTTAAATAACCTGGAAAATTCAAATCTTGATACCCATTATTTGGTTGGTCAGAGTTCTTGAAATTGGTATGCTAGCTGTCAGTAAGCTACTGATTGGCTTCAGTCTAGAATTCTGTTTAATTTCATCAGATTTGCTTCTGATTGTAACCTTTACCTGGAATATCTCAAAGCATGTGGTGTTGTTATGCTATGTGAGCTAGAGAACAATATACATCTTCCTTATACAGATAGTTAATTGGATGTAAGTGGTGCCTGAGGAAAACTTCCTTTTATTTTATGAATGTCTTCTGCTTAAACATTTCTCTTATAGATGTTCTTCTATGATCTGCTATTCACATATACACAGTGTTGATTATGACTTTATACTGTAGTTAGCTTTTGTTACCCTTTATATTATTCCCAAGGACTTCAGAGTGGGTTCAGGTCACATTTCACTCAACCTCCTGTTCATTATCACACTGAAGCACACACCAAAATTTCTGCAGTTTTTGCCATTTTTTATTCTTTTAGTGAAAATATTTATTCTTCTTTCTCCTGGTTATTCTGAACAGAGTAGTGAGCTACTCAGTCTTTACTCTGCTGTTCAAACAGTGAGTATCTGCCACTGTGAACCCTGAGCTCAAAGCAGCTGAAAAGGAGCCTGGACCAGGTCATTTTCATAGGTGTCTTACAACACATATTATTTATTGTAAGATTGGACCTTAGGGGCAGTTTCTTGTAGATCTCCAAGTTTCCTCTAGTTTCTTTAATGCAGGCAGACGTGGCTTAGTGTATTAATGCAAATGTCATTTCTGTCTTAGCAAAAAAAAAAAGAGAGAAACAGATGCACTAGTATGAACTGACAATTTTTCATCCTCCACATGGAAATTCTGTGATTCTTATAGTGAGAAATGCAGTGTTTATTCCACTTGGAAAAGAGTCAAACTGCAAGACTGATCGTTTTGGTCAAAGTAGTTACAGTCTAACTTCCAAGGAGCCATTTGAGGAATGAGACCTGCAATATTCCATCTAAGTTGTCATACAGGTCTCCTGTTTCTGAGTTTCCTTAAAAGGCTGCTCACATTGGAACTCCCAGTGGGAATACCACTGGCATACCCAGTGCACTTTCCTTGTTTTACATTAAAATTTCATAAGAAAACATTGCAGCAATTTCTCCTATGTTAATAGTCAAGCAAAATCTTCCATATGTGAGTCAAGATAAGGTTATTATCCACAATTTTCAGTATTTTCCTCCTTGAACTGCTTGTTTGTAGTAAACATTGAGAGGTCTGAGAGAGAAATGGACTTACTGTGGTTTTTGTTGTCTTAATTCCATCTCTTCTGTAGTAATAATGGTGTTCCTCTGCATATTCTCCTTGGAAAAAAATTGGATTCACTGATCTGGGGTTTTTTCATGGACTTTCCTAGCCTAAAATATTAAATGCAGATGTTGTTTGGGTTTTTTTTCCAATGAGATTTTTTGTTATTTCTGCTGGTTTCTCTGCCAAAATATGTAGTTCTTATTTCTGTATCCCTGCCCTATCTTGAAACCCTTTTTTTTCAGTCAGTGTACATTTTCTCTTTCATTCTGGTGGTTTGTTTAAGGGCAGTGTAGCCCATAGCACAGACCATAGTGCCCAGGAAGTTCTACGGGCTAAATTTCCATACAAACCTTCAAAAAAGAGCCTGAAGACTGCTGAAAACTGTTCTCATGCATGTTTGTGGTGGCAGTAATTGAAAGGTAGTAAAGAAAAATATTAAGACTCGTCACAAATAGCTCTGGGGAAGTTTGAGTAGCCATTGGAGGACGTGTCCCACCAACCTACTGCTGTAGAAAGAGTCTTAATAAGAAACAAAAACCTTGTGATGCTTGCATTCCATGGTTTTGTATAGCTTTCCTATTAGGTACTGATCCGCTTCCCTGTTAATTATTTTGGTGATTTCAAATATACTCTTCTCCTTTTTAAAAATGTTTTGAGTGGTTTCTGTTGGACTTTTGGGTTTGATTGTGTCCTAAGGCTGTTACCACATTTATCTAATATTGTTTTTTGTTGTAGTTAGCACCCAAATGTTCTGATCATATACAAGGAAAAAACCAAGAAAACCTCTATCAATGCAGCGAGTTTAGCTTTTGTCAACATTAAGGGTCAAGAGATAGAAACTATAAAGAAAGCTTCAATGCAGAAAAATTCAAAAAGTGGCAGAAAAATGCTGGAGGTTTCTATTTGTTTTATTAAAAAACTAATAACTAGATATTGTACTAAACTGCTGTTGATATCAGGGTTCGTGGATAAGCATTTCCCATTTCTCTTAGCCCTTCTTCCAACTTTGTTAGGAAGAAAGATTCCTCAAACAAACATAGCAGTTCATTCTCTCTCTTTCTCTCTCTCTCTCTTTCTCTTTCTTCCTTTCTTTCCTGGTCACACTACTATCCAAGCACCCTGTGCAGACACAGAGGAGCTCTGTGCACACAACCCTGCACAATTGCCATCCAACACCAGCATCTCCCCAGAAATAGCCCTAAAGTCCCAGGACTGTACTCAGGTTCTCCTATTATGGTGAAAATCTCTCTTCACCTATTTTCAGTTCTGCAATCTTCAATCTTCTCCTTCTGCATGATGTGAAAAATGCAGGAGCAGCTGCATTTGCCAGAGTTCCATGTGCTGTAGCGATTTCCTGTGGTGGAAAAATACGCTCCAAGTAGAAATTACTGCAAGTCAAGTCCGTTTAATCTGCACAAGGACTTTTACTGTCTCACACAGTTTGGGAGGCCTGGTCTCCAAAAGTTTGTAGGATAGCAATCTTATAGATGTCCAAGGTGTGAGGCATTAGATTGCTGCTTACATAGGACAGCAGAGTTTTGGTATATTAGGCAGGCAGATATAAAGATGCAATATAGACTCCAGTTTCTCATTAGGTAAGTCTAACTAAGCAGCAGACATGGATTCTGTTAATTTTGATCTACATTCTTCTTGAAACTCTGAGCATTTTTCCCCTTCTTTGTGGTTTCTATAGGAGTGCATAACAGAGCAGATGGTACACATTTTTGCCATTCAAATTGTATTTTTTCAGATCTTTGACCTTACACAAAAAGAGGAAGAGTTTAGATTGTCTTCTATTAAAACATCCACAGTATAACTTTAAAAATACAGTAAACTATGTCATATTGTGATCCCAGTCTGGCATTTCCTTCCTCTCCTTTTCAGTGTTCTGTCAACAAACTAATTCTCTTCATCCCCAAAAGTGGTTGTTTGTTATTTTTGTACTGTGGAAGCCACTGGTATTGTTTTAGGATTGAAATTGGCAGAGGAAAGGAGCCCGTGATGCCTGTAAAAACACATACCACAGAACTGTAGAACTGCATGTATTTTAGTTTCTAAAATTTCCTTTTAACATTATTAATAAGAGGCTTCCCTAATTGACTGAGCTAAACTTTGGACATTTCTTTATTATTTTTCTTTTCTCAAATTTTCTTTATATGTTTACATAGCTGAAATCTCTATCTGTAGATTTTAGTTCTTTATTTAAATTTTGCCCTTATTTTCCAAGCTGTGGTTTGGTCTTTTGCAGAGAACCTAGTGATCTCTAAACCACAATTTGAAAAACAGTGCTTGGAAAATAACCTTGTTTTTGTGTCTTTGGAATTAGAGAATTGATGAGTCCAAGTTCATAGACTAAAGATTTTTGGGAACAGGACTGATTCCTATGAAGAACGTTGCCTAATGCAGCCCAAAGTAGAGCTTATCAACTATTGAGAACAATAAATTTGTTCAAAAACCAGCAAAATACATACAAAGGGACAAAACCAGATTATTATCACCCATGAGATCAAATCAAAATCTGCCTATAAAGCAATAGAACATTGATCTTGATGATCACTGTTACAATAGTAGCTTTAGATCAGGTGTTCCTCCTGTGAAGAAAGGAGGAAAATTTCTTTGCAATCTTTTATCTCTAGGTGTGGATTAATTTCTACATTTTAAAAAGTGTATCATCTGGCTATTACTTTAAGACCCCCAACATATTAGGAAATCTTTGTTTATGGCTCAGTGATTCTTCAGAAAGAATCTCTGACTCCTTTGCTGCAGTTCTCTATATTATGATATTTCCTACCAGACAAGAATACTTCTTGACCAAAAAAGTTACTGTACCATGTGGCCAATGTGAACACTAACTACTCACGTCCTATTTTTAAAAGCATGTCTTTGTTTAAGCAATTTGAAGTTGAGAATGAAGATTTATAAATTTCTTAAATTAATTATTTAGTAAATGTCTCCCTCCTACTGTGGGGTAATATGGGTAGTTCCAAATTCTCTTTCAGCATGTTTAAATAAATGTCAAGATTTCTCCAAATAGACTTTTTCAGCTCAAAACAAGCCCATGTTTCTCTTAGCAATATCCATGAGTTTCCACAATGCATCTGTTCAGCATACCAGTCTATACAAGTATTTCCCTCAAAAAGAAAAGAAAACCCTAGAAATAAAGGCAATTGCTTAAGTAAGCAATTTTAAAGTTAAATATTGTCTTAGAAGTACAGTGGATGGAAAACAGTTGCTGGGTTCTGCATGAATACCCCACTGAGGTTAATTAGCTCAGGTTTTGCAGGAGCCAAGGAGGAATGAAAGGTAATCCAAAGTTTGGATTGAATTATTCTTCTCGGGAACTGAAAATGGAGTTTACAAATTTCCAACTGTGCAGAGTGTGGTATGGGGGTTTTCTTTCTTCAGAAAATTGCTGTTTGGAAATGGTTCCAGCAACACGTTACAATGCTAAGTTACAGTCACGAGCTACCAAAATTACCATGGGTAAAGGATCCTTCTCGAGTCAAGAGCTGAAGGTTTAGTTGCCCAGTTCTGGGACTCCCATTTTTTTGTGTTTACAGCAAAATACCTCTAAATTGGGGCCTGTTTTCCAGGCCTACAGTCCCTTTAACTCGTGTCCTGTCACTGATGAAAGGACCTTCTCTGTTAGGAGAGATTCACCATGTGTGTGCTCAGAGTATGGGAGATGTCCCTCTGCACATGGCACTTCCACTGCTAATCAAGCACTCAGAGCTGGGGGAGGCTTAAGAAGAGGAGGCTGGTGTGGATTTTTTTCTTCAGGTGTGCTGTTTCCACAGCGCTGTATTTGGTTCCCAATACAGTGATGAAAAGGGAGCATGAGATCACTACAGCACAGGCCAGTGTTGTGCCACATCAGTAAAAACACATGCAAAAGAGACTCTGCACAGTGTCTTGTCATTGCTTCATATACTTATTATTAACATACATTCAAGCAATTGGATCCTTGCGTTGGCTGAGCTCCTGTCCTGGAGGACTTGCCCTGTGTTTCGCTACTGGTCCTGTCTGTCACTGTGGGTGGGCCTGACAGGCATTGAATTGGAGGTTTGTGTTCTTAAAAAAGCAAAAAGTACAAATAAATAGCAATGTCCTTTACTCAGTCTCTGCTTATCAGGTTGCCTCAGACCTCATCTGAACTTGCTCCCTTTGCCAGAGCTGAAACTGCTGTGTGAGAGGAGACAGAAAAGTCAGTGTTGAATTAAATCAAATATTAATAGTATGTGTGCAATGAATTATCCAAAGGACTGGTTAATTCTGTGTTCAGTTCAAGTCTTACACAGTTAGGACAAAAATGTCTCAGGGGCAAGAGATTGGGCTTTTTTGTTCTCCAGAAGGGGAGTAGCCCCAAAGTGTGTGACTATTCAAGAATGCTTAGTTTCCAAAATTTTCATCTCTTCTATTTTATTCCCCAGTTATGAATTCCACGTGAAACCCAGGAACCCCCTTGGTGAAGGTCCAAGTAGCAATGTTGTGTCATTCAGTACTGAATCAGGTAAGAACTTCCAAAGATCAGACCACCATTTACAGCCCCTTTAGTACCCATGTTTGTGGGATGCACGAAAGGCTCTCTCACTTCATCTTGTGCATTCAGTCCTGCTCTTTACTGTCTCCTGATTGGCTTTTTACCACCATGTCTGGAAAGTCAGCCTGGGATCAGGACTGTGTTGTGTGAGGATTTAAGATGGACAGACTGCAAGAGAAAAAAACAGAGCAACATTGTCTGGTACTCATTGCAAAGAAAATTACTTCATCCTTAGAGAGGGCTCAGTCAGTTGAGATTTATATTCCTGACCTTTTTGCATCTGTCCAACTCATTAACAGCTTCTGGATGGGGAACATTAGGGGTTTTTTTGGGCTGGTGTGTTCATAGGTGTTTTTGCTACCTGTTCAATAAGGCTGCTGCAAACAGTGATGGTGTTTGGCTGAAATAAGGACTGAGAAAGAGCTGTTGTGAAAAGCCAGTGTCCCAGTAGGTCCCCTTCCATCCTGTTTACTCTCCAGTGAAACTCTTAAAGAGGTGTATACAAGCCTGTTTTGGCCACTGATTGGTTCCCAGGTGAAGTTCTCTCTGACTCAGAGGTGAGAATCAGAGAGCTTTTGCTTTGCCTATTCTTGTTGACTTGTTGACTTTAGGCAAGCAAGATACCATCTTTTGTGCAGAAGTGTTTATTGCTTGGTAGTACTGAAAGACCACATAAAACACAAAATGGATTTAGCCTTTCTAAAAGGACTTTCTCAATCTGTGTTTTGAGCCAGGTGTAATAATTTATTGGTCCTCAACTAGTGCTGTTGCTGATGGATGAGAGTTTTGGCTGAGCAAAGGATTACTCAGGGAGGAGTGCAGACTATGCCACACATATTTAAAACCTCTGAATACACTCTTTGTAATTCTAGATTGTTAAAAGTGAAAAAAAAACATTTGCACCAAGTGCAATTTTCATGAATGACAAGGCTTATGTTCTGTCTCCTATTTAGTTTGGACAAATAAAGCATGCAGTTTTGTTTTTTCTTAATTGCACACATCCATTTCTCACATTTGGGCTTTCAAAGCCAAGTTTTTTGTGGCAAGTATTACAGATGTGCCCTTTTTATTATTTAGGTTTTGAAATTGACATTTTAATAAGACACAGTACAATTGGGTTTTGCTGGTTACAGGTTTAGACTCTTGTTTTTACTAGAGCTCTACTTGGCTGGTGTTGTCCCATAAGTAAAATTATTAAAAGCTCATTGATATTGGAGTTTCACACAAAATATATTTCTTCTAATTTAATTTAATACAAAAGTTAACTTCTCTTCCAAAACTCTTTCTGTTTCACAAATTACAGCTTACGTCAGCTGTAAAAAATCACTTACCAATGCTTTTCCATAGAATTATTGGAAACGTTCATTTTACAGTGTCTGATTGAATGTTTGTTTTCTTCCCCCAGCGGACCCAAGAGTGAGTGAGCCAATTTCAAGTAAGTGTTTTTTACATAAATCTGATCAGCAGTTTTTTTCAGAAATGAGATAGCAGAATTTTACTAGGAGGGTGGCTCTGCTGCACCAGCTGGATGAGTTACAGAATCAAACAGCATTCACACACAATTTCACTCCTTTCACCCATGCCCCTGCCAAGGAATTCATGCAAGGCTGTTTGTTTACCTGAGCATAAGGCAATCAACGTGATGTGGAGCTCCCATGGCAGCTGGGATGGCTTCAAACCAATGCACACAAATGAGCCAAGGACAGCCTCATATTTTCTCAACCTTGTCATTAAAGCAGAGAAAGCTCTGCAAAATGAATAAGCTACTCCACACTTTTTAAGTGAGTTAACAGAGCACAACTCAGAGGATTCTATTTGTCTGTCTTTGTGTTTTAGGAAAATTTTCTGCTTCAGAAAGCTTGATCTAGCTCTGCTTTAGACCACTTAACAAGACTCTTCCTGTCCTTGATGGAAGGTGGACTGAGCTTTTGAAGAAGAGCTGAGATCATTCGAGCAAACTGGGCTGTTTTTTGTATTTGTAATTGTCATCACTTTCACTTTGACAAACTCTGTGGCACCATTTTTCTCCACATAATTAATGGCACTTCATTTTTACATGTACTTTTGTTAGATCACAGTTTGCTACAAGTTGATTGTCTTGGCTTGAACGCACTGATGAGTGGTGACTGTATCACACACTTCGTAAATGAGAATATTTCCAATACAAACATTGTCCCCCTAACAAGGTCCTAGAATGAACCTATTCCAAACCTGCACTGAAGAATGGTGACTGTATCACACACTTTGTAAATGAGAATATTTCCAATACAAACATTGTCCCCCTAACAAGGTCCTAGAATGAACCTATTCCAAACCTGCACCAGAGGACGGCAGGAGGAGTTCACAGCACCAATTGTATCTGCAGACTTTGGTGCTTCCCTGAAATATTTCTCATGTTCAAAATGCAGGTGTCATAGTACATTCTGCTTCATGAAAGTTTCTAATTTTAGTTATTCAGATGCATTTGTTGTGTGTCATTTTGTATGCATCATACTTCAGCCTCTTTTTTCCTTTCCTGCAGTGGGGAAAGATGCAATCTGGACTGAAATCCCATTCAATTCAGACACATACTCAGAATGCAAAGGCAAGCAATATGTAAAGAGAACTTGGTATAAGAAGTTTGTGGGTGTGCAGCTGTGCAATTCTTTGAGATACAAGATATACCTCAGTGATTCACTTACAGGTAAGAAACATTCAAATCAGTACTGTCCATATTATGCATTCCTTAAAGATATTAATAATTGTTTCTGAAATAAGAGGTGTAATAAGATGAGCTCTGCTGAAGTGGGATCAGATTTGTTTAATTTAGTCCACAGATTAATCATAAACAGTAATCTGCTTGTGCTCAGTAACCACTGATATGTTTGATACTCAGTTTTCAGGCTCCAAAGGATCCTCTCTGTGGTGATCATCTGATTTTAAGTACCTGTTCATATACTGGGGATCATACAGAAAACAGATAAAGATCAGAGTGAATAGCATATATTGTAAAACAGCCAATCTGGCATTTAATTATTAATTAGAGAAGAATTATTAATTAGAATTATTAATTAGAGGATCAGGACCTCATTTTATACCTGGATTATGCCTGTCATTCCCATTCCTTTCTGTAAACATCTGGTTACTTCATTACTGGGAGGCTTATAAATACATGACTTTAACTCTAGTCAACAGGTTTTGCTCACCTGCTTTGACATTTTTGTTTTGTTTTCACATTCCCCATTTTTGCTTATGATCTTTTCTCCCCACCTTTTTGTTTTCCTCATATTATATTTCATTACTAAGGGAAACTTCCTGGCCTTACATTCTCAAGTTTTGATTGGTGTTTTAAGGCCAGTTAAGTGTTATGTGTTTAAGATCTGAATCAGGTGACACATGCTGGGGAAACAGCCTGTGAGAAGTGTTTTTCAGTTAGTTGATAGGAGATCTTTGTCTCTCATGCAGCTTGTCCAACCTGTATGTGCTACATTGAAAAATATGTTAACTTCTTGTAATGCATCCCAAGCTCCTGGCTCTCTTCTGTGTGAAGTCTCTTACCACAGACAGCTCTCTGACAATGGCAGTAGCATGGCATCTGAGCACAAAGATGTGTGGGAAATGCCTTTTGAGTGCAAGTCAGCAAGTGTGTTCAATACATCTCATTGAATTAGCTAGGGTAAGGCTGTGGCTGGAAGAATCCACTTTCATAACATAAAGATGCCCCATCTCTGAGCTCAGCCCCTCACAGGAGCAGGGCTCTGGGCTTCATGGAAAGACTATGGAAGGAAAAGAGCAAGGGAGTGTAGGGCAGCCCGTGGTGCCAAAATTTTAAGTTTCCCTGCCTTGCATCCAACACTGTTCTCTGATGAGCAAAATAGGAAGCCTTGTCATTAATAGTCAGTACAATATTCCGTATGTAAATAATATCTTAGATATTATGTGAATAAAAGAGGATGTTTTGAACAGATGTGTCATTCATTCAACTGTTGCTGTACTAACCAGCTGTGATAAATGACAAGCACTGGCAATGAGACGTGATGTGTCCCAAAACCAGCCAGCAGAGGAAATAGCAGTGCTAATCTAGCAGGAGTAGACTTCAGCCCTAAATCAAGTGAATTAACACTGCAGTGAAAGCAACTCCAATCTGAAAAGTTTAATATCAGGAGCCCATTTTCCTATTTTCATTAGATTGTTTTTGTTCTTGCTGGAAGGGTGGTGGTTTAACCTTGTTGGAAGAAGATGAGATAGACACACTGTATTCATTATACTTGCTAAGCCTGCTTCTTGCACTTGAATTGTTACAACCAGTGCTGACCAGTTGTCACAATATTTAAAAGAAGTATTTATGTAGAAGGAAAGCTGCTTTTGCCCTGTTTGCTAAGTGAGGCCTGTGTGTGCAAGTGAGAAGTTTCCCTGTTTGAAGCCAAGCTCTGCTCTGATGTGTCTCACAGTCACCTCACCTGGCCGTGTCCCCAAGGCCAGGAAGTATCCCTGCAAGCCCCAGCCAGCTGCACCAGGTGTGCACTGAGCTCTGAATTCCACTGAACACTGAAAAAACTTCCAAAGCTTTGCTGTGGAAGCAGTGTAATTGCCTGGAAGCTTGGGGGTTCTGTCCACATGCCATTGTATAAGGCAGGCAGCAATTGTGTCTTTGCATGCTGGTTTTTAGCATGAATTTATAATGTATAAAACAAGGTTTGCATGCTGGTTTTTAGCATGAATTTATAATGTATAAAACAAGGTTTGTATGTAAGATTGTAAGACCACACACAAGGGAACACTGGGGCAAAAAATTGACTTTGTGCTAGAATTGCTATGCCCAAAGCAGAAAACCAGTTATTTGTTAGCTGAATGGTTTTAAGTGTGTTCTTTAATTACAGAAATAATTGGGCAGTAAGAATCTAATAGTCACTGAGAATGCTGCTAATTTATGAAGACCCATTGTTTGAGTTATGCATAGGTTAAGCTGTGGACCAGAAGAATATGTGTGTATCTGCAAGTTACTGTTCTGGTGTTAGCCATTAAAATATCTGTCTTATTCTCTCTCTTATGGAGAAAAACTGATCTCTGTTACACATGCCAGGACTGTTCCATAAACCAGCATCTACTGCTGACCTCATTTAACAGTCCTCCAGAGCAGTCACTGTAGGCATTCCAGAAAAGCAGGCCACCTAAAAATAAGTATTTATTGAGGGAAGGAAAAAAATTCTATGTGTGACCTTCAACAGCTGTGGAAAAAAAAAAAAAAGGCTTTTTCGGGCAGCCTGAATCTTCTTAATTTCAGAGCAAAAATTTTGCTGAGAGGAACTCCCTCTGACCAGTTCTCCTACGGAAAAAAAACATGTTTGTAGCCAAAGCTAGATAGCAATAAATAATTTTGTAAAGCTAGGGAAGAACCACATGCACACAGGCCATCAACTGGAGGTGAGAAATTTTGGCAAAGTATTGCTCAGCTCACAAAAACGTTGGAGTTTATTGGTAGGCTGCTTTTTTTATTAATTGCTCTTTGGGAGCAGTATTATAACCCGCCCCAGCACCTCTCAAGTGTCCAGACTGGCATGGATTCAAGGCTCCAGGACACCCAGTATCTAATGAGTAACTGGACTTTCTAGCTAGCTTATACCACCATCCTGAGCCTTTTTCTAAATTCTCTCACCATTCCTTTCAACATCCCAACCAAAGGTTGAACATATTGAGAACTAAGTGCTGTGAAAGAAGATAAGAAAGAATGGTAAGTTTATCTACAAAGGTGTCCATCCCAGGTTTGGGAAGAGAACGTAGCATGCTCTCCTCCATCTTCTGAACTGAGTTTTACTAATGTCTTGCAAATCAAATCAGCAAGTAAAAACGTCTGTCAAAGCTCCTTCACTGTGCCTGTTAACAGGATAAGCACAGTCTGTAAGGTCAGCACACGCTACATGGGACAATTGAGACCTTGATTTCTACTCAGTTGCAGTCAAGTGTCCTGTTAAGCAATCCTGCAAGCAAACAGATGGGCACACTCCATGCTCTGGAGAAGTACTTAGTATCCAAGGTCATCTATATGTTAAGGGCTATCACTTGCACATACATGTTGTAAAAATATGATGATTTATAAAACAGGCCTTGGCTATGTTAGGAGGGGGTCTGTAAAAACGTCTCTGAAGGTACTGGGGGCTTCCTGACAGGGAACCAGACCTGCCTTCCATTCAAATCACTACCAAAACTTGCTTTTTGATGATGTTCTTGGTAGTAACAGAATTTCTCATACCGTATGAAATGTAAGGAGAGGGAAAAATTATGTCCAGGCATAGATTTTGGCCAGGAGTGGGGCCTTAGCCTTGAGCACTTGGAGCCTGCATGTCATGTTCAAATTACAGCTACAGGTCCTGAGAGGAAAAGAATCATAGCATTCACCTTGGCTTCTCCACAGAGGAAAGAGCACAGCCCATTGCCTCTGGTGGTTTTTGGAAATAACCTTCACTAACTCTGCTGCTTCTTTGCTTTCAGGAAAATTTTATAACATAGGAGACCAGAGGGGCCATGGAGAAGATCACTGCCAATTTGTAGACTCATTCTTAGATGGAAGGACAGGACAGCAAGAAGATCTGCCAGTTAAAGATGGTAATTCCCAACATCTGTATCTGTAGCAAACCTGGGCAATTCCTTTCTTTGTTTCTATTTCCTGCCAGTGGATTAAATGCCCACTGCTGGGGTGGGCGATGAAAGTAGCTGCCAGCTTTGCAGGCAGAAGAGGGTCAAGAAGTTCTTTGACAATGAATGATGATTTATTAACAGTTAGGACTTGGGTTCTATTAGGCAGCAAACAACCTCTCTCCTGTTTAAAACAGCCCAACAAATTATTCACAGTTGGTATTACATATTTAAACCCAACCACAAATTTGAGTTTGCAGAGAGGCATTAAGTGGTGTGTTCAAACTAGCAAGGTTGATTTAAAGCACAGTACATAAGTTGGGGATTAAATACCTTGTTTGGTACTAATGAGAAACTGAAAATTTATGGCCGGAAAATATAATTCATGTTGCAGCAATTCTGCGTGTACTGATTGCAAAAGGGTGCCCAAAATTCCAGTCTGGTCTAAGGGGACATGGGACTGGATGTGCTAAACACAGCCGTGACCTGCCTGGCTGTTTTTCATCCATTGCTGAGGTATAAGAAATTTGTACTTCTGTCAGCTGAAGTTCTGCCTTGCTGCTGGCAGCAGTGCCAGGGTGAGGTGTTCTGTTCCTTGTGGGGCAAGAGCTCAGGCTGTACTGGTACGTGCACGCGTGCTGAGCGTGTCATGGAACATTTCACTGAGGAAAACAGCAAAACAGCTTTCAGTACAATATCAGCGTGTTGACCAAACCTTTCTGTGCTTCGTTTACAAAACACCCCACGAGTCCAGATACACGCCAAGGTAGGTGTGGGAGATGAATGTGAAGTTCCTAAGTCTTTCACAAGTTTTTCCAAAAAACAAAGTAATTGAACGGTCTGAAGGGTGTTTGTTTATGTGTTTTGTGTGTTTCTTCTAAAGAGGTTTTTGCTTTTCCCTTCCCAGCCAGTGTTGCCCATCCGAAATGATATTTTGCGTAAGAGATGGTCAGAATCCAATTTGCATTGCCAGGACAGCAAACTTCTCAGTTGTACCAGATTTACACTTTTAAAAATATTTGAATGTTTTAAAAAACTTTTACTTAACAATCTTGCTACCTCAGTTTAAAAGACACTTATAACCAGTTTGATTTTGACAACTAGATTTGAGTGAATTCATGAGCTACGATCATTTTTAGGCAAAATAAACAACAAAACAAGCAAACAAAATACTTCACCTTTTCAGTAGCTTGTATTTCTAGCAAATGAACTGAACAGACCAACAGACCAATTGTGCTACCTGCAGCAGATTGATTTCTGAATTTACTTCACATATTTGACCTTGAAGTGCTGTGAGAGAATCAGAGGGAAAAAAAACCACAGGCCCATGTTGTAGGATAATGTATGGAGAAGGTGGAGAAGGTGGCTCCCCATTCTTGAGGTATGGTGTTTTAAAAGATACAGCGTGTATATTTCACCTGAAGTGCTGTGAATCACAGCTGATGCTGTCTCTCAGCTGCAGAACAGTACTTTGTGTGCGTGTGTGGCTCCAGCCACACATACATTCCTTATGGTCAGGTTGGATGGAGCCCCAGTTCCTCACTTTACTTTTTTACCTAATGTTAATTGTTTGAATGGGAAGCAAGTGTGTTGCCAAAAGCAACAGAGTGAAAGCAGGATGCTTTGGATGAGGAGATGCTGTGAACTTTCCCCAGTGGCCAGGTTTTATTGAGGCTCACAGCAGTGTCAAGGCTGCACAGTGGGGACTATTTGTCACTGTCACTTTGCAACGCGGAGCTGCCTCCTGTTCCGGAGCCCAGCACAGCCAGAGGAGGGACAGAGGGGGCACAGGCTGTGCCCAGCCAGCCCCACCCGCAGCAGGGTGCTGGGATCTCCAGGGAGGCATGCTTCACCTCTGTGCTGCCATCCCAACTAGTTTTGCTTTGAGTTGGGTGGGCAAATTGCAGAGTGCTAGTGGATGTAGGGGCAGCAAATAGCTCTGCTTGTGGCAGGGGGGGTAACGACTTGGTGACTATTTCAGCCACACACTGAATTGTTAGTTACAGACTTCTCAGGGAACCAAAGCATGGTACTGTCCTGAGAGCTTCATGCCAATAGAACTCTCTTCTCTCTTCCAGGGTTTTTCAGGGCAGTTCGTCAGGAACCTGTCAAATTTGGGAAGATAGGCGGGGAGACTCAGATTAACTACGTGCGCTGGTACGAGTGTGGCACATCGATACCTGGCAAGTGGTGATGCCACACGAAGAGGGTGCCAAGGCCCCGCTGCCCAGCGCAGGCTGCAGGAAGGCAATGCTTACAGGGTTGGCCGATGTGCGAGGCTTGTACCAGTCTAATGCCAATACTGCGTTAATTGTGTAATAGTGTAGGCTGCTTACTGTAGTTATCCAGTGTTACAAATTTGTTTTTAGAATTTAAAAAAAAAACACAGGCTAGGGACATGTTGTAGGATAATGCATAGGGAAGCTGGCTCCCTATTCTCGAGGTATGGTTTATATGGTATTTTAAAAGATACAGTGTGTATATTATTTATCACAATGTTGTAATAAATGTTTAAGGCACAGATATGCCAGAGTTGGTCATGGAATGCAATGTGCGTTAGTTTTAAATATTCACTGGTCCTGTAATGCAAGTGCCATAAGCTACCCATCCTAATCCATCTGTAACATCTCCCAGTCATAAATTATAGAAAAGATCCTATAGTTTTTAATATCCTGCAGCCAGTAAACTTGAAGCACTTTCTCCTTACACGTTCAAACAGTTTATGCTCCTGCCGAAATGCCGTGGTAGGTTGCTGTATGTGCAGCTTTAAATGATCAAGTTCAGTGGAGTTTTCTTCCATGTTCGTTTTCAAATGTTTCAGCCCCAGTCAAAGCCATGTTCAGCCTGACACTATGGAGTCAGAGCCTGGCAGGGAGGGTTGGTGTTCTCTAATTGAAGTGGACAGGTACATATGTACATGGAATGAAAAAACAAAGCTGGCCTCCACAGCTGGGGTTTTTCAGAAAAATGTCATTTTCAGAGTCTGACATATACTGATTCAAAAGCAAAACATATGTACCATACAAGGGGACTTGGAAAGACAAATGGAAGAGGAAAAAGAATAAACTAGTTATAACAGCATGATCAGGTTTATTTTATTTAAAAACAAAAATTCTGGTTTAAAACAGTTTTCACTGGGGACAGAGGGGAAACACTGATAACTGAACTTTAAAACTGCTTTACAGTTATTTTGATTAAAACCTCTCCAAAAGCTACTTGTTGTACTGCTTGAACATTTATGAACTAAATAAAGAGATGTAGGTTTTTTTAAAGGTGTTATTCATTACCTTACTAATGTATTGAAGAAATATGAACAGGAACTACCAGATCTATATAGCAGTCATTTATAGAAAATACCTTATAAAGTACATTGCAGGTACACTGTACTCCTAATAAAATATTTTTTAATCAAGTGGTTTTTTTCAAGTGTTTTACATGAAAACAAAGCTTAGTTTCTGTGGTAAATGCTGTTATTCAGAACAAACTGCTTGCTGGAACCCAGCCCCTGTTAAATGACCTGATGAACATGGGGTGTGTTAGGTCCAAGAGCAGAAATGGAAGGAGGTACAGCCACAGCTTACTGAGTAGCTGTGGGCACAGCACTGTTTAAGGATGCTGAAGGTAGGAATATTTTGACTCAACTTCCCAATTTGTCTTTAGGAGAGCTCAAGCAGCTTGCTCCAGCTCATTTTTTATTCCCTGCTTAGTTTTACATATTCCTAGAATCTGCAAAATGGAAAATATTAACTGGGGGAATGTTTTGCCTTCTGCTGTAATGTGGTCTATTGACTTCATTACAGCCCTTGATCTGCTTTTTCTTGGCTCAAAGTTGAGTCACTAGGATTGCACTCCCACGTTCTTCTGGGTGGCAAAGAACCTGTGGAAAGTTGGGGTTTTTTTAAGAGCTCTTTTTTTAAATTACCCATTTGGTTTAAATTTTCAAGTAATAAATGAAATTCTCTCCCACACCTTGTAAAAGCAAAATTGATAAGAGGCTTTAAGATTTAACAGATTGGTTTCTATTTGGTAAAAGAGTCACTTGACAATTAATGACAGCAGACAGCACAAAACCTCCTCCTGCTGTGAAACCTCTGTGAAAGCCATCTGCAGTCCCAGCACCTCTCCCTTTACACACCCAGAAATCTGCCTCTCCTCCTACAGAGACCCCAGCACCACTGCTCTTTACCACGAAGTCTTTGCATCCAGCATGCACACTGCTTTTAGCACAGTTGTCTTGTTCAGTATTACCTAACTTCTAAAATCAAGATCAGGCATTTAATAGATTCAGGGTTTTTATTAGTTTTTCCATGTGAACATTACCATTTATAATACATCATATCTAGTTTGACCTCCAGAATTAATCTAATTTAGTACATCATGGTATTAGTAAGAACAAGCCTGATAAATGGGCTAAACTTCCAACTAGTATCGTCATATCCTTCAGACAAGGCAAGCTAGAATGTCAATCACTTTACAGACATTTAAGTAGTGTTTTCCAAAAACCACCCAGCCCCAAATTAAACTAGGAAGCGAATACAATTTAAAGCAGGAAAGATTTGATATTTTCCCTCCCCCCAGCAGAATTTAATTAACAGCTATAGTTTTGCCTCATTACAGTTTTGGAATCTCAATTAAAAATTCTGGAGTCTGTCAGGATGGAATCGCACATGTTGGTCGCTGTCTTCGGGGCACCTCCTTAGCGGTAGCCGGGCCCGGGCTGGGTGTACCCCTGCGGCCCGAAAGGGGGACGGCTGCGGGCGTAGGGGTTGGGCCCGCTGGGCGGGGGAGTCATGGTGCTGCCGGGCGGGGGGGTGAAGCCGGGCCGCGGCTGGAAGGTGCCCGGAGCCGCCTGGGAGCCGCTGTAGGCGGCGGGCTGCGAGGCCTGCGTGGTGTAGGGCTGCGGGGGGAAGCTGCCCGCCGGGTACTGCGGCGGCTGCTGCGCCGGCAGCTGCTGCGCCTGCCCCGGGAAGGCGGCGGCCGGGGCCGGGGCAGCCGCCTGGCTGTAGGCCGGGAACTGCTGGGCTTGCTGCGACGGGGGCTGCTGCTGGCTGTAACCTGCTGGAAAGGCAGAGAGTAAGGTGGGGTGAGAGACACTAAGGAGCCCGGGGTGCCTGCAGAAAGACCTGTTGTTCCTAACGTTCACAGCGACAAACGCAAAACGATGCAGGAAGCACAGAAAAGGCAAACCAAGCGTGAACTGCGAGTTTTCCTGCCTTTCACATAAGCGCACGGCCGGGGTTTTGGTGCACACCGTGGCAGCACAACACACTGACAACAGTTACTATAAAACAGTTTTCCTGTGACTGACAAGAAATAAAGAAAAAAAAAAAAAAAAGGCAAGTATTCTTTTCCTAAATATCACGCAAAAAAAAAAAAAGTCTTCATTGGCAAATGAGGCAAAAATCAATCCTTTTCCCAAATAAAACCTCCAAATTAAACTATCCTGACAATACTCTCAGGATTTTATATTAAAAACATAATTGGTGAAATCATAGGTGTTTTCAGTTCCTTAGTGTTAAATATGAAAAGGTTATGTAGAACAGAACACTTTAGCACAAAACTTCCATTTACACGTCTCAAACTTGATTTTTCTGTATAATACTAGCTTCCAAAGGGAATTTCTCTTCTCAGAAATTTTAAAATGGAACTAAGTCCTTTCATGAAGAAATAGCTAGTTTTATCCAACACACCTGCAGCTACTTGCAATGAAACCTCTCCAGTGACTGGAATCCTGTCAGCATTAAACACCAGACACACAAATTATTAAAAGTGCACAGCCCTAAATGGAAAGAGTAAGGGTAAAAACGCACTGCAGTAAACTCACCTTGAAACTGGGATCAAAATTTACTCATGAGACAAACATCTGAAGGGTCCATTTTTACACCCATGTAAAAATAGCCACTGCTGCCTAGTAGATCTACAAGAGTGGGAAGGTATCCTGCTCTTGGGGAGACATGGGTTTGAAAGGAGACAATACTCATGAGAACTAAAGCAATACAAAAAAAAAGATCCTATGACTCAACATCTCCAAAGGCTGCTGTCAAGAAGTCCTCAAAGCAAACTCTGTTTCTGAAGATATTGTGAATTTAGTTATGACAAACAGAGGTGCCCAGGAAGTTTCTGGTGGCATTTCATTCATACTTGACAATGATGTTGGAAAGCAAAACTCATATTGCACTACAGTTTTCACAGAAACATCAGTAAAATAATGGATTAGACAATGGTAGGATATGTCTAGAAAGCAGATTGGAATTCCTTTGTTTCCCCACTCAGTTTTTAAGCCTTGAGTGTCACAGACCCTTCTACTTCCAACAGGCTTGCTACTTCTGAAATTATACCTCAGTATGTCTGTCTCTGTGTTCTAATTACCAATGTGGTGGGGAGAAGTCTGCAGAGAACAAGATACCATTTAAATACTCAAACCAACGAGCTCTCACACAGTGCATAGGAAAAAGGTCTGAGGCACAAACCTTTAGACCAAGTATTCTAAAGTTCTAAAGTTCTTATCCAAGCTAAGCATGGAATTTCTTCATGAGCTCTGCAAATCTTCTCATCTATATAAAAAGTGATGCACTCCCACTGTGCACCAAGAAAAGGTCACACTGGCTCTGAGTCACTTAATGGGAGTCTTTTGTTTAGTTTAAGGAGGATTTTTTAAAACAAGGAATGATAAATACTTTGTATCATTTTCTAAAATTGTTAGGCAAAATGCAATTTGTTACAGAATCTACTCTTACAGGTTCATCCCTACACCTCATCTGGATTGTCATTCCTAGCATATACTATGCATTCCTAGATGCCAGCTGCTCCTAAGGAACTGAAAGTTCTGAGTTCAAGTTTATTTTGGGTATACACCAAAGCCAGCTTTTCATATTTCACTGCACATAAACCTCTAGTGCACTAAAATATTCTTCTGCTGAAAGTCTACTGGCACCTTTACTTAAGGTATCAGCAAAACCAAAAGCTAAAAAAGAAAAACTATCACTTGAAAGTTTCTCTGGGATTTACAGTATACCAATTAGCCAAGGATTTACTGAATGACAACTACAGTGTTTGCACCAGTAAGTTTTGAACACAGAGATCATTCTAGATGCAAGAAATAGGGGCCATCTTTAGACATCTTTGATATTTAAGGAAGTTTAATTGGGATGTTTAGTCACTTACTAGAATCCCATGACTGCAGAATATAATCCTGAAGGCTGCTCACCCTTCAGGTGATTCATTTCGCCTTTCTAACAAGGCATTCTGCTGATTTGCAACGAGGTCTGCCTTTGGTCATAATCAAGCAGGACTGAACTTTGACTTCATATTAACAATTTTAACAGCGCTCTCTTCCTGGCAACTTCTGAATTGTGCCAGTTCCCATAAGGAACACAGGCACCCAAGCAGCTCAGCACCCTGCCCTGTCCAACAGGGTCAGGAACTGAAGCCTGACAGGGTTGGGCACTGCAGGAGCTGCTGCTGCAGAGCTGCTTACCTGGGTACTGCACGCCGTACTGCTGCTGGGGCTGAGCCTGCGGCTGCTGAGCAGGGTAACCAGGCTGCTGGTACTGCTGATACATCTGACCTAGGGATTAAAAACGCATTTTGTTGAAGCCCAGTACCCTGGTGCATTACAGTGAACGATACCCTGACAGTTCAACATCACAGAAACAAACCCAGTGACATCAAAGTACAAATTTTCTGAAATACGCTGTTCTGACTAAATGAAGTTTATCTAAAGAGTCATGTGAGGCTTACTATTGCACATTTTCAGAGGCTGCCAGAATCTATGCACCTTAGTTAGCACTACTCTGGTGGGTAACAGACCAGGAATCTTTAAACATCTTCATAACTGCTCCAGAACTTACACTGTAAATTAAGTACTTCAAAAGTTAAACATGTCCTCAGATTGTCTGTTTAGATTAGCTTTTTAAGACCATTTCTGCAACCAAGTACTGTAAGCAAGTGGTACATTATTTATGCTGACCACATTTTCCAGATAAGACATCCATCTCTTAGCATTGCCAAGTTTTCTTAAGAGACCCAGCAGTATACACCAGAAGCAAAAATAACACCATATATTCTTAAGCTGGGTAGTCCAAGTCAATGCTTATTTTTCCTACATTCACTGTTTTCAATTTCTTGGCCAGAAGAGGCAGAATAAAATTTGTTTACACAACCTATGGGTCCTGTTGAGGCTTTATGCTTCTGCTGTTTTTCAATCCAGAAAGTTACAGTCAAAGAACAAAATCAACTATATGCCAAAAGTAAAGCTTAGCTGAACTGAAGCAGACATGGAAATTTTACTATTATGAAGTGTTACTGTACTATTATTCATTCTGCAAAGATCAGCAGACTGTATAAATAGACTGTAAACTCTATGTTCAGAGCTGCACAGAGACAAAAGCAACTCGACTCTGCTCCAAGTTCTCCCAGACAGACCCCTGTCCACAGTGATTTAAAATAACTCCTTATTTCTTCTTTTATCTGTATTACTTGCAGCTGAAAGTAACAGTACTTTATATTCACACTAAGGTGTTTAGAATACTTTATACAGATGCAGTCACTTAAAATATTATTTGGTGTGCAATTATTGTGGGATGATGAGTGCAAAACACAAGGCCTGAAGATAATTTAAGCCTGTTAGCTTGATAATTAAGAATTAGAAACTCAGAAAGTTCTCCTTCTGAAGCTCATTTGACATGGGGAAGTTCTGGGAGAATAACCAGCAGGGTGCCTATCTTGGGATAGTTTCCTACAGGCTAACAGAGAGACCACACGGGCACCTGCTGGAAATTCCAGGTAAAGGGCTAGCAAAGAAAAAGCATGGAGTTTTACCAAAGGTTTCTGAGAAGGCTTGCTGTCTTCTCCAGGGCTGAGGTGTTAGTGAGGAACAGAGAGGTGCTCCAGTGCCATTTAAGAAAACATTCTTAATTTACAGCCATGAATACAGGCAGGGATACTCTGGGTCCTCAGATACAGACTCTTTTCTTCCCCTGGAATTTTTATTCTGAAAACTAGATGAGCTACAGCACTGATGTCTGGTTTTGTACTTAGCAGTGCTTATTGCAGTGAAAGGTCTGCCAGCATTTACCATTGTTCCTGTGCACTGAAAAAGACTTTTAGTCTGATTGAGAATACAGACCATTTACATATATTCACACAATATATTTTTCCCTATAAGATCATGAAATGCTTATGGGACTGAGATTTCATATGTATTTCAGCAAAGACTAAAAAAGCATCCACATCTGTATATAATTGCTTCTTGTGTGTGTTTAGGACTGAATTTAGTGATAGAAAAGCAGTGGCCACAAGACACAGCACTGTACTAGAACATCTTTGCTGGATTAATTTAATTCAAATTAGTGAATGCTGAAAACTTCTCAAGGGAGGCAGCCCTTCAGTAGTATCAGCACACAGAAGTGAGGTGACTGGTTCTTAGGTTGTTACATGTGAATATCAAATCATAATCATCACAGCGTTTACTGGCAGAGAAAGCCATTAATAAATAAACCCTGATACACCAGAATGACTGACACATGATTGGCATCACCCATTTACTTTAATCTTCAAAGTACTGGGAAAGTGTGTGGGGGAAGCAGAGCTTGGGGAATTTGGGGTTTTTTATGAAGTGAACTAATAATTTCAAACTAGTTTCAAAACTAGTTTCTAACAGAACCTGCTGTTCACCAGCAGGGCCATTTATGTGAGTCCATCCTGTTGAAAACCTAACAATTAAAACCTATCCAAAGTTCTACCTGGGTTATGGCTTTGTGGGGATAGTACAAGCCCCCAAATTACCACTGGACTGAGGTGCTATCAAACCTCTGTGAAGTATAGAAAACTACTCCATGTTTCAAAGAAAAGTCTTTGAACACTTTGGAATAAAATTAATAATTGCACTTACATTACCCAGCTTTGGTGAGAGACTGCTGTATACCACACACTTACCACGCACAGCATAAGCAATGTACTTCTAATTGCTAATGAACAATTTCTGATTTCTGATCTCCTCCCAAAGACTGAACCACAGAGTGAAGAAAATATAATCAATACTTAAAAGATTGCAGTAGCAATAATAAAAACTACATAAAGCTACAGATCAAACCCTTCATAATTAGTATTTGTTGCTACTATACTTTCCTTGACCCAAGTTTAGAAAAATCACTACATCCACTCTGACACATGAGCCTAGATAAGATCTTCTCCCCAAGTAAGATGAGTTTTACTGAAACAAATACTTTTCCCTTTTCCTGGTGTTAGCAGCCATACAGGATTCCAAGCTAGTGTTGCTAGTGCTTTTAAGTGTTTCACTTCTTTGTTTCAATTCCAGTTTAACAGCAACACTTAAAACTTCTTACCTTACCGTATTAAACTAAAGTAAAAAATTAAACTAATAAAATGCAACTTCAGTAGTTGAGAATATGGTTTCTGAACATTAAGTTTTCTGGCTGCCAACAGAAGAACCTGGAGCCCTTTTTTGCAAAAGTAACTTCTACACATAAACACCAAACTGCTCTATCTTTAAGCTACAAAGATGTCTCTTGCTATGTTATAACACTTGACTAATGAGCAAGAAAAGGCTGAAAGCAGCAAAATAAGTGTTTCATAAGCTCCACTTCAACCAGCAGTATTCATTTCTCTTTAAATATTATACATAAGTACCAGCTGTTCAAATGCTGTGCTCGATCAAAATGTTACTTTTTCCCTTCAGGCAAGACAATCCAAGTGACTGTGGATACTGTGATCACTATCTCACACTTGTCTGAGCATCAGTAAAGGAAGCACCAGGGGGCTCTCACTTGTGCCTACACCAGCACAGAAACAATTTTATATTATTCTTCATATGGAGGAAGAAGTAACAAAGCAGGTTATTTCACAGACATTTTAATCCAGAAGTGTGAAGGTCTGAAGGCTCAGCGCACTTAGAAAAAAGCACCAGAAGAAATGATGCCCAAATGTAGGGAACCTCAGAACATGTAAATTTTGAGAAGTTAAATAACTTTTTTAAGGGCATAGTGCAAACGAATCTGAATACCAGAGTTAAGACCTTAACTTTAAAGGAGAGCCAACTGAGCTCTCAGGAGCTGTAAGGAACTACCATGTATTTAAGATGGTTAGCACAGAGCCATACACAAAAAGGAAGCAATGAAATACTAGCTCCAGTCTGTTAGATAGAAATGGTGAGTAAACAACAGTTTTAATACATAGTAGACAAGTCCACAAACTGTGAGTTGAGAGAAAGCTTGACACAACACACAGTGTATGACAAGAGCACAGATGCAAGCAGAAAACAGTACCATGAAAACTCTCTCGTGTTACACCACCCGCCCTTTCAAACAGAGCCACTGCTCCACCTGCTGTTTCTGTAGGGACCAGCACGGGCAGCAAGGACAAAAGCTGCTCTGCCTAGGGGCACACATGGATTGGCAGTTTGGTATCCACTTTGGGTCTGCTAATTCAAGGCAGAATCAGACAACATCCTCCACATCCTGGACAGTAGAAAAGCACCCTGCTTACCTTCCACCTGTCCCGTCTGTGGCTGTGTGCTGGGGTAGGGTGGCTGCTGTGCCTGGACCCCAGGGGGATGGGCTGCAGAAGAGGAGGAAGCGATGCTGTCCGGTGTTCCTGATCGCTCCTCTGCAGGGGCACTGGGAGGTCCTAGAGGAGCAAGAACAAACTACAGTATGTGAAATGAACTAAATTAAAAAATTCTAGTATAAGATCCCTCCCTTTTTAACATTTTTTCCACTTCAGATTTACATGTGTGTCATACCCAAGCTAAAACTAAGTGTATATTTGCACACCTAAACTTTCATTTGAAAATACTGGGAGGGGCAGGCAGAGGGGGTAGAATTTTCCACCTATCTCTAGGTCACTGAGATTTCATTCTTCTGAGGAACCTGACTCATTTGTGAGGTAAAACCCTTCATGACAGCATAGTTTCTCAACAGCTTCAAGTGTTAACCTTGCACGCACACACACTGAGGAGTTGCCACATTTGGACACAACATGCACTTACCTATTTTTTCTTATCTGGAGGAAAGGCAAAAGGTTGCATGGAGCTATCCAAATGGATTAGTGTCTTGCTGTGAAACACATGGACCAGGCCACAAAGTGTTTTACTGATAGTCAAATAGCACGTGAACAGAAAGCCTCCAAAGAGGTGTTAAAATCACACTCCCAGAAAGGATATGGCAGGCTTTAGTCTAAAAACAATTGTCTGTTCTGCTAATTCTGAAAATATTCCAGCTGACACCCAAAGACAGCATGGAAACTGGGAATTCAAACTTTCTCTACATTAGTAAGAAGTTCTGAAACACACATTTGAACAAATATAATATACGACAATTTAATGCAAAACATTTTGTTAGAAACAAGGGAGCTTAAACCTGGATCTTTCCAACTGTATGAATGCTAAGAGACACTACTTTCAAATACACACTTTAAGTTAAGCACAAGTACTAGAACTGCTGCCAATACATCTGCAATTTTAAGATAGTTATATTTACACAATATAAATATGCATCCAACAAGTCCCTGATTGTGTTTTCAGGTTAACCTTATTAGGGGAAAGTTAATTAAATCTGCCTAGTACTTGATTGGTATTTATATACATAACTGCAGGATTGCAGCTTTAGAAATGAGATTTCTTATACCCTGCTTAAATGGTCCTCTGGGGAGCTCTCTGGACATTCAAAGAATGGTCAAGTAATTTCTCTCTCTCAGAAGAATTATGGAGACACAAATATTGAATTATCACTGATCAAAACCACTCATTCAAAAATTAACTCAAATTTTCTGTCAGTTGTGCTTCACTTGCTATTGCTTACTTGTTCAGACAGCCCACTGCACGTTTTCATCTGGTTTGTGAAAGAACCATGCTGTGACAATACCCAAAATGTGCCAAGAGATCACACAATAGGCCAGGTCCACAGACCTGTACTTCATATTGAAGTCAACCACTGTCTGTGGGTACAACTTCAGATACTGCACAGTCACAATCACACAGATTGTGTGCAGATCTATTACTTTTACCCTCCACGTTTGCCATGGTAGGCATACTGGAGAATGACCTCCAGTTCCTACTGGTTTGTTCATCTGTATCATTACTTCACACGTCATATAAACTCACTTGCTCTGGAGATGAGAGTACATAGCAAATCCTGTTAGCTAACAGCAGTTCCATTCTCATGTTTCAATGAACCACTAAACCTTGCCAGGCCTGCAGAGGTCCTGTGCAAAATCCCTTCCCTAAGTTCTGCATCACACTCCTTATCACATTCTACACTGTTTTTCTAGCTTCAGTCTCAAGTTGACAGCATTCATTTAGTATAGTCAGTTTTCATACACTTAGCATTCTGTTACTAGGGCCAGCAGTCCTTCAGCTCTTCAAAAATAAATATAATTCAGACAAGTATGTTACTCCTTTCTGTTAGCAGTAAAAACGTTGATTCTATTTACTTCTAAAATGAAACAGAGAAAAGGTGGGATCATACAACACATTCTGAATGACCCAAAGAGCAGAAGCACAGGCCAAGAACAAGAACTGCAAGATCAAACCTTAAAGCAGAGAGCAGTGAGTTCTACCATCGTTGACAGATACCAATTAAGTTAGTCCACACAACAGCTTTAAGTAATTAAATTTTTTTTTAAATGAAGCCATTTTGTACTCTAAGCTAAAACACAATGCTAAAATCAACAGCAGTATTTCAATATTTTGTATACAAAAGTTAGCACATAGACACAACACCTTAACAAAGCAAGTTTTAGAATTCTGAAGACATAGTGAACACAGAACACAGCTTAATACATCAACATACAAATGCTTTGTGACAAATCAAAACTGAAGCAATTGATTATGAACAGGTTTAGCTTTCCTTTCCACCAGCCACGTCCTTACCTGACACCTGATCATCTGTCAAGCCAAAGGCTGACATGACATTCTTGCTGATTTCATCCTGGTTCTTTAGCGGATCGAATGCAGACATGCTCGCTGCTATAACTTGAGTGGATGGCTTAACATTAGCGTCAGCAGCAGCAGGCTTTTCGTCCCTACCATCTACAGCATCTACAAAGCAAAACGCCCGGTTACCAGCTCTCCAGAACTGAAACACCAGCACACACACACACTGCACTGCAGCAATCGCAACACCGCACAGCTGGGGGGCTCTATAAATGTAACTGTTGGAATGGGCACGTTAGGACAGCAGTGAAGAATCACTGATGTATCTCAAACGGGGATAGATCACAAAGCTTGGTTTTCTTTCACAGTTACTTAAAGATACACTAACACTGTGGACTATCAGTATCATATATCATGAGTTCTGAAATTCAAAGGCACAAAGCTCCTGCTTCAAACAAATGAACTGGCCACAAAGAATCCAAAATTAGGAAAACATACAGCATAGTTCCAACTTATTATGGTGTTTTATCATCTGCAGTTTCTGGTTTGTACTCTACCTTTCTCCACTAATCTTTCCTAAGCTGACAGGAGATCTTTGCAACTATACAGATAGCTGAATTCCTCAGAAATGCCTTACCCAATAGTGATACATTTTCTGTTAAAAGCAAACAACTACACAAAGATACCGACTTCCTAGTTTTGTTTACACTCTTAGATCATCACTCTAACCTCCTTCCAAGCAGTTTGTAACCAGAATCCATAGTATTCCACTGAAATTACTAATTGCATGTATTGTAGGAACAGGGTTGGGATTTTTTTAAGCAACAAAAGCAGTAAAATTTCAAAGTGCAAATACAAACGCAACACTTCCTAAAAGGCAGGCTGATGTTCTCAGTTCACGTCCTTACTCAGGACTTTACTGTATTTCATGGCTTTATGTCATTATTTTCTGTGTCTGGCTTACCTAAACTCTGTAGTTAAGCACACACAGATCCAATATTTGCAGTACAACTGCCCTAAGCTAGGAGATCAATACCTCAAAACTGTGAGAGTAAGATTTTCTTTCCCATTTTGCCCTCCCCCAAAAATCCTTTCCCACCCCTACCTGCACCCTCGTGCTGCTTACCCTGAGACAGCTCTGATGCTGGTCTGAGCGCAAAATGTGTGGATTCAATTTCCTAACCTGGCAAAAAAAGTGGATATAATTTTTGCTGAATTCACTTCTTACTGTTTTAGTGAATCAAACTTGCTTAGCAACACAAGATAAGCACCAGAGCTAGCCCAAAGTAAGCAGAGGGACTACTCAACTGCGAGCAAGAACTCTTCAGCAACAACAAACTATTAATTTGGCTAAAAGCCCTCAAAAGACATTGCTGGAGTTCACAGGTGTTAGTTACAGTGTTCTCATACATTGCAACAAAACCTCAGATTCTGAAGTTTCATTCCTAAGTTAGTTCAGGGCTTTACTCCAGACACATGAACAAAAATTCTGTCCCTGAAATAACTAAAGCATTAAAAATTAGGTTCTGGGCCATCAAGCAACAATTAAAAATGATCCATATTTCACTTTGTTAAACAGCACACCACTCTGCAAATCAAAGCAAACAACTCTTTGCCAGGCTGCCTACCACTCTCAGGCAGGTTAGCGGAAAGCCCTGGTTCCACTGGAGGTTCTAAACAGTCCAGTAAACGATTGACTTTATTGCGAAGTTCTATCAGCTCTCGGCGCAGGTACTTCACCTGGTTGGATTCTAGGGGTCTTGGTTGGCCATTCACTGCAAAACAGCAATTAGATAAACTTAAGACTGTAGTAACATCCAGTTTAAGATGACAAAAAAATTTCAACTTTTACTTGCTTGTAGCATCATCATCCTTCGCCAAGTTTAAAGTGACAAAGTTTAGTCCACACAGAGAACTCATTCTAGAGTTTACTGTTCCTTTAATATAATCTCAGTTCAGGAAAAGCTAAAGAGTATCAAAGTCCACAGTAAGTGTCTGCATTGTTTACTCATTTCCCTGAATATACCCTGACTGATGCAGTGATTCTGGAAAGTGTCCCTTTAGAACTAACACAGTCCACACAACACTGCTGCGAATCATAAATAAGGTCAGTGTCCAAGTTAAAGGCTTGGAACTACATGCTAAGTTACCTATGGTCGTTTGAAAATAAAGAACTTTTGCACAAAGGCTAAAGGATAAGCGTTAACATCTATTCAACTCCAAGCACTAGTTTGGAGCAGTGCTCCACTGCATGATGTCAGCCTCAAATTCTCTGCATCTGTGAAGAAAACCCCACAAACGTTAGAGTGGAAGAGAACATGGAAAAGAGCACTAAGGAAGAAAGAACCACTGATCACATGTATATGCACACAAGCCAAATACTTTAATGCTTTTTACACTTTGAGCAAGTCTAAAAAAGCAGTAGTTTCCATTTCCATTAAGTCTCATGAAAAAGTCTCATGAAAAACATCAAGAGAAAGCAGGTATTATGTATTAACTCAGCAGTACCAACTTACTGATTTCAGTTTCTTCACCTTCTGAGGTGACAAATTAAAGTGTTTTGTACCTCTCAGTGAAGTCCACTGCCTGAATTTTAATAAATATTATTTAAAAGAAATAGAAAAACACAGTATTCTATACTTACCAAACAATGTCAGCTTAAGTATCCTACTGCACTGAATTGCAAAGGAGAGATCTGAGCTATCAAAAATTGTTATAAGATCTCCATCTGAAAAGAACAAGAAAAAGTTACATTAAAACCACAGCCTATGACTACTGAGCTTCACATCAGGACAGAAGTCTTCCTTCATTATTCAAAAATAACCTTCCTATTTGATTGTGAATTCACTAGAAAAAATGTTCATTATTTTAGTGCAAGAATCAGTGTGTGCAGAGAAATTGTGCACAGAAGGTAAGACAGAAGCATGAATGGCTCCAAAAGGGAGTCTTCTGACATTAGCCCTTTGATGTTCCATATAGTTCATCATTCTTTTACGTTTACATACAGGATGAAATATTAGAGCTAAGAGTTCATCAAGTCCAACACCAGGAAGAATGATGCCACCAGTTATAAGTGAAATGACTACACCAAGTGGCTCCAGAACCATGCTGTTCATGAACAGACAAGAGTCAGATAAATGGCACAAGCCAACCCCAATTCAATTTTTAAAAAACAAAATAAAATTTCAAATGTCTAGAACACTTCCTCAGATATATATTCAGAACATGAGTTGCAAGACTATTATCATTCCCTTGCTGAAAAACAAAGGTCATGTGTAGAAGTGAATAGTAAAGATCTCTTTCAGCTTTAACCCACAAATAAGTATGAAGACATGAAGATGCTAAAATAAAGAAAACTTCTCTCAAACAGGAATTTTACACAAAGTCACAACTCTTAGGCATGGATTTCTTCCATGTCACATGTCAGAGGATCCTAATGAATTTGCACATTGCCATCTGTCCCAGAAACTATATTAGAACTGGACGGGATCATTTATTCTTGAGATACCAAGGGCTATGCACAAAGCACTGATCACCTTTATTCATATTAATCCTCAAAAGAGATACCAAATTCCCATTAAGTCTGGTCTCTCACAATTTTTAAGATGAGTCAAGGAAAGCTATGTTAACATCTTTGCTTACTCAACAAAATCACAACTAAAACAAGACTATTGTCTTTGGCAGGACAGATTTTCTGGTGTTTAACATGTTCAACAGGTTATTCATAGCTTAAATGAACCCAAGCTAAGCAGTGCTAAAGAAAGAGTGAGAGCACATTATCAGGAAAATGTGTACTGGCACAAGGGATAGCATGAACACTTCCTGCCTGAGCAGTTTCATAACTGAGGTGAAACACCACCGAGTGAAGTTTCACCTTGAAAAGCAACAGTGTTTAGATAAATGCCACACAGTTTGGAACAAAGCCAATTCAGGCTGCCCAGACTCCTCCACAAAACACTGCAGCAAGGGGGCTCTGTGGACAGACACAGGAACGTGTTTTTCATTATAGAGTACTGCCTAAAAATTCTGAGTGTATATAAATTCCTTACACATTGGTGACAAGGGCAAACTGTATCTAAGTTATGGTTAAAATTTTCAAAGAAAATAATGCTTCAGTATGAATAGTAATAAAACACATGATATGAAGTAGAAACAGCTCAGAATTTGACGAACTGCATATTCTAATTTTGTCATCCCTGACTACAAGTAACACCTCTGCAAAGGAAGGTTTTTCTTAAGTACTATTAGTAACACCTCACAGTGCCTGTCACTCTTCAAAGAAGGTGCTTGCTAACAAAATGAAGTTACAAACACTAATAAAGTGAGGGTATATAAAATAATTTTCAAGTTTTCCTGAAAGAAATAGTGTTACCTCCCAAGTTTTTTTCTATGTCATGTTTTCACTCTCACAATCTCAAAAGACATCTGTTGATAGCAGTACCAGTCAGGGATTCTCTGAGTAGAGACTGGAAAGTCTCCAAAAGCAAGGCCTCCAAACCCCACCAGGCAGGCTGTTCCAGTGACACACTGCCCTCCCAGCCAAAGCTCATGCTCAGCCTCTCAAACTGCAATTTCTGGCTGCTGCCATGTGGTGCTACTGCAAATTGCTCACATTCAGTGGTCACATTGCACTCAATGCTCCCAATGCCTACACTGCAACTCCCCTTCCACTGGTTCTGCCCTCAGCCCCCTCTGCAGCACAGTGAATAAGCCCAGCTCCCTCCAATGCTCCCTGAAGGCCACCTGCACAAAGCCCCTCCCTGTCCTCACCACATCCTGCTAGACCCCTCTGCAGCTTTTCCAAGTTCTTTTTGTCCTGGAGTGCCCACATCGAAAGTGAGCACAGACATGCAGCCTCCCTGGAGCCACCTCACCAGTGCCAGGAAGAGGAGGATCAGTGTCCCTGTTTGTCATTATGATCTATAACAGGACTTGGACAATCAGACTTTATCAAAGTTAAACAGATCTTTTTTTACTTTGGCAGTAAAGAGGGGTATGATGAGGTGTGTGCTCCCTCCAACTCAACACTTTCTCCAGCTTTTCAGTAACCTTTCCTAAATGCTGATACCAAAACCTACTGGTGTCTTAACACAAAACCCTTCTATTCCTTATCATCATGGTAACACAATAAATTATAATTACTTCTCTTAGCAAGCCACAACATTAACAAACCATGCTTTGATGCTCTTCTGTCATACCAGTCAACAGTCAGGTTCACTGCCTGAAGAAAGATGCATGTTCTTAGCAGTCTATCCTGCACAGTGAAATCAAAATGCACATCAATACACATGGCTTACATGGATTAATGTCACCCAAAAGAACTGGGATCATTCCATCCTCATTCTCCCTCACATATTTTAACCTTTAGGTTGAAGGCATTAAGAATAATGAAAAATTTTTCTACTTTAAATTATTAGCAGAAAAAAAAGGGCTGACAAGTGCCAAGTACAGAATCTTGTTAGATGCATAAAGTCAGTTCTATGATTCTTATTGACAGCCATCAAATTATTATCCAAGTAGAGCATAAGCTAGGATTCATAAGGTATATGTCAAGCCATAGAAGTGACAATTTAAGTATATTAGATACAGCAAAAAAACTCTTCACCTTAAGGAAGCTTAATTCCTGTTATCATGACACAGATAGAATTACACAATGTTAATTATTTTCTGTTGAAAAACAAAACAGACTTTCCTTTATTTTCCCCTCTAATGTTGTTATTTTAGGGATTTATCTTTTTCATTTTTACAAGGGACACTGCTTTCCCTCTCCATAATTTCCCATGTACCACATTCTCTGCTATGCCAATTCCAACTTTTTTTCTTTCTATAAACTAGTGACTCCCTTAAACTAACCACTGGGCTGCAAGGTATTTCAGCATTAATGCTGCATCACCATGATGTATTCATGACATTAGAAATCTGACTCATTCCTTCGTCCTGCCAGTTGTTTCCTCATCTACTAAGCTTCATTACCTATTAGGCTTATCCACCCTTTTATTTCTCATTTAGTCCATTTTTGAAAAAATAAAAACAAACCACAAAACCCTACGCAATCAACAAACCACACTACATCAAAATGTAGTTTTCCTTCACTCTAGTAAATTTACCAGAGGCTGAGACTACTGACTAGCACAGCAGTTTGAATGCATGCAGTATGAGTAAACAATCTTCTACTACAAGGTAACGAAAAACAAGAGCAAAAAGGCCAATCTCACTTTACACCCTGTTTTAAATTCAAGCATAACTTCAAAAAAAGTAAAGTTCCTGTTATTGGCTCCATAGGGCCTTTTAGCAAGTGTAACTCAGTTACATGGTGTGTTTAAGATGCAATTTTACTCTTTGATTCACACAAATTCACTGCTGACAGTCCTCTTTAGTTTGGGGTTGAGGTTTTTTAGCTCACATTGGGTTATGTGTACTCAAGAACTTTAAATAGCACATGAAAATTTTCACATCTAGCAGAGCATTTTTCTTAGCTCAGGAGTTTGAAAGCTTGAATCTAAAACTTGACTTCACAAAGCAGCATTCAACCTGAGGCCTCTTTTCTCTGGTAATTAATTAAAGCACCACTTAACCTAAATATAATGTAGGAATATGGAGAGGTAGATGAAACATTCTTTGAACACCGAAAGATTGTGCATATGAATTCAGAGAAGACACAGATGGAGGTTATGGAAGAAGTGGACATTGTGAGACCAGTTTAAGGTATCTCCTCACAACAGATCCAGACAAGCATTCCTGCAGGTCTCCAGGGATAAATAACAAAACAGAAATAGCTAAAATGTATATATTATATCTATTATATACATTATGCAGTGCATCTAATGACTGAAATAGATTTAAAGAAGAATCTTAGTTTAGCTAAAATGAAGTTAAGGATGTAATAGCTCTCACACCACAAGCAAACTGAAGCATTGTTAACACTTTCCTTGATCACTTGCAACTAACTGATAGCAAGAACATTTATTTGTTTACAGTACTGATGATCAGCTACCACGCAGTTCACAGCAGTGATGATCAGCTAGCATAACACACACTGAAATCACAGTGGAATAGTAGTACATTCTGTGTGGGGGTTAACCGTGGCTGGATGCCAGGGGCATCCCACCAAAGCCACTCCATCACTTCCCTCCACAAGTGGCCAGGACAGAGAACAAAGGACAAGACATGAGATAAGAAAAGGGAGACAGCACAAATCAATTACCCTCATGGGCAAAACAGACTCAACTTGGGGAGATTAACTCAATTTCTTACCAGTCAAAATCGAAGCAGGATAATTCACCTTTCAACTCCTACTTCCTTTCCAGCTCTATCTCTTCCTCCCCTAGTGGTGCAGAGGCACAGCGAGCAAAGGTTATGGTTTTTCTGCCACTGCTGCTCAAGCAGAGGAGTCCTTCCTCTGCTCCAGCCTGGGGTCCCTCCCATGGGAGAGTCCTCCACAAACTTCTCCAATGTGACTGCATCCTGGTCCCTTCCTGCCCATCCTTCTCCACCGACCTTGGTGTCTGCAGAGCTATTCCTCTCACATATTCTTGCTCCTCTCTTCTCTGGCCAAAACTACATCTGTGCCATAACCTTTTTTTTCCCCTTTTAAGTATGTTACCACAGAGGCATTACCACTATGTCTGACTGATCTAGCCCTGGCCAGCACCATGTCTGTCCTAGAGCTGCCTGGCTTTGGCCTCCGCTGTAGCCTCCCCACTACCAAAACCTGGCCATGCAAACCAAATACGATTCTGAGACAAAGAAAACTAGAAGTGAAAGCAGGAAGTGTCTAGACTGTGAAAGACAACCAAAGAAAGAAACTGTAATTACTGTCTCCATCATACACCATTATCTTTTTTTGAATAAAACAGAGTAGTATACACCAAAACCCCCAAATGACCACACCTAAAGCATGGGTAAGAATGCAAAGTAACTAACTTGATTTCATCTAGTGAAAAAGCATCCCATCTCCTTTCACCTTTCTCATTTCAGAAAGAAAAAAAATGTGGTAAGAGGGAAAACAAAACAACCACAAACCCACTGAGCTCCCTCTAAAGATCAAAACTCAAAACATTGCTCAAGACCCCAGACATAAACTACTTACAATTTTGATAAGCAGGATCTCAAAAACTTCATGAACCTCAAAAAAATGTCTCAGGGTTATTCAAAGTGAAATTTTATTGCTTGGATATATGAACAGAAGTTGACATTTTAGGCAGCACAGGCAGCACTAAAGTTTCCTAGGGCTACAAAGAGAAATGAACCTGAATGCTTCAGTAACATGGCACTTTTTACTACGCAACAGCCTAATCATCATTAAGAGACTGACTTTGGATTTTATCACTTCATCCCAAGTTTCATTTCATGAACACCATCCCTCTGACCCAAACTAAGTAACTTATGCATGTCCCATTGACATTCAAAGAGGAAAAGCCCTCCAATAACAACTTTCTGTCTCTATGCATCTCAAAGGCTCATTCTGTGGAAGTCCTTATGGTTATGTTTGCTTTAACACTAATGATCAATATTTTCTTTGGAAGAACCAATGTGCAACAGATTCAAATGGTCCCAGAGAGGAAAGATAACTTTTAATGCATTATTTCAAGTTAAAATTATTTTTCTAATCTTTACTGATGGACAAAATCAATCAAGAATTACTACCACCTAGATCAAGTTTTCAGTCTTGTAAGAACTTGTGTTAGGTCATACATGCTTATTCTCTTTACACCTTCAAAACACTGAAAACTCAAAAAAAAGATTAAATGAATGAACAGAAGAGAAAACCTGCAATCAACTTCTTGCAACAGCAAAAAGTGTATGTTCCAAGAGAAAAATTGAGAAAATATTTCAGGAAAGAAATGGAGAAAATGCTGTTAAGAGAGCATAACAGGAGATAATGAAATACAGCTTCTGTTGTCTGATCAAAAAGATTTCACAAGAAATCACTTGCATTTGCCTGTGACATTGGACAATTCTAAAAGGTGATTGTCAAAGTTTCTATCCATTGATAAACCATATCAGAGCAAGAGTAGCCAATTAAACCTCAACAGTAGTAATTAAACCTTACCTTCATCTTTATATTTTATTGTGACTTCATCATTGCTCAGGAGTTTTCCTCTAAAAACTCTTTGCATCATTAGCACCAATTCATCATAGGTGATATCTTCATTATGAATAGGGATTCTCCTAATATCTTCCCCAAGCTGAGCTTTGATGATCAGCTTCCCACTTAAGTCCAGCTGCCCATTCATGGTGGATTCCTTATCACCTGCAGACCTGTTAGCAGCAAAACATTAAGAACATTTCAGAAAATAACTGTTAGTTATTTTAATCTATCTCATGACAGTTCTGAAGCTTTACATTATCCCCTAATTTGATTACTTTTACATGCCCCTCCCTTATAGAAAAGAACAAATAGCTTTTTTTTTTTAATTTAAGAAAAGACTGCCAGAACAAATATGTCAAAGATTTCAGGCTCTAAGGTAGCTTTACTAAGGGGATCAAGCTGAATCATGCACGATTTTCTAAACAAAGAAGTGCAGAGCTAAACACTGGTTTTATCACATGGATAATCAGAACTCACTGAGGGTTCCTCTCCAGAAAGGAAGATTTACAATTTTTTAAATTTTGAAAACTTTGATTGGGATATTTTAACCAAGATTTTAGACTTTTAAAAGCAGCTAAATAGACCACACGTTAGCTGCTCATCGGGCTCAACACATGGTCACAACAGTGTTACTCTCAGTGTTTTAAGAGGTGAACAACTGCTCCAACTGAGTATCCATCTTGTGTCCTAGCAGCACATACTTCTATTATATCTTTAACATTTTAGTTAAGAAAATTTAAACATTACCACTTTGTATGAAGCATCTCTCATTTAAAAACACAAAGGCTTTACATTTAAAAATCTGAAACTACAGCGAAGTTAACTCAAAAAACGAATGAGGGAAAAAAAAACCACAAAAAGAGATCCAGGTAGTTAGTCTAATGTCGCCTCCTATTTTCACTGTTTTGGGCAGGGCCAAAACAATAGATCTGGAATGAGGAGCAACTAAAGAACATCTTAACATCTGACATACAATTACTGGACATCTTAAAACATAGGCAGCCCATATCCAAGTCAAGATTTCTGAAGCCATACGCAGGCAAGTACATAGTTCATTCTCTTGCACAAGAAGAACTGCCAGAGACATGCAGCTATTTTTTTTTACCTTTAAGGATGTTATAACATGGTGCCTTATGAGAAAAATGAATTTCGCTGTAGTCTATTTTTGAAGTACTGCACTGAAAATTCTCTCCTACCAGAAACAAGACACTCAGCTAAAGCCTTTAATACTTGATGCACCTCTATATATTTAACTCTCCTGTTTCAGTGACAACATTTTGCATTAAAAAGGTGGATTATAATGCTATCTTAAGATAGCAATTAAATTTCTGGGGGTGTTGGTAATTAACTTAATACAAAGCACAGATTTCAGGCAAAGCCCTTTGTTTAGCCCAAAAAGATACAAGCAATTATTGAACAAAACTCACTCTTCTCATCACATGTAAGATGAGGGAGATGGATACAGCCTAACTGCAGGGAAAAAGGACCAGCAATTAACAAAGCCACCTTGCTTGTGATCAAACTGTGAGGTTTATAGTATTGTTAATGCTCACTAATGCATTATTCAGCTTTTGCTACATAGGAGTCTTGACTGCAGGCACATCAACAAAACCTAATTAACTCTAAATTACATTAAAAAGCATAGGGTTTTGCACAAGTTGGCTGGTTGTTGGGATTTTTTTTAATTTAAGCATTAAAAAATAAAACAGTATTGACCCACAGGTTTCCTTCAATCTCCTTTCCAAAAATACACATTTACAATTACCTTGTTTAGTGCTGCTGGATTATTGGACAGTTTTGCCACCTCACTTCAGGGCAGAGTTAGGACAAGCCGCCATGCACTATCAATGCAGGGAACAGGAAGCTGCATCAGAAAATAAACATAGTTACAGTCACACTTCCCTAAAATGACACAATTCACATGATTCTTTCACTTTAAAACATCTTAGTGAATATATCCAATATAAAAAAGCCCTTGCTTTATCCATAATGTAACAATCAGATGTACACTTTCAAGTATCGTAGAATTTGCATTCATCTAACAGAGATCTCAGACAAGACTTCTAATTTTGTAATAAATTTTTTTTTGTTAATTTTCTAATGGCATGTAGGAATGCCTAACAGTAATGTATTCCTTTCCAGGACTAAGATCAAGAGATGATTTAGCATACAGAACAGTCCAATAGGGAACACCCCTGCCTCCTCCCTTTTGACCCCATGGGTGTACCCTCCTGGCAACTCCTCTCTTTCACATGCACAGCCAATTTCAACAATCCATAATCAGATTTTTAGAAGATTCACTGCTAACCAGAGAAAAAAAAGTAGCTTCCCCTTTCTTCACATAAAGCTGGGCTTCCCAGCTCTCCTCTTCCAACTCATCTGGAAGTAAACTGGAACATACAGGATGAAGGGAGAGAGCAAGCAAACCCCAGAAAAGACACAAAGCTACTCTCTGGTTCTCAAAGGCTGGCAGCTGCTCCCCTCATCCTGGGTACGAAATGCTCCCCTTGGAAAAGGGTTGTGCCTGCTCCTGACAGTGAGAGACTGCTGTGACACACTAAGCAGGGGAACAGGAACAGACTACTTTTCTGATGCCTCACTCACATTTTATGAAATAAGTAAGGCATGAAGATAGGGCCCCTTTCACCCCAGCCTGCTACAGCTCCAGGTAAGTTTACTGCACTGGATAAATACAGATAATGCATCTAAGAGTGCTTGAACCAAAGAGTTCATTTAGCTACTCACATTGTTTAAGCGTTAGATATGGGCACTGGTTTTGCTTCTTCAGCATTACAATATCTGCTACTCGGGAACTGTTAACAGTAAGAACTGAACCTCATCTCTAAGTCCTAAACATACACACATTTTGGTGGACACAGCTGAACTCCTGTGGCCTTTCAACAGATCGAATGTATCGTTCATTTCTTTGTGCAAGGAAAGGAGCTACTGTAATGCCTTATTTACCCACATTACCCACAGAAACCTGCTGTCCATCTCTGACTACAAAAAGGTAGCAGGAGAATAAATGCACCTTTTTTTGGTCTAGCTGTTCTCCATTCTGCTTGAAGGTGTCCAGATTTAAAAACACAGATTCTAAACACTGCAGTTGCTTGCAACTGTTACAGAAAACCATGTGAAATACTCAAGTTGCTGAATTACACAGCACTAAAGCTTTTTCCCTCACTGTGACACAGCTGAATGGATGACTCCACTGAGAGAGTTTTACAGAGAACACATCCAGAATGCACACTAATGAGCTCTTTAACAAAATCAGTGTCTACTTTCCTGGGGTGGGGACCAACCAACAAAAAAACATTTATGTCTCCATCTTTCAGACTACAGACTGCTTTCCGTAAGAATCACACTGACATCTTTCTAACCTTCCTGGTGTACCACTTGCATTTTGCAGGTACAGACTTTTCCTCCCCTCCCAGCTCACTTTACATTCACATCAGGCACTATTCTAGGTGGTGCATGGGGACAGGGATTGCTCAATCTAAGCCAGTCACTTCAGGATCCCCTCGAAAACCTGCATCTCATGACCACGTTGCATTTCACCACCCTTTCTGCGCAGCAGCAGAGAAAAACAGCCTTGCCCAGGCGAGGGAAGGAGAGACACTCCTGCTTTAATTTTTTCTGTCAAAACAGGGTTAAGGATTAGAGTGACGCCGACAGAAACACGAGCAAGCAGAAGTGCCTCCCAAACGCCACCCGAGAGAGAGCCATGAGTTTCCCCAAGACAGGTGGGGGGGTGACGCGAGGGAGCAGGACGGAGAAAAGCTCTTTTCGGTTTTCTCCAGTTCCCATTCGGGCAGGTGCGGCCCAAAGGGGAACAGAAATCACAGCCAATCCCTGCCCGTCAGTGAGGAGCCGGCAGCTCTTGTGGCTGCGTGACCCAGGAAACAGTGGGCCGTGCAGGGGCAGGGATCCCGGGATCTCCCGCTGCCCGGGCCCAGGAGGCCGCGGCCGCTTTCCGCCTTCCTCAGCCGCGGCCGGGGGGACGCGAGGGGTCTCCCGGCCCCTCCGCCAGGGGCCGCGTCGCCCCTGGCACCGGGGAACGATGGGACCGCGAGGAGGGGGCGGACGGCTCACCCCAAACCCAAAGCTGCCCCTCTCTCCCTCCTTCCCGCCGCTTCCACACGCGGCTGCTCCCGGGAGCAGCCCGGGCTCTCTTACTCTGGCTTCTCCGCCGTCCCGCCGGTGCAACCCCCTCCGCGTCCAGCCCCGGGCACGGCCGCCACCGCCCGTACGTGGCAGGGCAGAGAGAAGGGGCCGGAGCGAGGCCGGGCCTGCGCGGGCCGCGCGCATGCGCGCTGAGCCGCGCGGGGCCCCGCCCCCTGCCGGCCGACATGGAGGGTGCTCGTTGCTCGCTGTGCCACCTCAGCGCTGCCGCAGTGAGGCCGCGCTCTCACAGAGGACTTCTTTCGAAATACCAGCCTCGACCTTCGTAGGCTGGCGGTGCTTAGATAAAAAAAACCGGATCGTAAAATTCTTCTGTACTTGTTTGACTTGCTAGACACCCGCACACAGGTGTCATTCATCCTGGTCATTCATCATTACTCTGGTAGCTGCACACACCCTCACACCCTCTCACCCTCTCACCCTCTCACACTCCACTGTCTTGCATTCACAGCTTGTCCCCTGTAATATATGTTATACAGTAATTCATGCCTAAGGGGAGAATGTATAAAATAAAAATTGTAAAAAGAATCTAGCATCCGAGGAGCCTCTGACCAGGAGCAACCTGG
>JAWWEY010000001.1:16137155-16154180 GCA_035582745.1 Loriotus luctuosus | reverse complement strand
ACTGACTGAGACAGTCTGGACAGCTGGACTGTGATTGGCCATTAATTAGAAACAACCACATGAGACCAATCACAGATTGATCTGTGTTTGGTCTACCTGTCAGATCTACCTGTTGCATTCCACAGCAGCAGATAATCATTGTTTACATTTTGTTCCTGAGACCTCTCAGCTTCTCAGGAGAAAAAATCCTAAGGAAAGGATTTTTCAGAAAATATCATGGCTACAATAAAAAACCATTTTTTAACATATCAGAGTATAATGAAAATTAGCTTGATATTATTCTGTTAAGACCTATTCTTTTTTGCTTGAATGGACAGTGATTTTAATTTAAATTATCCATCAGGGTAAAGAAGAGCAACCTAAACTGAATATCCTGTCACAGGATTTATTGGGCAAAAATAGTTGTTTGTGCTAGATACGCCTTTCAAACTGCCCCAGGAAAGGATTTGCATTTCCAGAAGAATGTTGTGTTTGAGTTTGTAGTACAAACTTTTGCCAGTCCTTAGGAGCTGTTACAGGAATTCCTACTGAGGGGCTTGGCACAGGCTTAGCCTGGCTGGAGTGTGAAGAAGTTTATGTTTATATTTATCTGAATGTTACCTGTGGGGGCAAAGCTGAAGCTCCTTTGAATCTTTGATGAGACTGTGTCTGTTTGTGCTGAGTCCCACACTGTTTGTCCCTCAGGTGTGCCCCACAAGCACACTTGGAAATACCTTTGTTCAAATGCCTTGGCAGGTAAAGTCTGCAGTTTGAGGCATCCTTGGAGACATCAAAACTCACTGCTGTGCTGGAATGCACCTGTTTTGAGAAGGGTCTCCTTAGTTTGGAAGGATTGGAAGGCAAAACTGCCCAGACCAGGGGGACTGTGCATGGTTCGGGATGATGGAGCCCTGGCACCATGTGTAATTCCTATGGGTTGTCTCAGCCTGAGCAGAGAGGCAGCTCTGTCTCTGTTGCAGCAGGTGATAAAGTCAGAGGAATGGTTGCTAACTGGTAATAACAGAGCTTTCTGTGCAGCTTTCTGCTTCCTAGTGACAATAACAGGTACCAGTGCATTCAGTGTTCCCTCTTTAGTTCTAAATGGTTAAAATACCCAAATATTTTAAGGCCTTGTGAATGAAGACATTTCATTTGATTCATGTGCCCATTTTGCAAAAGCTAAATTGCAAAAATTGCCTGTTTTCCATTAAGCTGTAATATTATGTCTTTTGATACAATTAAATACTATTTTTTCATTTCTTGTGAGAATATGTTCTTGTATTGCTTTCCAAGACTAGATCTTGTCTTACTTTACTGCTTTAAATTATTTTGCTAATCCTTAGTCAAGGAGGTAAGGAGATGCTTTGTTGTTTGGGGATTTTTTTTTTTGTAATGTGTCATCTGGATTTCTCAGTTGTGCCACTCACTGCACTTGATGCATGCCTGTGATGGGGAGAATTACTTATTTTTCTTGAGTTGCCAGGGGACCCTTTCTGATTTAGCCAGAGCAATCTGAGAAAAGAAAAGGATGCTGACACTGTCGTAGCTATTTTTGATGCAATGGTTATGTGGTGATCTTCCCAAGGACAGATTGCTTTTGTGTCTAACATTTTTTATCTCATTTACTAGAAATTTCTGAAGTATTGCCATGCTAAATAGCCAGCAATTTGTCTGAAGAACCATATTAATAATAACATTTGCATTCTTAGCCATTCGGTGGTCTGGAAGTCCCCAAAAGAGCTTCATGGCTATTGCTTTGCCAGTTGGCTTCACACCATGGGCTCCAGGGTATCTGAGCTATTATTACCCTTCTCAACAGGGAAAATCAAAGCTGTCCACTGCCTACAGAGAGGGAATTTAGGGAGGATTGACCTGGTAGACATGAAAGAGATCCTCCTTTTGGAGTTAGCTGTGCTGCTGACACAGAGCTGCGTAATTTAAGTTTGGACTGCGTGAAATGCTGAATTCTGTTCCTCCTTCTCCCACTGCTATGCAGAACCTTTCCCTTTTGTCAGGGAAGTATGTTAATCCTTTTTTCTTAGTTAACCTGCCCACCAACCAGGCCTGCTGCATTTACAAGAGCTCCTCTGTTGTTTGGTTATGGTGGGCAGCAAGGCAGGACCTGAGCCCTGCGTTCTCTGCTGCCTCCAGGAGAGGGGTGTGCTGTAAAATAGTCATTGCCACTTTTAGCCCAGCTACTGTGGTCAGCACAACTCTGCTGGCAACAGGAGCCCTCTCAGCTGAGCAAGGATGAACGGGGACCTGGGAGCCAATTTTGCTGACAGCTGCTACATTTTACAGAAATTTAATTGACCTTGCACTGCATGTACCTGATGGGACGTGCAGGAGAGATGCAGTGAGAAAAGTTCCAAGTAGTGCGTTGACTTTAAGATTACCTAATCTGATTCACTGAAGATTGAGGCCAGTTTTTAATAGCAAAACTGAGAATAATAAGGAAGTCTCTGAATTTTTTTTTCCCTGCCCCTCTTCTCTCTTCCTCGCAAAGAAAAATGGAAATTAAGAACGGTCTCAAGATGTGCCCAACACACTTGGCATTTTAACTGGCATCAAATGTGTTTCAGTCTACTGAATTTAGAGTTGGGAGCACTCTAAATTTAATTTTGCCCCAGATTAATGAACACAGATCAGTACAATTTAATCAACCAGTAAATAAAAATACAGTTACAAATCAGCCTGAAATTAATCCATCATAGCACACCCAAACTGAACTATGCCCACCTACAGAATAATGACAAGCACATAATTTCCTGTAACATATCTGAAACTAGAAAGACAGCATAACAAATACAAAACCTGTTTCCACAGTGTACTGAACTTTTTGTGAAAAATTAGGGGACAGAGGCTTTATTTAAAATCTGGTTTCAGATATGAGACAGTTTTAGAACAGGCAGAGAAGGATGGAAATCAGAAAGGGAAAAAGGGGTGGGGGGATAATAAATTTTGTACAAACTTTGTTCTCATGTAATTCTAGTTTAGTACTGATACATAGGCCTGATGAAAGCATAAGGGAAAAAACCAGGGATTTCTGACCCAGAATATGTCTGATTGCAGGCAGATACATCAAGTAAAAGTTGAGGGATTCTCCCTTGTGGGCATGTAAAACTGGTTCCCTCTGTGACTTTGTCACAGAGAATAATTTAGTGGTAAGAATTGAACTTGTCCTGTACTGGCCTCTGTCACTGGGAGCCTTTTGGACTCTGATCAAGACTTCATCTTGGTTAGCTCCAGAACAAAAAAAACCAAAAAAAAAAACAAAACACCCAAACCAAAACAAAAAAACACCTAACAGAAATTATTCTCTCACTTATCTTTGGGTATGTATGCAAAACAACATATTTCTATTCCAAGTTTTCTTTTTAATTACATGTTGGTTGTTCCTACATTATGAAGAGTTCTAAGAACCTTACCTCCCTCCTCTCTCAAAAAGCTCCTTTTGTTTTCTTCATATTCCTGTCTTGTAACAGGCTTCCCATGGCTGGCATAATTTCTGTGAGCTGCATTTATCTTTGTTACAGTGGTAGGCTGGCTTGAACCACAAGCTGCATTTCCCAAAGAATTTTAAGATTATTTTCAGTCATAACTTTTTGTTTATTTTGGGGCATTAGAAAGTGTCCTGCCTAGAAGAGTTTCACTTTTTCAGTCAGCCTTGGTTCTTGCAGGAATTAATTATTTATGTCATTGTCATTATAACTCCTATGTTAATAATTTCAGACTAGAAAAGTGGCATGTGAAGGTCAGAAGTCTCAGAAATGGTGAATCAGCCTAGCAAATGCAAATGTGTATGTACCAGCTATTTTGTATGAACAAAATTGCATTCACATCAAAGCACATGTCATTTCATCCTATATCATTAAGGTCTTGTTTACCTTTAAAAATACCATAGTAAATAATGAAAAAATATTAATTCGTTGTGAATATATTAGTTAATAAAGGTGATTATTAAAGGGAACCTGTTAAATTATCTAAATATCTCTGTACTTTTTATATTAATGTGTATAAACATGCAGATGTTTATGTATTATTAGGAGTGTTTACATGGGTATGATTAGTACACATATTGATGTGCTTAGACTACGTGCATATGTTAGTACTGGATTTGAAAGAAGTTAGAAACCAGTGCACTGGATGATTTTAAACAGTGATTGATGTAAATGAAGAAGTCTTTATATGTGTGTGTGTGTGTGTGTGCATGTGTGAAGCATAAATGGCTTTTTTCCATTTTTGCATGCTTCAAAATAAGATCAAATATAAATACTTCATGACTGAGAAGCCTGTTAATATGTGCCATGCTACTGATGTAATATCAAAGCAAAACACGTGGAGAGTTGTGGAATTCCCATTTATTTTTCTATATTGAGAGCATTTTGTGACTGTTCAGATGCCTTGGATGACCTTGTGGCTGTGTAAGTTGTGTAAGTCTCAGGGAAGCAGAGGCAGAGAATTGCTGAGCTCAACAGCATCACCCTGCAAGCAGTGTGTCCTGTCAGCGCCTGCCTGCCCTCTCCTTTGCACCTCAAGCCAGATGAAAGTCAACTTTGTATTAATCAGTTAGGTTCTGCATTTTCACCAGCTTATTATTAAGGAAGGATTTGTGAATTCTCCTGTTCTGGCAGAGAAAGGTCTCCTGGGAAACTCAACACCTCAAAGCAGGGGCAAACAGTGCTGGTCTGTTACAGACATGCTTGTGATCTCTGAGCTTCTGCATAGATTTGCATCAAGTTATGATTTATTTTGTGAGTAAACCCACTGACATCAAGGTAACTATTTGCAGAGAAAGGTACACAGTTTAATGTGAGCATGGTTGGCAGAGTCTGGCCTGTGGTACTTTGATGCCTGCAACAAAATGTTCCTGTCATCACAGGAGCTGACATGGTGTCACAAACAATTACAGCTTGAGACGAGCTGCTGTCCTGACTGGGACATGGGTGATTGTTTCTGGAATAGATAGAAAGTTCTCCAGTTGTATGAAATAAAGATACTGCAGAAAGATGCTCAAATTTGAGCTGATGTTTGTTGAGTCTGAGTCTGTACCCTCTTCTTTCACTTCTTGCTGAGAGCAGAGGACTTGCACCATGAAGTGCTGTCCAAAACTCAAATGAGCAGTGAACAGGTGGTACATTGTCAGGCTATTTCAGATCATGGAAACCATTTGTCCAGCTTTAGATTGCTATTGCTAGCAGCATGTCTATCAGTAGTGAGAAAGAGAAGAGGTTATTTAAGACTTACACAACTCCTATTTGTCTTTCAGAGCATGCCAAGTGGGATTTCAGAAGGAATGCTTGCAGATCACAGGCAGCTTCCCCTGAATCTATTTGATGAGATTCTAATTTATTAGAATTGGAACATTGGAAAGAGGTCACACAGCAATTCAGTTCGGTGAAACATGCACAAATTCATTTTGGAGTGGGTGTTTGGGGCTCAAGCACAGTGAGCAAGAGGGATGAAGACGCAATTCTGATTTCTTTGATGTACTTCATTTATATCATCTCTCCACAGCCTGCTTCAATGCAGTGTGTCCAAGACCCCAGGGGTGTGGAGCTGGTGTGTGTTAAAGTTGGTCACTCTTTCAGTATCTCTGGAGTCAGGGCAAGTGAGACAGAAGTCAGCAATGGGTCCCTTAAATACAGAAGCTGCTCTACCAAGATACAGCACAATAAATTTGCCAGAGAAAGGGTGATCCATGGGGCAGCAAGGCCATGGTAATGGCCAGTGGTAACACTGAATTACTAAGACACCTTTTGAACTTTCTGGAGTATGCTGAATGATGTGATTTTTCAGCTTCTTCTAATCAAGTGTTGTATCCGAGATTCCAAAGTGGCTGGGGGACATAAATGCTCAGTGACTTTGGGGAGGAATAGGCAGGAAAGATCTGCTGCTGTGCAGGGACAGCCATATGGTTGTCTTGGTTTGGAAAGACCTGCTAAAGAAGGCAGGAGCCTCCCGGGAAATGGAAAATGTAAACCCTCCCCACCCCTCCAAATTGATATAAATTTTAAATTGAGGGGCTCTCCAGCAAAAAATATGGGAGCAGGAAATAACAGTTCTTTAATAGGGAAGAAAATGAAAGGATAAAATAAACAATGCAGTACACTAGAACAACACTGACAGTCAGAACTCAACCTGACACCCTGTGGGTCAGGGTGTTGGTAGCAGTCCAGTTGGGTTTGTGGCTGCAGTGCTCCTGGAGCATCAGGTGTGGTTCTGCTGGAGCAGTGATCCTGCGGAAAGGTGTAGTCTTCCTCTGAAGATCCAGTGGAAGAGGCAGCTGCTCCTCTGGGAATCCGGTGGAGAAGCCGTGCTGGTGTTCCAGAATCTCCAGATTATATCTGGGTAGCAATGCTTGGCTCCTCCCTCTGGCAGAGCAGCTCCCAACGGGATGCCATAGTTCTTATCAGTCATGCAGTGACATTCAATAGCCTGTTATCAGCAGATGTCTCCCCAGAGAGAGGAGTGGTTGCAGAAGAGATAAGGAAAAACTGCCTACTTAGCAGAAGACAACTGCCACACAGATGGCAAATAGAATGCAATTTGCTTGGCAATCCAGGACACAACAATACGTCTAGAATTACATTAATAATACGCCACCACAAAAGGCATGGGATAGCAAGTGTTGTAATAATATGTCGACTTAAAATTCTTCCTGTCGGTAGTTTAGAGCTTTTCCTTCTCTGTCAGTAGCTGCAAGTGTTATTGCAACTACTATGGCAGGGATTCCTAATTAATAAATGAGACATTAGCAATTTATTGTTTGGTTGCACAGGCATACCTCCCTTCCACACAAATAGCTTATTGCCTCCTGAGTTCCGCAGATTTTAAGATCTATGTTTCACCTGCCTTGTACTAAGTTAAAGAGGATTTCTGTAGCCTAGACAAAAGGCAAGACTGAGGGTTGTGAGCAATATTTTTCTGAGGACTGCTCATATCCATGACTTGCTGATTTTTGCCAGCAAAGAGCTTCAACAGAACTTCCTGAGCCAACACCTGTGGTGACAGAGCAAGCCCTTCCTGGACTGTAGTGGGCTCCCTTATCACAACTGTTCTGGTCAGCAGTGAGAAACTAATTTAGGAAAATATTGTATCAAACACCTTTGCATTTCATACCAGATTGATGCAGAGTGTAACTTTTGCCCTGCAAGAAGCTTGGCTGTCAGGTTTGTCTCCTCAATTCCTTTGCTTCACTTCTTGTCTTCTGCACCTTCTGCCTGCCAGTTCACACTAGGCAGCACATCTCGTGGGGAGGAACCTCATGCAAAACATTTTATCCTGGTAATAAACATGCTCCTTAAAGTCTATTCCTTCTTCATCCCTAATAGAGACCTTGCAGATTGCCATGTGCTGACTGTAGTCTCAAAAGAGATCCAAAAGCAGTGAGTCAGAATCATTGTGGTTTGGACGTGTGTAACTTGTCACAGGACACACAAAAGGACATAATGCTGTGCTGTCATTCAAATACCTATGGAGGGAGCACAGTGCCACGTAGCCAGGCAGCATTTGCTGAACTTTTTCTGGTTTGCATGTACAGTCCAATTTCTAAATGTTTCCGAGGAATTGCCTCTACAAATGCAAGATGTAATGATGGAAGAATAAGGGTTGAAAACGGCTTGGTGGGTGCCATCAGAAACAATACAATACAAAGGCTGAATGCACAACATGGAAAATACTGGTGCCCCTGTACACTGTATTAGAAGAGTTTCTTGAAACAGGCTGAGATTTTCACTTTACCTTGTCAGCATCTGTCTCAATTTTTCCATTGTCTGGGTAAGTTCTCCAAAAGAGAAAATGAAACATTTTCTGAAAGTTTCCTTTCAGTTTGCAGTGTTGCTTCTAACTGCTGTACTGACTTTAGAATGTGTTCTTTGCTTATTAATAAATAATATATAAAAATAATATCAGGCAGTCATTGCTTTTGGATGTATTCGAAGCTCTGGCTGGGAATCACTAAATGAGGAATTTAAGTCCATATATGTGATCACTATGACTGAAAGATTTTTTACTTAGTTGGCAGAAACAGATTGTTGAATGCTTGATTACTGTGAAAATTTCTCCTACACCCAACAGGCCTGTGCTGCTGTGCCAGTGACCAGGCTATCAGTTTCAGTGTTTTATCAGGTCAATGAGAACAAGCTCAGGTTATACCAGTAGTGTGAGCAGCAACAGTAGATTATTAAATCACATGGCACTAACCCAGAGACAGAGACACTGATTCTACTTGCTCTCTGCTGATCTCCTATCTTTACAACTCTCCCTGAATGTACTCTGTACTCTAGAAGTTGCCACATGGACAACTTTCAATCTTGCCCCATCCAATTACTGACACGGTTATGAGGAAATGTCCAGGCAGTGGCTTCGTGCCTCTGAGCAGCAATAAGTACAACAGTGCAGAACTGAGTGCTGACCACAGGAATGTTGCCAACAAGAAATAGTGCAGCAGGACAGCCACAGCTGTGTACCAGGAGTCTGTGGGAGTATCCACCCTGTCAGAGGTAAGGTAGTACTGGTGGCATCATAAGCAAGGTATTGCTGGTAACATCTGATGGTATCGTTGCTGCACTTTCTAGAAGTTTGGTTTTCGATTCCAGAGATGAAGATGATGTTAAAAACAAGCATAGAAAACCAGAGACTCATTAACATCCACTTTATAGATAAGTTTTGAGTTTTCCTATCAATAGAAATATGTTTAGGAGAAAGAAAAGAAGAGAAAAATGAGAAAAATTCTCAAATATTTTCTCATTTTCATTTATACTAAAAGCAAGCTAGAGAGGAGAAACTTTAATACAGACAGAAACTAAAACAATAACTTATTTGCGGAATTACATCATTAATTTCAGACAGCTTAACAAATCCTTCAGTTTTAGGACTGACAACAGTTTGGGATGTATTTTTTTTCCCTTTCTGCTCTTTTTGGAATCTTTTACATCAGTGTTAAGAAGTGAGTTAGCATAAAACAAGTATTTCGAGCCATTCTCCAGAGTTCAAGAGAATAATGAACCTCCACTTCCAAACTTTGTCCTATCTCTGAATCACAGAATCAATTAGGTTGGAAAAGGCTTCCAAGATTATTGAGTCCAACCTATGACCAAACATCACCATGTCAGCTGGACCCTGGTACTGAGTGCCATGTCCTCTCTTTCCTAAAACATCTCCCTTGGCATTATATATAGTATATATACACTATTTTTATCTTTATCTTGATATATCTATATCTATATCTATATCTATATCTATATCTATATCTATATCTATATCTTCATTTATTTATTTTTATTTATATGTATTTTTATGTATGTGTATATATATGTATATATATAACATTATCATAAATAAATACATTTCAAAGGCAGAAGCTGGAAGCTCCTACTGTCTTAAAAACATGAACCTTGATGGAATTGCTCCAAATCTGCATTAGTGCAAGCAGGATGAGAAACAGGCATTAATCTATTATAACTTCAGCTCTGCTGGCATGACTTCCCTCATTGTTCAGAGGGGATTCACAGGACACCATTAATCACAGGCATGTCTATTAAAAACTTTGCTGCAATTGTGTTTGTATCAAGTTATTCACAATAAAACAGTAGCACGAGCTAGCTACTGCCTAGGAAAAGAGATAACTGTTTACACATTGTAATACCAGGGTATGGAGGGAGGTCACACTGGTGGTGGAACACTGTGACACATTTTTAAAGCCTAGAATTGAGATAGTGAACTGAAAAGCTCAATGTGTATCACAGACCTGTGTGCTCTGGGTCTGTGTTGTCTGTGCCTGACCAGGGTAGTGACAGAGATATTAGCGAGTCCCAAGCCATGCTGTGTGGTTTAGCTATTTTTGCAAATAGCATTTGCTAATCAATAATATTGCAATATGTTCTAAACTGGCTGCTTTTAATTGTTTTCCTCAAAATACATACAGAACAAAATATTGTAACTTAGTGTAAAATACTTGCAGTTTAACATCTTCCCTCTTACTTAGTGAGTATTTCAAACAAAATTATAATAACCAGATCAGTCATGGACAATCCAACACCAATATAAGAAATATAATCCAAAAGCTTTTCATATTTATATTTGATATGAAATGCCCAGAAAACCAATTGTATCAGTTATAGGAGATGAGAAGAGATACATTTCTTTTTAAAGTTTCTGTTTCTGGTTGCACACAGGAACAAGAATGTTTCAGTAAAGTTATGATCATTGCTAGCCACTGCCAGAATTTTTAGGTCCCACAGAATTATTCTAGACCCCCAAACTAGAGAAGCTTGTGAAAAACACCAACAAGAGATTTAACAATACCAATCAAATTTTCATCAAAATAGCAGATTAAATTGTTCATCATAAAATGCAAGGTGACACAGACTTTACAAAGCAGCTTTTAGCTTTTCATACTGGTGAGCATTCTGAATTCTGACTTCTTGGTCTAAGGTAAGATATTACAAATAATTATGAATTGAAACCAGTCTATGTTTGTATAGTGACAATAAAGCAGCAAGTAAATGTAAGTGTATTCAATGAAACAGAAAATGCTGTTGCCTTTGCATAAACAGATGGGAATCTTATTTAAAGTATAGTCAGTTTGTGCAAAAAGGACATGCATAACATAAAGGGAAATACAGAAACAAGTAAATAGTACAAATTTGGAAATGCTGTTCTGTGAAGACAGTAAAATGAACTCTGAAATGCTGGCACACTGAAGTTAGTGACCACAGATATGTGATTTTATCCAGGGTGTGTTTTGTTTAGAGAAGCTGAAATAAATGCTGAAGGAATAACAAACATCAGAACCAGGCAGTCATTCCTAAATAGTCTTGTTGGTAGAAGAGGTCACTATATAAAACTTTATGGTTGAATGCTTAATATTTACAGAGTGAGTGCTTTTATAAACATATAAGCAAAGGGAGTAGTTAATGCTAAATCCTCTGAGTTATTTACCCAGCACAAGGCAGTGCCACAGCTAGCCCAGACTCCAGGAAGCTCTACTCTTCATCTGGGGACACTTCAGCCTTTAGACAACCCCTCATCTGACCACCAGCTGCTCCAACAGAGGTGCAGAACTGGAGGCTACAAAGGCTGAGCAGGGGTAATGAATTAGGCCAGCCCTCCCCTGCTAAGGAGCTGCACAAGCAGCTGGGCACAGGCACAGGTTGTGTCAGAGGGAGCCAGGACTTGCCAACACATTTGGCTATTCAGCAGCTTGGGCACAACTTGCCCAATTTGCCAGATCTGCCACAGGGCAGAAACAAGTACATGGGGACACTTTAAACTCCTGTGCATTCTAGCTTCAGTGCACCTATGCCCTTGTATTGCCATGCTGATCTTAGAGGCAATCAACCAAACAAAAAAAAATTGAACAGCCTCAGGCTCTTCCCATTGAAGAAAGGACAATGCCCTACCATCAGAACAGCAAAATTAGTGGTGTGATTACACCTGCATCATTTACAGGGAAATCCCAAAAGACACAGGCATGACCACACAGCTGCAGTTCAGATGTGTCATACCAGGGATTGGCATTGCAAGGAGAAAAAGCGGCTGCAGAGACATAGAGATAGGCACCAGCAAACTGTGAACTGACAGTGATTTGATTTTGAAACGGAGCTCACAACTACTAAGCAATATGTGGGTTTCATAAACCGTGTGAATTATATCAATAACAGCATCATTTGGCATTTAAAACTTACTTTATGTGCCTTTCTCATCAAGATTGCCAATGAAATTACCAATTCTTGTGAATTATCCAAGTGATCAGGATTCAGGCTTCCACTGACTATGCATTAAACAACTGCCAGTTGAATTATTTGTTAGCCAAACAACAGCTTTCAGGTTTTGGTAGCACTGTTACTGCCAACCACAGCTGAATCCACACTGGAACAGGAAGCAAACAATGATAAATGGAGTGGCCCTTCCCTCCCCTCCTGCAGCACAGTGGTGCTCCTGCACTCACACACCAAATGACATGCAGACATTTTCAAACATGCTTCTGCAGGGTACAGCAATTAGAATTACTTTTAATGAACAACAAGCAGCTTGGAGTGCAAATAAGAAGTGAACACAACCATTCATGGCATTAAGTAGTTCAATTAAAAATTTTGAATAAAAATAGGAGTAAAAAAGTTTGTTTCAAATATTTCCTTAGAAATGACACATTTCCTGGATCACTTAGCTGTATGGTTCTGTGGTGATGATTACTGATCTGTCATATGTATGTGTTTGAGCTCAAAAATTTTGTTAAATATTGTAAGAAGAAGCCAATTACTGTTTTCTGGAGAAACCATGCCAAATTTGAATACATATCATCTAAAAATTCAGGGAGTTTGGCAAATGGACACTCACATAGGAGAACTGTCTGCAAGAAAGCAGTAACATCTGGCATCAGTTCCTGGTAGAGGAAGTCAAAGGACAAAATGGTTTTATCTGGAAGTAGGAGTTAAAAGATAGCATGAAAAATGAACATTCCCCACATTAATATGTGTATTGGGCTGTGCCAGTCATGTTGACTTTTTTCTTGTTTTCCAAAATTTTGGATGTCTTCTGGAGAGAAAGACTGTCCTCCATAGACCTGGTTGTTTTTATTCTTGATATAGGACTAATGCACCCTAAGACAAATCCCCTCTGATATTCCTATGATATTTTATGGAATACACTTTTTCTCACAAATGTCCTAGTTTAGCAGCACAAAGTCAGCAGTATCAGCTGTTACATACATAAGTTCAAGAACATTTTCTATGCCACTTGATCTAAACAAAAGAAGCCTGCACTATGCCCATGCACACATTCAACATTTACAGATTTTTGTTTCGATTTTTTTTCAAAATCCATATAAGTAGTTGAGAACAGTTGCTATTCCTATGAATGTTAAGAGAGATCTTCAATTTTTGCTGAGGTGGACTGTGAAAATAATTGTTACCCTTCTCTTAATATAATTGCTGGGGGAAAATACCGGTAAATGAGAAAAATAATATCCTAAATCCTAATATATGCACACAGTCCAAATGGCCAGACTTTTAATAACACTAAGTAAGAAATAATCACACTAGGGACATTTACTGTTAGTGTAAAGTCAGAAGATAAGAGACTGCCTGTATTTTTGCCTTCAGATCACACTTTTTGACTGGTTGAGTTTTTTTTTTGCCACACTTCTACCAAATTACAGTTCATCTATGTGATTTAAATCACTTATCTGAATTATAGCTTAAGTGAGGAAACAAAATCCTAGATTATATAATAGGCTTTGTTATTGGTGTAATGCTTTTCACTTAAGATCAAGAGAGACTGATTTGATCTCTCTCTAATCTGATCATCAGGTGAGACTAATGTAACTGTATTTCTACAAAATATCACAAATGTGCATTTAATATGGAAGAAATCTGTTGGGACCTCTTTTAAGACAAACTGTTCATTTGATATCTCTCTGTCTTGAGGGGAGTGTTATGTTATTCTGGCATTATGATGAAGGCTTTGATTACATGGTCGTGGTGTTTTTCCACAGTATTGCTTTCTGAAACAGTGAACAGAAATGGCAGTGACCAGTTAATGAGTTATTAATTGATTTTTGTTGTCAGTGCTGGCTGTGTGAGGTTACTTGGTTTATCTCTTCACATCTTTTTCTAACCCTGGTGAGAGAACTTAATTATTAATTTCCCTATGGGCTTCTATTCAAATTGTGTTCATCATTATGATGTCTAAGTGCTCTACTAACTTCACCTTTGTTGTGCTGTTGTGATTTCTCAGTGTTACTGACACTATCCTGAGAGACTGAGGACAAGTCTGCTGGTTTCAGGTGCCCAGCGTGAAACTCTTGTGATGTCAGAGAAATGCACATATTTGAAGAACTATAATCTCTCTTTTTTTTTTTTTCTTTTTCTCTTGGTCAATACCAATTTATCCTCCAAGCACTGCAGGATGTAAGTAATGGACATCTAGAAAAATCCCAAGTGAGTAATGCAATTTACAGGTGTCAGGATGTGGATGTCCTGACTGACACCTGACAGCAATAGGAATTTTGGTTGAAATGGTTCATGTCTTCAGATTTCAGGCAATATACTTGTTCTTGATCTCAATGTTTGTAGAGTTATGGTCAAAGATTCACCACACCCTCAATTTTAGAAAATAAAACACCTGAAAAAGTCACAAACACCAAAAGTATTCCGGCCATTACATGTACCTTTGCATTCTTCTATAAATAAGATTCTCCAGCTCATTTGATGTTTGCATTTCTTGTACCAGACATCAGCATGCATAAAAACCAACCAGCGAAGGGTTTTTTTCCCCCAAAGCAGATTTTCAGTGAATATTCATTACAAATTTTCCCAGCTGCAGTTTTCAAAAGAAGAAAGGGCTTACTTAAAATGTTGAACAGTATCTGAACTTTAGCACTGAGGTCACCAATAAGCCCAAGAGCATTTTCCTGTATTTCTGGTTTTGTTGACTGATACTTTCCCAGTACTTGTATCTGCAACAATTAGCAGTGTATGAATTAGGATTTATGATTGATAAATGTGTTCATTCTGTCTAGCTAAATCCAGCAATACACAGGATTTACTTCTCTGTGCCAAAAACAGAATCATAAAGGAGCTTAATTTCAGTGGAGCAGACTGGATTGCAACATTGGGCTGTGAGATGTTACCAGTGAAAGAAAATTCCTCCATTGCTTTCATGAGGCTGCATCAAAATAATGAGTGGGATAAAAGTTGTAATTATTTGTTATTATACAGCTACAGGTTCAGTTTCTGAGCTTCCTCTCTGATTTGGTTCTCCAGTGGGTAGTGCTCCTCATTTCCTTTCCCCATCTTTTCTCTAAAGCAGAAGAATCCAGCAATGTTTATATTGGTGTAAATTGGAAATTACACATTGGAGTTGAATGGCAAACATATTTTAACTTGTTCGTGAACTGCTTTCATCCTGAACCCAGAGGGGAAATGCTGTTGACTTACATCTAAAGAAAACGACAAAGCTCAAATTACCTGGTTGAAGCATTGACAAGACTATTGTGGATGAATTCTATCACTGCCAGAGATGCCTGAATCAAGCAGAAAAAAGGCAATATTCAAATGCAGTTGAGTAAACACCCCATGTGCTGCACACTGAATGGGCAAAGTAAGAACATTTAACAAGCATTGCTTGAAAGTACACAACAGAGTATAAAAGTAAAGGAAGCCATTCAAGGGAGCACAAACTTTGTGCCAATGGGTTCATAAAGCCACACTTTTATTAATTTAGTTAGTAGAGATTTAATTATTAACTTAAACATTAAATGATGCTCATATTAAAATTGCAGATGTACATATAAACAGCTGGTAAGTTTACACTCAGCTCTGAGAACAGACCCAAGGGTGATTCCACAAGTACATGCTTGAGGATGCTTAAATAACTCTGCTAAATGACAAAATTAATGCATTTGTTTGCAGTGTTATGTACAGTTAAGAAAAAGAACGGTGTCTTTTCTGCTGGTAGAGGGGGAGACAGAATTGATAACACAAATATTAAGCCCCACAAGTCTTATTTTAGTCCTAATAAGACTCACCTGAAAGTCTTCTGAAACATTTGGCTTTTTCATAATGTACAGCAGTGATGTTCTGTCTGGTCAGTTGGTCTGTCATGGAGCTGAGGATTTGAGTGTTACTTGAAATAACTGAAACCTTCCTGGAACTCACACTTTCTACCTGTGAGGAAAATGTCATTTAACAGAAACAAAAAGAGAAAAGGCAAAAGAGTCACCACTTCACAGCATTCTCACACAAAATAAGAATAAAAATATACAAGTAATTTGCCATCTAAAATCTTTATGTTAATGTCAAATTTGTGGTGTTTGAAAATTCTCCCTAGAGATTGTTTTCATGAATTCTTGGAGTACCTTGGGTTGGAAGGGAGCCCTGGAGGTGCCCATGCCCAACAGGGGCTGAAACCAGGCTGTTCAGGGAATCACTTTGAATATCCACAACCTCCCTTGGAAAACTGCTCGTATTTGAACAGTGTTAAGGAGAAAAATAATATCCTATTTAAATGGAATTTCCTATATTGCCACTTTGTGGGCACTCATCCTAAAACTGCACACCTTGAAGAACAGCCTGGCCCCATTGTTCTCCCCACCTTGCCATGAAGTAGCAGCAGGACCTCTCCTTTGTCTTGAGGTCACTGAGTTCTGAATCTATAAACTTCTCTGCACCTTTCATTGTTCCTTAACAACAGGATTTGTTGAAAGGCCATCAAAGGAACTTGAGAAATGTCCTCTGGAACAATCATGCCTCTCAACACAGGGTTTATTATCTGCACTGAGGACATTATCCTCACTTCAGTACATCACACAGAGTGTCAGCTTGGAATAACATAAAAAGAAAAAAAAAAGAAAACCAGTAAAATATTCTGCTGCTGGAGGTACCAATAATAATTGCTATAAGCACTGGTTGGATCCAGTTTGAGTTAGTTAGCTCTGAATGAATAGAGATTAAATCTCTGTAGCATCTTTAAACACAAAACCAAGCTGAGGCATCTAGCTGTACCTTCATATAATATATGAAGGTATAGCTAGAAAACAATAAGAGACAGAAAATCTGCCAGTCATCAGGTCAAGTCATGTGGTTTTTAATCCCATCAATGAATAACTCTACTGAATTGCTTCAGTAACTGAATTGTTCTCAAATTATTTATGTTGGGAAGCTACCAAAATCAAGATTAATTCTATCATGCAGCTTTAAAGCGTTGATAAAACTTGGCAGGTAGGCAGGTAAGAAAAGTGAATGTTTTGCATAGGGAGGAAGGAAATTTGCATTTATAATTACTGGAGATAATATTATTTGACTTGAAAACATCTGCATGTGCACGATGGACCAACAATACATCATGAATGCCTGTGTTCACTGTTTGTGGTATTTGTTGGGTCCCCAGGATGAAGGAGGAATGATGAATCTGACTCCATGTTCTTAGAAGGCTAATTTACTATTTTATGATATTATATTATATTATATTATATTAAAGAATGCTATACTAAACTATACTAAAGAATAGAGAAAGGATACTTACAGAAGGCTTAACAAGATA
>JAWWEY010000001.1:16103458-16137055 GCA_035582745.1 Loriotus luctuosus | reverse complement strand
GGCTGGTCAGGGTTGGTCTGGGCTCAGCAAGAAGTGTCAAGTACTGAGGAAAACAGAATATTCTTTATGGAGAACCAACCTCATCACCAAAGCCATCTCTCTCTGAAACGACCTTACTCTCCTCCTGCCATAAAATATGGATCATGAGTTTCACACTCTTTGTTCAGTGCCCTGAAAGTCAAAAGCCTGATATATTAAAAGGTCTCTGACAGCAGCCAGATATTGTTGTCCGAGTCGTGAGCAAAAAAAAAGAATCCTCAGCTCACATTAAATTTTATTTATAGTAGGTTTTTACGGTCCTACACTAAATTTTCTTTATGTTTGCGCTTTGCTAGTTTATTTCCTCATGAATACCTGGCCCTGTGATGAATCTCACTGCTCCAGGTCTGTGGGTTTGGCCTCCCAGGCTCCAGCCCTCAGGTGCTGCTCAGGCACAGGTTTTGTGTGCCTTCCCTGCTGGAGAACCAGGGCAGGGGTGGCAGAGAAAGTGGGGCAATGCTAAACAGCCAGAGGCAGGATTTTACCAAATTAAATTATTTTTTAATAATTAAATAATTTTTTATAATTAAATAAATTATTTTTAAATAAATAAGTAGATTATTTTTTAATAGTTTCTCTCTTCAAAGGGACGTGAGAGTTGAACACAGTAAGTTTGCAATACAGGTTATAACATAATTAACTTTTACATCCAACGCTACTGGGAATATGAAGATCTGGATAAAATCATTAAAAGCCTCTAAAAGTAGAAAGCAGCTTCTAGATAGAAGCTAACTCTCCATGTGGCTCCCCAAGAACCAAAAACCCCCAGCATTCATGTTCTTGCTCTGAGGTATGTTGGACTTTATGTCCACGAAAGAAAAAAAACCAAAAAACAGGCATCTCTTTCAAAACCAGACTCTTTAGTTCAAAATGGGTCAAGCAGATCCATAAGCTTCATGTAAACAAATTTTTTCAAACTGTCAAAACAATCATTTTTTAATCTGTTCATTTGGTCTTCAGCTGGATGTAAGCAATGGGGAATTCAGAGTTGAAACCAACAGGAAATCAACTCCATGCTCTCAAGAGCGGGAGAAATCAGATTTAGCCTAAAAACGTCGTATTTGTTTTCTCTGTGTGTTGCTGTTCCATCCATACACACACCAAAAAAACCACAGATTTCTAATATCCTCTGTGTGATGCTCTGTTCTACTCTCTGGAAAGCTGATTTTATAGGACACACTTTTTGTGGGTGCCTGGAACAAAAACCAAAGAGGGGTTGTCAAGAGTAAGTCACGGCAGACCAATGTAATTCCTTCTGTGACAGGGCTTTCCAGACAGAGCTGTGGTTGCACATGCTCCAAGAAAATGGTCCTTGAATGATGCAGGTGAAACAAAAAGTTAAAAAAAAATTCAGAAATTGATGACCCTAAAGCAAAGTGTCAAAAAAAAAGTGGAGTAATTAGGCTAAGGAGAGCAGAGAAAGGCAACGGTCCCCAAATTTTTGATAAAGGCTGTAGAAATACAAGGGAATAATCTGCCCTGGGCCAGATCAGTGTATTTTATGTGTTTTTATTGGTTAGAAGCAAGCAATCCCACTGACAGTTATGGGATGCTGGAGGGACAATATTTCAGGGTTGAGTTTCATTTTTAGGGATATTGATACCTGAGATTGACAGCCCATGGCTGGATGATCAGGCATCTGAAAGTTCTGACAGGCAGGGAAATTGAGGTGGAGACTCTGTGAAAATGAGGGGCTCACCAGTTTCTATGGAATTTTAGGAATCCAGCAAGGAAAATTTTGCCATTGAGTGTATCAACAGTATAAAACTGTACCCTACAGTACAGTATATAGCAAACCAAACAGTTGCCCTATGTTTGCACTGTCTGTGAGAAAAATTACTTTTCAGTTTAGGCTAAAACTTAAGAAAACTTATTTCTTTACTGGCTGTGAAAAAACCTTTTCTTTTTCCTCCCATATGGATCAACAGAAATTTGTGTTATTCTGTGTCTACGTGTCAATACTCTTGAAACTGCTAATTGTGTGTGGTGCTGGCTTAATTAACACCCATAAATCATTACAGGGGTTGAACTTTCTGAGGTTATTTCCTCACCTTGTTGCCCTGGGTAAGTGCTCCAGCTCCTTGCCCTGGCAGTGTGTGTGAAGTGAATTCACTTGCGCTGAATTTTAGGGGTTCATGTAAGGGATACATATAAGACTCTGAAACACAAATAAGACAAATACACTCACAGAAAACCACAGCAAGAGGAGAGAAGTTGTACATTTGCTCACTTGAATGAGAAATCCATAGAAATACAGGTGTTCCTGTGAGGGGGATATATAATACATGCATTTTTTGTAGAAATCCCAATTTCCATTACAGGATTCATTTTCCAAACTGCAGTTGCTTGGTCACAGGTGCATGCACCCCCTCACTTCTCACTGACAGATTCTGACTGAGCTGATGTGTCTCAGGCTCTTCCTGTCTCTTTTGGTCCTTCCCTGGGAGCAGAACCTTTTCCAGAGGACCGTGGATTTGGGAGGGCAGTCACACCATGATTCCTTATAATGGAAATTAATATCCCCACTCAGCCTCCACATGGGTAGGGATTGGAATCACCAAGGTCAAGCTAAGGCTCTGCCTTCCCACAAAGTAATCAGATTTTAACCTTCTGAGGCTGGAAGTTTTTTGCCTCCCTCTCTTTTTTTAAGCTGAATTTGTTAAGGTTTGGGAGCGGGTGTTTTGTCTAGTGGCAGAGCACGGGGCTGGAGTCAGAAATTGAGGCTCAGGCTGTGCTTTGGGAACAGCAAGGAGCCTCAGGACAGCTTTTGTGCATTCAGGAACAGATGGGATGGATTATACTTTGATGGGTTTGTAAGGTCCAGGACTGAGGAAGACGCCCTGCCATTAACTAAAGATCAGCACTGCTAAAGTGCAAAAGGAAGGGGAGATGAATATCGAGCTCTCACTGTGAATTTCAGCAAGGTTTGACAGGGAAGTGAAGGAAAAAAAAATTAACAAAATTGCAAGGTAATTCAAAGCTGCACAAAGCAAACACCCAGTACATTTTCCTCAGCAAAATCAGCCCTGGCCACCCCCAGCTGCAGGGTGAAATTAATGCTAATCAGTTGCAGGCTTGTACTGCAGATGAACTCCAACAAAAAATCAGCTTCTATGCAGTCTGCTCCAATATAGCCCAAAGCTAATATTACCGTTTAGTGCATATTTATATTATAAAAACATTATGTCCCGAACTGTCAAACTCAGATTTGTAACACATTCACATACACAGTTTAGCCCCTTTTGAAAAGTTACTTTGGAAACCTTAAGGAATCAAATCCGTTTAAATAGTTATCAACTAGTTGCTGCTCAGTTTTGAGAAGTATGTAAGTTTATATCTTGATCTTTCCTACTTGTAGGGTGTTTTTCTAATGTATATGCAAATCAAACACGTGTACTGGAAAAGGAGTCTGTTGTCTGGGGAAGTGTAGTTCTGAAAAAAATAATAAGTATTAAATTTCTAATAAAGTAAAAAGGCTTGGATTCCTATCGAATTTGCTAAATTTTTATTATACCCAGTGATATTTCAATCCATTAGCAGTGATGAGGAATGGATATTTTTTAACAAAGATATGATGAAGGAAAAGCAGAGATCCAGAAAAATAGGAAATATCTTCAGTGTCTTGTTTATGAAGTTGAATTTAAAACACATTGTGTTACATTACATTCATACACTGCAGTTCAGAACATCACATAACAGAAAAGCCCTTTAACAAAGGGTTTACAAAAGGAAAGAACTGAAGCAGACTCTCCAGCTAATTGATGAAGCTGAGCAAAATACTGTTTATTATTACCCTGCCAAGTTTACATTTGCATGCTTTATTTTCTTGGACCAAGTCACCGAGGTTTAGTAATAGCAAAGCTTTTTTAAACAAAAATAACACTTGGACAACAGAAGGGTGAGGGAGAGAAGAGGAAGCAAGGGAACTTTAGGAAACTGGTGGAATAGATACAGAAATGGGTTAGAATGTTCTGAAAGAAGAGTGGCTTCATCACAAGGTGACTGCCTTGCTTGACCACTGGGTAATTTCTCCGTCCTATTCTGCACTGCCCTGAGGACAAAGAAATTGTTGTAGGCAAGAGGATCCGACAGCAGTAAAAAAGTAAAAAGGAAGGTGGGTATTTATACCAGTGCTAAGTTTTTGGCTCATGTGTTATCCTGTCTTCAGTCCCCCCGAGCCCTACAGCACTTAGTTCTACAGAGATGTCTGAGGATAAACATTCTGAGCTGGATCTTCTCTAATACCACTTTATTTCAGCTTATTATTATACTGGGCTAAAGCCAACTGTAAAATTTAGGTCTGGGTTACATTTCCAAGCCCTGCCAAAGATTAGGGTGGTCTGATCCAAACTTTTGTTTCAAGTCTCTCTTTTCTTGTTTTATCAAACCCACATGGGGAGGTGGTTCTTCAGTGCTTTCTGCTTTCATGCTCCAAGGAAATACATTTAACTTCTGATATTTTCCATAAAACAAGCACACAAAAATAATTAAAAAAAAATTGTCAGGTAAGGGCAGTGACTGTGATTAGATGTCACTTTTGAAACCATCCTGGAGGTGTCCCAATGTTTCCCAGCCCCTCTTGGATGTCCTCTGTTGTGAGGTCTCCCTGCTGTACCTGTCTGGGCAGGGATGAGCACCAGACAGGGCTTGGGGACAAGGCTGTGTCCTTTAAAACCTCAGGATGCTAAAATTGAGCCTCCTACCAGATTAGCCATGAAACGCTGTTGTTAAGGCAGACATTATTCCTGGAATAATGTGAAATATAAAAAAATTTTTTTTTAAAAAAAACACCCAAAAAAACCTACAAAAAGTGCAAACAAAAAGCAACTGTCTTGAACCTCTCAGGAAATCTTGGCAAGAGCTCATGCAAAGAACACAATGCTCTTTTATGTAGATCAAAACATTTCATCTCAATATCTGTGAGTCAAAAGAAATAATTCATAGGAATTCAACTATTCATTCAACAATTTCTTATTTCTAAATATCTGCCAGGATCTCCCCTACTCCCATTCCACACCAAAAAAACCCCACCAAACCAACCAATCAACAAACAAAAACACACACACAGAAAAAAAACCAAAAAAACAAAAAAAAAAAAACCCAAAACAAAGCAAAACAAAGAAACAATCACCCAAACAAACAAAATTAAAATAAGCAAAGAAAAACAGCCCCCAAAAAACAACAAATTCAAAACGTAAAGCTATGCTAGGGTTTAATTGACTCTCCTTAAAATGAGAAATTGACCTTACAACAGAGAAATGGAAATTTTCCATTAAAAATGTGTAGTTGCATAATTCCAGCTAGCTCTGCTCCTCCTTAAGGACTATGAGAGGAGGGCACTGAGACCACCTTGGTGACAGCAAGGTGCAGGTGGGAGCAGCATGCAGACCTGGCAGGATTCCCATTGGGAAGGGGACAAGGCCACGGGGAGATGATCCTGCTAGGTAAGGCAGCACAGAATCACAGAATCAATCACAGAATCACAGAATGAGCCAGGTTGGAAAACACCTTTAAGACCCTCTAGTCCAACCCATGACCCAACACCTCCTCATCAACTAAACCCTGGCACCCAGTGCCACATCCAGTCTTTTTTAAGCCAATCCAGGGATGGTGACTCCACCACCTCCCTGGGCAGCCCATTCTGGTGCCCAATCCCTCTTTCAGTGAAGAATTTCTTTATGATATCTAACCCAAACTTTCCTTGGCACAGCTGAAGAGGTAAGGCAGCAGCCCTAACCTCTTTGTGGTATTTGCTGGGTCCCCAGGATGAAGGAGGGATGATGAATGTGAGTCCAAGTTCTTAGAAGACTAATTTATTATTATATTATATTATATTATATTATATTATATTATATTATATTATATTATATTATATTATATTATATTATAGAATGCTATACTAAAACTATACTAAAGAATAGAGAATGGATACAGACAGAAGGCTTAACAAGATAATAATTAAAAACTTGTGACTGACTCCTCAGAGTCCCGACACAGCTTGGCACTGATTGGTCATTAAGTAAGAACAATTCACATGAAACCAATCAAACAACTACCTGTTGGATAAAAAAAATCTCCAACCACATTCCAAAGCAGAAAAACACAGGAGAAGCAATCAGATAATCATTGCTTTCATTTTTCTCTGAGGCTTCTCAGTTTCCCAGGAGAAGAAATCCTGGCAAAGGGATTTTTCCAGAAAATATGACAGTGACACACTGTTCTTGCTTCCAACTTCTAGCAAGACCTTGGATTCAAAATAAGTAGTTCTATTTAAAAGTGATCAAAGCCTTTTAAACCTGGGCTCTGGATCACTAGCATGCACACCTCCTGCTCCCATTCCCCAGCTCCCCAAGCTGCCCTCAGCTCACTAGATGGCAGCCCGACATCACAGCTCCCAAGAAACCCAGACGTTACTGATGGCAGCAGAAAAAACATGTGTCACACCTTACTGGCACTGGAAATAGCTACTTGTAATATTATATATTGCTTTGAACCGTTTAGTGAAGGCTATGTACTGGAAAAATGCAATATTGAGCTCAAGGGTTTCTCAGGAAAGGATCCAAGCAGGTGAAGAATTGGGTTGAAGGTACAGTAGTCAGGCAAAAATGCACAAGGAAAGGGCTTCTCTCATTTAATGGGATTGTACCTGGTGTATATTTTTTTTCTTGTTTCTTTTTTTTTTTCAGTTGGGACTAGTGATAAGGAAGTGAAACACAGAAGCAGCAGAAGGGAAGCAGTCACTGTAATGTGCTTAGTCATGTTCAGCTCTCCATGATTTACAGATGCAGCAGGGCTAAGTCTTAGAGCTTGACTTAGGAGTTATGGGTTTTATAGATGGCATTCACACAAGAGAGTTTGAATTTGGATTCTTGATGGACAGAAACGTTGACAGAATGGAAAGGTTTCACTTTTAATCCTTCTGAACATGTTGGTGTCAGTATCACCTTCATGCCATTCTCCCTTTTCACTGGTTTGGTACCCTGGGTCAGCATCGCGTCCACTCAGAGGCATTTGCTGTGAGCTAGGAACCTGGCTGAGGAACTTGCAGGCCAGTTAAGAAATGTGAAATGGGATGCTGTGTTCAGGCAAACCCAAGCAAAATAAAATTATCACCATTGGAAATTCAGGCCATCTGCAAAGCAGACACATGCCAAGAATGCCACTGGAAAAAGGCTTTGGTCATTTATTTTGCTTTCTGCAAAGTTTTGAGGAACATGAGATATATTTCCTGCCCCAATTTTCTATTCCTATTCCCCTTTTTTGTCCCTAGGACAGTGCAGAATCTCAGAAACGGTTTAAGTAGTAATTTAAGATTATCTGTGATGCTAAGGAGTCCAGATTTTCATTACAATTCAGAATTTGGGGAGGCTTGAATGTAGGAATTTTCCTTTCTCTGGAGCACATCCAGATTTATATTGAAGCAGAAATTTTCTGTAATTTTCTGTGATTTTCTAAAAGCAGAAAGATATGCATTTAGTATAGAAGTTCTCACGCATTCACATGACCTCACTGGGAGTTAAAACTGTTCTGTGGCTGTGACACACTATCCAGTGTTATTTTCTGTTTGCTTGTAAAATTTTGTCTTTCAGTGCTACGAGTGACTATCAATTATTTAACTATTTATTTTCTTTTCAGAACTTGTGGTTTACATTCATGTACACAGTCCTGTCAGAGGGGCTGACATTCTTTATGTCCAAGTCAGACAGGCTTTAGTTATGTTAGAGCTGCAGAAATACATCTTTTATTTTTAATTGGGAAGCACTGGCATCAGCTCTGAGTTGTCAGAAAGACTTTTTACATGTCATGAAAAACAGAGTTTATTTGTCATGAAAGATGCAGAGGACATGTGGAGCAGCCATGCAGCACTTACTCCTCTACAAGGTCTCTAAAAGCTGGGGCACTTCATGGAACCACAGTTGATGGAAAGCATCCTGAATCCTAATGCTAAATAGTAGGATATAAACAGATTGTTTTACTATTAAAAAGCTGTTCAGGACCCTGTCTCTCCTCCCAGCCCCAGATCCATCTCAGCAAGTGTACCTGAAATTCTCTGCATTTGGGGCAGAAAGCTTTGCAGAAAAGTTTGTGCTCCTGCTGCCTGAGCTGCAGAGCTCTGGTTTCAAACACAGACCTCTCATCTGGTCTAATAATCTGACATCTTTCACAAACCTTATGTCTGCTTCTGGGAAATGGGAGCAAAAGGAAAGAAACACATACCAGTCAACGTATCAAGTGCACATTCCTTTTGGAGTGGCCACATTTACCCAGTATAATCTGTTCCAAAGTAAGGTTTTTATATTGCTTTCAAAAATGTTCACTGTCTCAGTACCGTAGTTACAGAAATTAACTGCTCAGAAAGAAAAAATATAATATATTTCCAGATGAAATATTTTTAGCATAAGGATCAGTTTCCAAAAATGAAATAGTACTGAGACAAGAGAAGCTCATTGAATATTTTTTTGTAAATGAAATTATCTAAACCCAAGCTTCTAAACTGCCACAAGTGATATTTTTGAAGTGAGTGAAGCCTTAAAAGCCCATACCTTTTGCCATCTCTTTTATTTTCACTGTTTTAGTCCTAGAAACTCTGTAAAATAATATGAAGCCTCATCTTTGGTATCTTAATACCCAGGCAGAAATCAGACTTGGTAGCCTAATGCCACAGAATACAGCGGGGGACAAAAATACACACTTTTGAACAGTTAATGGGGAGCAGTCCTTTGGTGACTCTAAACCATGATGGGTTGAATTTGGCTTTTGGTGCAGGATGTTTCTGCCCTGCTGTCTGCTGGACTGACACAGGCTGAGCACCCAGACCCCACAGCTGGTACTGGCTACACCTAAAGGCAGCGTGGTAAACCCTGGCCTGATCCAAAAGAGCAGCCTGCTATGTTCTCATGTACCTTACTGCTATAACTTAACACAAATTTACCTCACAAAGCTGCAACCACTTGGAAAAAATATTGCTGCACACAGGCAGAAAATTTTTGCTTCATCTTAAGACTTGCAACATCCTGTTTTTGCTAACTTTTGCTCATTCAGATCACATTTCAGCTGACTGTGTCTCATTAGCAGGACTGACTCGAAGCATATTTATGGTCAGGGTCCTGAGGGGGCTTGGGAAACCTGGAGTGTTGTCTGAGTTCTGGAATGGGCTTTCATGTCAAGTTATTTAACTTTCTGTGGCTCTTGTTTTCTGCAGGGTCTCAGTTTCCCACTATACAATGACACTTTCCTTCTACACAAATTATTACCAAAAAATAAGGATGCATGATGCTGCAAAGATGAGGTCTGCCTTGCAGCACCATACCTGAGCCTTGCTTGCCAGAAGGTGGCTAGCAGAACAAGGTGTCTCAAAAATCTGGTGGAAGGAACCTCTGGAGGGCATCTAGACCAATAAGAGGCTCCCCAACCTCACTAGGAGGTGTGCTGCAGTGACATGATACTTTTCTAAATCCAAACATTTCTCTTCATGCTCAATCTCAGCATCTTAAACTGCAGTTTATGACTGCTGTGTCTTGCTTTACCCTCTGAGGTTGCTGAGGATTTGGGTTTGATGGTCTTTGCACCTCCCTCTCAGCTGAAGGCTCTGTTAGCCCTGCCCTCAGTCTCCTCTTCAGCACAGTGAGCAAGTTCAGTTCTTTCCCATGCATCCTGCAGGCCACCTGTCCAAAGCTCCTCACTGACCTCACTGCATCCTGCTGAACCCTCTCCAGCTTCCCTAAGTCTGGTTAACCTGGCTTGCAGGTGGACCAGGAAGGGCAGGGTAAAAGTGTCCATCAACCTGTCTCCCTCCACATAACACAGCTGCTCTTCCACCTTGTTTGCAGAGAGCCACACACTGCTGGCTCATACTGAACTTGGCATTTACTGTAATTCCCAGGGAGTTTCCAGGATGCCTGCTCCTCAGCCAGTGAGTTCCTGCTCTGCACCAATGTCCCTGGCACGGAGATTGGCACTTATTCCTCTTGGACACTGTGAGGTTTCTCTTGGAATGGTCTTCAGCTTTCTCAAGTTCTTCTGCACTGGAGCTCTGCCTTCACTGTATCAGCAATGCCTCTGCCCCACCCCAGGCTCAGTGCTGTGGGTGCACTTGTGAGAGGACCAGCAACTCCTCTTGTCATGTGTCATGGCCCAGGCTGTGAGTGAAGGCACTGGATGGTTCTGCCCAACTATTGAGCAGTGGTTCTGCTTTTACAGCATCCTGATCAAGCCGCTGATTGCTACACTTTGGGCTTGCCTGTTAACTTTCAGCCCAGCAAGTTGTTCATTCACCCAACAGATGTGTCTTCACCTACCAAACAAGAACACTGAGGGACATGGTGTTGAGGGCATCTATAAATCAAAGTGTTTTACATCTTGTTACTCTTCTGTTGTCTACATGCAGTTATTTCCTATGGCAGAGAGATTGGTCCTACATGTAAATCCATGCTGCTCCTGATAATCTTCTGGTCTCTCATATGCATGGGAATAGACTTCAAGAGGATATGTTCCAGAATGCTTCTGGCACCTGAGGTAAGCCTGACTGGCTTATGGTTCCCCCAGATCTCCTTCTTGCCTTTCTTAAAGGTGAGCTCAATATGAACCTTCTTCCAGTTCTCTGTGGCCTCTCTTCAACACCACAGGTGACAGGAGCCCACAGGGGCATCAGCCAGGTCTTTGAGCTGTCTTGAATGAATCCTCTCTAGACCCATGGATTTGAATACAATTGTGATGATCCTGCTGTCCCTGTGAGGGGTGAAAGCCAAGAGTAAGTTACTATGAGCACACATGCATTCATACAAGCTTTATTTTTTTTTTCTAGTTATTCTAGCCTTGATCTGAAAGTGGTTTGGGCTGGTTTATGTGCTTATACTCCTTGGTTTCAGACTTAGAAAGGAGAGTCCATCTGAAATAAAATTTTCCCACTGATGCAAATCCCAAATTATTCCAAATATTTTAATGTCATTAGGATCGCTCCAGATTAAAACAAAACAAAACAAAACAAAACAAAACAAAACAAAACAAAACCAAAGAAAACAAAAAACTACCCAAACAGAGCAAACCACAAAAGTAAAACCAGGCCCTTTGTCATGACTTGTGAAAGAAAATAACCATGACATAAGGTAGAAAAGCAATGAACTATGAGCAAGTGGAAGTTTTTTCATCATTGTTGGAACAAAAGTAATTGGGTTACAAAAGTTGTCTACGCTGTATGCCATGCTCTCTCTTCCTGGCAATAAACTGGATCACCTCTTCCATACTCCCAGCTCCTGACTGCCCTTTCTTCCAGCCTCCTCAACACCTTTAGCACTGTGATCCCATGCTCTTCATGCTCCATCACATCTCAGCCCCTCTCACCTCTTAGATCCACCTTTATATTTTCAGTGCACAAAACATACATCTCCATTTTGTTAGCTGGTGGAGAGGAGAAAAATGTCATGGGTAGTTTATGCATCTTAGGGACAGGACTGGATTGCCTGGCCTCAACCTCCTCACTAGTGGCATAATTCTCCTTTTCTTTTCCTCTTTGAGATAATTATAGGGTTGGTCTTCTGTACCCAGCTAGTGATATGTGCAAAACTCATAAGATTTTGAGACCTTTAAGATGTGTAACCACCTAGTAAATTGAGTTGAAGCTGGTCAGCAAGTTAAAGAAGGTGCCAAGAAAGTGGAACAACAGATGGATGGACAGTATAAACTTTCCTCGGGAAAACAGAATAAAATTGAGGGTTTGTAATTTCAGTAATGTTTGTTATGATTTCAAATTAATTATGCCTGTCCAAACATTCGTACCTCATGTATTTTAACAACTATAACTATTAAAATCTATTCTTTGAGGCAATTCACAGCAAATCAAATGCAGAACACTAGAGACCGAAAGAAATTACAGAATCATCATAATGCTTTGTTTCCAGTGCTGAAATCCCAGCCATGATTATTTTATTTAAGCCAACTTCTCTGAAACATTTTGCCCAAATATTCCAATCAGTCATGAGCTCATCCAATCTATCATTGCCTGTTGGATGTGCTGCCCATCCTGTCATAAGGGAAATAATATGGAAGACCTGAACTTTTCACCTACCTAGCTGTCCTCACCAAGAATATTTTCCTGGGCACACTGCAGACATTTTTATGTCCTTCTGACCAAATGTGTCACATTGTTTGACAAAAGCCCAGCTGACACATGATGATGTATTGGTGTGCCATGCTGGCCACATTGTGGGCTGTTGGAAAAAGGAGCTGGGGATTTTTCCAGCCCTGGAGATCCTGCAGCTCGGTGAGCTGGCAGCCTCCCAGCACAGGGCAGTGCACAGATGCCATGCTGTGGCAGAGGGGACTGAAATGGGAGTCAACCAGGACAGTGCTATTCCAGGTGTAGGAAATTTGACTCATCCAAGACCAGTGGCAGCAGGAGCTGAAGGCAGGCATTGTCCTGCAGGGTGCTGAGGTGGATGGTGTCCTCAAACACAGGGCAAATCCAGACATGGCAACACTGGTCACTGAGACCTGAATCAGATTTTAAAGTCACTGTGATCTTCTAACAGGGGAATTCAAACAAAGGCCAAATTGGCTAGAAACAGGCCACAGATTGTCAAAACCTGTAATGTCTTCCCCAGATGTATTATTCCTTTGAGGTGGGTGAAAAATACAGCCTCACCAAGCAATAAGAGCCATGGCACTGCTTGCAGATTCGACCCTGCTGAGCAGATCTCAGCAGCAGGAAAGGTCAGGGATCTCCCAAAGTGGAGGTGTTCCCAGAAATGGTGCCAGCTGCCCGTGCTGCCTGGCTGGTACTGACCTATAGGACAAAGAGATTCCACCCACTCCTCTGGGCACAGACAGGCTCCATCCCCAGAGCTGCATCTGTGGAGACAGAAGCTCAGAGGTTCCATGGGTTCTGTAGTGCTGTGCAAATAAAGAATCAAGGCATGCCTATATATATATCTTTATCAATGGGTATGTAAAATCATATATCTATTCAATTTGATGAAGGAAAGAACGAAACATGATATTTTTGAAGCCTCAGCTAAAAATACATATATGACACATAATCTCACCCAAAAACCCCTAAAACCAAAGACACGAATATGGGGTCAAAGCTTCCAAACGTGAATTTGCATTCCCAAGACAATATAGGTGGGAACAGTTGTGTGCAGATGCTGAATGAGCAGGAGTGTGGCCCTCCAGTCTACCAAAAGCTCAAGCTGTACAGTCCATGAAACACCCAAATTACTTTTGCAGGAATTCACAGGACCAAGAAGGCAAAACAAAGCCACAGATTCCTAGTGCTGAAGGGCCTGGCACAATAATAAGGATGTGGATAGTCACACATACAAGAATCAGATAGGGATGCTCTGATTTAAGACAGGCATTATAGGATAAAACAGGAAAACCCCATGCCCCAAACTCAGCCATAGCTTCTATACCCACTTCAGGACAGGTGACAATTTTTATTCTGTCTTTGGGCAGAAATAGTGAGTTTTCTTTGAAATGGTAATTGAACTGGCTGCCACAGCTTCAGGAAACAAAAAGGCACAGTCCAAGCAATAGCAGAGAAGTTGCAGATCTTAGAAATTTCTGAATGTATTATGGTATTTCCTGCTTATGATGATATTTCAGAGCAAGCTCTGAAAATCTTAAGGTTTTTTTAAAAAGAGACTGGCAAATGAATGGCTCAAGGGGCATTCTGCTGCAGAAATTGCAACAGGGAAGAGGTGGGTGGACCTCAGTCTTGGAAAGAAGGATCCAAGAACTGGGGGGTCTCCAAGCAAGGTTTGCTCACAGTCAATCTCACCAGGTCCCTAGGTGAAGGATGGAGTTGGAATCCTTTCCAATAAGGGTCACAGTGGAAATTGCACACCTATGCACTGGGTGTATGGTTTCAAATAATGCAGAAAACTGGATTTGAGGACTGCTGTTTGATCTGACATTTTAATGCCTGTGTTTTGAGACAAACTGACAAACAGAGTAAAGCCAGAACATTCAAAAGTAAACAGCACTGCCAGGAACACGTGCCATTGTGTATTTCTAATGTTCTCACTGAACTAAAGAGATTGCTTAACTTCTTACTCTTTAATGGGATTCATATAACTGAAGGATTATTGCAAGCTATAAGGGCTGTGCCACATGGCAGGGGTAAGTCTATTCTTGGCACTCTTTGCTCAGCCTTTGCTCATGTTATTGCTATTTAGCAGTTGTATTCAGGCTGTCTCAGCTCCACATCTGCAGCCAGATGTCTCTGATGACAGTGGAATAACATCTAAGTGTAGCTAGGCAATGTCTGTCCCAGCCACCAGCTTTTTAAAACACATTGTCTTTCCATTGGAAATCTTACAGGAAGGAAAGGAAATCTCCTCCAGCAATTGAGATTTGTGTGGCCCAGATTTGTGCAGCCCTGAGCAGCTGTGGAGAAGCTGCTGGATCTGTGGGAGCTGGGTGTCTGATCCTGCCGTTGTTGTTCCCCTGCCCAGCAGCCCTGTCCCACCAGCCTGGCACTCAGTGGGGCTCATGTGGCACAGGAGTGACCCTGGGGCTCAGCCACCTCCCTGCTCTGGACTGGGAGCCTGGGAACCCCCAGGACACTGGGGAACCTGCAGCACAGCTCCAAACCTCTGCCTTGCTGGTGAGCACGATGCCAAAGCAGCCAGGCCAGGCAGGACCTCATCTGGCACCCAGGATCCCAAAAGCAGGGAGGGAGAAGGGCTGCCCTGCAAATGCCTGGACCCTGGGCTGCCTGCTGAGGAGCAGAGTCTGGGACAGCCTCAGGTGGGAGCAGCGCTGGAGCTGCCTCTGCAGCCAGCTGGGGCAAGGCTGGTGACAGTCAGCAAAGGAGGGCAAGGAAAGAAAAAGGTGAAAAGGAAGACTGGGCTGACGCTCCTTTGGAAGAAATGAAGCGGAAAAGCAGGCAGCTGTGGGGTAAAAAGTTCACATTTACCCCTGGAGGTGCAGACAGAGCTGCCATGAAGCCCATGCAGCAAAGGGGAGGTGACAGCAAAGGGCAGGTGACAGCAAAGGGCATCAGCCTCACCTTTGCTTTCCCCGAAAGAGCTCCTGTGTAACAAGGTGACACTTGCAGAACCTGTTAATGCCAGGCAAAACTGTGCCTCTATTTACAGCTGCCTGGTAACTTTTCTTAGCCTACTGTTCAAGGCCTCATGAGACTTTTTTTGTTTCAGAGAGAAATCTGTCTTTCACTAATGCAAATTTCTGAGCTGACTTATGTAGTCACACCTATTACACATGCGGTAACAGGCTTGAAATCATGGTGTTCTTCTGGTTCAATTTTAACATTCAGAAAACATCTTCTTTGTCTTTTAAGTTTTGCAGACATGAATCATGTCAAGAATGCCACTGATTGTTGACTGTATATGTTTCTAAACTAAAATTATTAGCCTCTTACATATTACCAGGTCACCATGAACTGCTGAGGGAGTTTTAATCAAGCATGGTGGGAACTGCTGATGCTAATACTTGTGACTGAAGTCTGAATAAAGAAGAAACTCTACCACTATGCACAGCAAGCAATGCACCAGATGGGCATGGAGGTATTTTCCACCCCTGAAGTAGCTGCAGTTTAAATTCCTTCCTTAGCAGCTCGTTTGCCTGCAGCCCTGTTAGGCACAAGCAGAGGGATCCCTGTGCTGCACTGAGACTTAACTCCTTACTCATCTGGGTTTGGCTCCATCGAGTCAAACAAAGGCCTGAGCATATACTGATATAAGCAAAGGTAGATTGTTACTGACAGTAATAATTTAACAGTGATGTTAAATAATCACTCTTTACTTTTGTGTCCTTTCTTGGGCTTGGGAATATTCAATCCCTACAAACATCTGATAAATCTCTTGAAGTAAATGTAACTTAATGAATCCTCATATAAACTTTTCTACAGGCTTCTTGGTCTTAAATCTTAAATCTTAAATCTTAAATCTTAAATGTCTGACTCTCTACTGGACAAGCAGCCAGGATTACTTGATTATTTTAAAGAATTTTAAATATAGGTCCATGCGCAGATTTGTGTCACTTCAATGTAGTGAGTATTTTGCTGAGGAAACACTGAGGAGCTTTCTGCTCCAAGTTTGCACACAGAAATGTTTTACAATGTTGTACAATGACCTGATTTTTAGATATAGAAAAATCCAAGTCTCTGGTATGCTTTAAATAAATATTTCCACAATGCAAGTTGCAATGGAAACATGAACAGGTGCTATATGGATGCAAACACACAAGCATCTGCAAAGTAAATATTTCCTTTTAAAAATACAATTTACTAGACTAGTTTGAGGTTTATTTATCTCTTTTGAAAAATAAATCAAATTTCTACCAAAAGGGTGAGAAAATGTCAAGACATTTCTCAAAGTTATATCAACACATATTCCAATGAAAACACTCCAGAGATTGCTTGTCATCCTCTTCTGTTTTACAGCAGCATACAAAGTTTGGGGTACTTCTTTAAACATTGTTGTGAGAAGAAAAATATTTCCTCCTCAGAAGCGTGAAACATGGATGTAATAATGTTTGTCAGCAGTCATGCTTAAACATTTAAGGCATGGAAAAAGAACCCAAAGAGTTCAAATGGGGTAAAATAATTCCTTACCTGCTTTGAACCTGAAGAGTTGCCAAAGACACAGCACCCAAAGGGTCACAGTCACTACACAACAGTGACTCCAACCAAAATTCTGTCCCAGTGGGGTGAATTGTTGGCCAATGTCCCAGTGGCATGTTGTAGTGCAGGCTGTCTGCACTCCTATAAAATGGTTATTATACAGTCATATTCATGTTAAAGGCCATTAACTACTTGTCTACAGATAAAACTTTAACCTTTTCTGTTCTAAAAAAAAGAGTTTGGGCATTTGTGTGTTTATTACCTCTTGGGGCCTAACTCTGGTCCTCATTACAGATCTGCACATACCCTGGGGGAAGTGGTGCTGGCTGGCACAGAGTGAAAGTCAACACAGTCAAAGTGAAGAAGAAAACAGAGTTATTTTAAGAATGAGCTGGAATAAACACATCTTTTTGGTCATCAGCATTCAGTGGATTAATTCCCATTCTGTAAGTAGGGACAGTACCTTGCTTTTATATGATGGTTTTTGCTAGTGAGGAAAGAAGATTTGTTTGACTTTTTAATTACCAAAGCAATTCCATCTCACTTTAAAAAACAGGACTCAACAAGCTGATGTGATGTGCAGAGGATGTACAGAAATGCAGCCAAAAAAAAGGGTTCTGGTCTCTTGGGATGTGGCACAATTGTCTAGCCATTAGATACTACTGATACTGCTGCTACTCCAGACTACAATTCCTTTAACACCTCACAGATTGTTATGATGTCTTTTCCTCTTATGAAAAATAAAAATGAGCAATACATGTATTTATTATTTTAATTTAATTGATGGCAATCTGCAAGGTACTAATAATGATACTCATATTCAAAATATTCATACTGAAAATAAAAAATAACTCATGTCAGGTGACCAAGACACTTTGTGTTGAAATAAACTCCTCAGGACATAGGAAAGACTATGGAAATGCTGAAATAATTAAGATTGCTTTTACAAATGGGAGCACCAAAATTGTTAATGTGCTTCTTCAGCTAGGCAAGTATCTTAATAGTCTGCTCACAGAGGTTTTAGAGCCAGGCTGTGCCACCACCCCAGTGCCAGGCTGGTACAAACCTTCGGGAGGGACGGGGCTGCATGCTGTCCCTCTGGGCTCAGCCCTGTCCAGCCAGGGGGTGTCTGCCTGTCTGTCTGTGGCAGCCCTGTTCCTTGTCCTAGATCTTTCCTCTCTCCATGTTGTTCTCATTAGCATGGGAAACAGGAAAGGGAGAAGATGCTCAGTGGTGGATCAGCACAGGGACACGAGGAGGGCGCAGGGGCCGTGGCACTCTGGTGACAGGTGAGAGTCCAGGGGGGCAGCAAACAGCACCCGGGGCCACCAGAGCCCTTCCACTGCCCAAGGTGCCAAACTGCAGATTCCCCCAGTGCCAGGGAATGGCAGGCTTCATCAGAGAGGGGCAGGCAGGGGCTCTGTGGGGCAGGACAGCCGTGTGAAGGGCTGGTGGCACAGCTCCAGTGGCCCAGTGTGCATCCAATGGTCGGGGATCCCCTGGGCTTGGGAGAAATTGTTGGGTTGTCCAGGCAAGCCCTGGGAGCACAAAGGCTGCATGGCCCAGCTCTCCCACTGCTGCCAAACTGAGCAGCAGCAATGCTCAGCTGGACAGAAACATTTCCTCCTCATCCTGCTCCCACAGAATGCTTTGGAGCCTTGAAATGTTAATTACTTTACAGTCTCCTACCATAAGCAGTTAAATGTTTGCTTTCCTGCTGTTTAAAGGCACAAGAATGTAAAACTGGATGTAAGAGACACACAGGAAGATGCTCATCCCTGAGCAGGACTCTTACAGACAAAACAGAACCAAGTGTAATTTGGCTTTTGAAGATGGGGAAACTGAACCCAGAACAGTTCAGTGACATTAAGTCCATCCAACTTTGCTAAACTCTGGGGTTTGTGGTATATTGAAAGCAAACTCAGCTACTGAATCACAGGTCTGAGTTCTTTACTAATAGAAATGCTGCTAGATGATTGCAGGTATTTTTAAATGACAAAATAGGAAAGAAATCATAATTCATTCTCGTGGTTACTTACACTGCCCTTCCCATTCAATGGAAAGAGCATCCCTGCTTCTTTCCTTTACATGGCTAACATCATCATGGATATCTTTGACTAGAATGCTGAGTTTGGATATACGAAATACTGAGAGTCCAAAACTTTGGGTTGCAAGCCCAGCTTTGCAAATGGGGGACAGTCTGTCAACTGGGAATTTGCAGTAGGATTGTGAGCAAAACTGATTGTGAATTTCTAACTTCATATGAACACTTTACATAAAATACAGAGAAAAAAAATACTTCAGGCACCAGATGGCAAAACCAACACAAATGAATGAACACCTCTTAAAAGATAGCATACTTTTATTTATGAAAATATTAAACCATGTTTATATGATAGAATAACAAATCAAAAGGAAACCTTAACACTTGCAAATTTGTATGTGTGATGCAGCTGCAGAGATGTGAAATCACTCTTGACTGACTGGATATGTTTCTTCTGCTTTCCTCCATTTCTTTTAAGCCTTAATTAGAGCCAGATGTTTCTTATTTCCTCTCTTTTTTGTTTTCAAGTGTGCACAAAGCATGGTGCCAGCAGTAAATACCATCTTTGACTTTTTTTTAATGTGTCAACTGCATCTGAGTCAGAGTCACAAACCAGAGTAAAATTCCAGCAAAGGAGTGCAAACTTTCCCTCCCACTGTCATTCCTACTGGAAGATTGGCATTGCTGTTTCCTGCAGCACAGGAGCCATAAAAATCCCACCATGTGTCTGAGAACCTTGTCCCTGGTAAATAACACCCGAGGCAGGAGGCTGGAATGCTGTGTACCATGAACACAGCTGCCCCTCCCATGCTCTTCAGAGTGCTGGGAGTGATTTCTTGTTGTTTAATTGCTGCTCAGCTGTATGGATCTGCAGCCTGTTTTCCATTTCTTCCTTCTCCTCCTCAGGGAGGCAGAGGCTTGTAACCACAGCATACAGGTAAAACCATTTTTGCTCCAATTTCATTGTACCCTTACATTGACCTCTGAGCTGCCATCTCTGGCAGAGTGGTTTGTCAGTAAATGGCAGAAGTCTATAGGTGAGAGATTCCTTTCCAAACTAAATTGCTTAGTATTGCTGTAGTATTTATAATTATGGTTTTCATCTACTTTTCTAAATATATTTTCATTCTAAGAAACGTATCAAATGTAGAGATCCATGAACTGCAACAGTTATCTAGCAAAGAGGTAGAAATTAGTATTCAAAGAAAGTCATCTGAGGACAAGTTACTCCTTATTTGACAACTATTTTGAGCAAGCACATATTGCACCTAGAATAGATTTTAAGGACAAATTTTCCGGCAGTTTTCCAGTTGTCTTTCTCCCACTTAACAGATGTGCTCTTTGTTACTCAGTCCTTGGGAGTCAGGCTCCCTTCCACTACTGCACATGCTGAAGATCTTTTTGCATAAAAAAAACTGTTCTGTTCTCTTCCACCAACTTTTGTAGCAGCAACTCCTACCCCAGCTGCTGTTTGGAGGAACTGAAATGTTTTGGGGAGAAGTACCTGATTGAGGTACTTGATCCACTGAAGTTTTTTAGTGCCTGTTTTAAGGATGAGTGAACCTGGAGGACTCAAATTCCTTGCTGTCATAATTGCTCTTCATTCATGCCATGTTTAGTTACAAGGAAAAAAAAAATTAAATAATACATTTAAATAATTCAAATAGAACAAACATCACAGTTTCTAATGACAAGGTAGTACTGACCTTTTTGGATTAAAGTGCAACTTGTTCAAATGCCTGGATGTGTTATGAGAGTAACCAGTTTATCCCACCCCATCCTGTCCCAAAAATGGTTATAAATTTTCCCCTGAAAAAAATGACAGACATCTTACATGAATAAATCAATTTTATTTAAATAAAATTACAGGTGTATTTTGTCTAGTAAAAACTAACATATAGTTTTTCAAAGGCACCAATATTTAAAAATAATTTAAATTTTCTTGAGAGCAGCTTCCTTTTTCTGAGTGGTGTTTGTAAACTTGTTGGACTTCCCTCCCCTGATTCAACTCAGGCAATATCTGCTGCTTGTAAAATTAGGAAGGCTGTACCTTTTTCATTGTGATAGATGCCAAACTGTTCCTGGGCATCTCTTTAGAACACAAGAGAATGGACCAGGCATTCCATGTAGCAAAACCTCACTCTGAAACAGGGTGTTCCTCTCCTCTGTGGCACCACACACTTGTCAGGCACAAACTCCCACTAGGACACTCACTTTCCATGCACTGTAAGTATTAAAAATTAAATTCCACAAACTACGGTATCTTTGAGACTTCAGGATCTGTTTTTCCTTGCATTTCTCCAAGCTTGATAATGCAATGCCACATTTCCTAATGTGAGGAGAGAGCCTTTTGCACAAAGCCTGCCCTACAGTTCTGTGTCAGACTGCATCAGCCTCCAGCTTGGGCTTCTTTAGAGGTGTCTTTGCTAAGCATGGTTGCACCAAAACCAGCAGATGTGTGTTGGGATTATTCATCCAGTTCTGTGATCATTTACAGGAGATTCACAGCAGGGACACAGAGGGAGGTGCTGGTGATACCTCTCAGCAGGCCAAATCCTGCTCAGTTTTCCCCAAAAAGACCCAACTCTAAGCCACTGCAGGATAAGGACAGAGCCAGGGTCCTCAGCTCCTCCCCAGGAGAGGAGCAGTATCAGGCAGCCACTCTCTGTCCAATGAATTCAAGTACTGTCACTTTTTGCTTCTGTAAAAGCAGGGAACTGTTTTCAAAAGGAGATTTTCCTAAGCACCTTCCATGTGCACAGCTTGCCCATGAGGTTCATTTCATCAATTGATTTTATTATTGTGATAAACTTTTGTAATAATCCCCAAGTTCTCTTTGATGCACAAACATCATCTTCTCTGCCCAGCACTACAGAAGCTTTGTAGCTCAACTATTCTAACAGGAAAAAGGATCTGCCCTTAAAAAAAATCCCCACAATTTAGAGACAACTGTGATGTGGTGCAATGAAGGTAAGACCCTAACAGGAATACATTTGGCAAATGTATCCCTGCTGCAATTGGCAGGCAAGCTCCTCAGGGAAGCTCTGGATCTTCCTCCTACAGAAAATCTGATTTTAATGGAACCACAGTAATCAAACTCCAGGCTTAGATTTGCAGAGTGGAGTAAATAGAAATCATTTCAGAGTTTGTAATAAGACCACTGTAAAGCTGAGACACAGAGCTACAAATATACCATACCAATACCTACCTTACAAGAATGTCCTGGGCTTTACTAAGGTTTGTGACAGGCTTTACTAAAGTTTGCTAAAAACTCCGAAAGTCTTCACAGAAAGGCATTGGAAAAGGGCCAAGAATTGCTAAGGAAAGCAGTGATCTTTGGCTAGCAATGTGCAATTTCCTCCTTGACATTTGTAGATGTAGAAACGTATGTGAGCCAACTACTCTTGCTTTCCAAAGATTCATCTGGATAATCTGACACCTGGTTACAGGTGTTACTTCACAATACTTGGCAAACACCTAAAATTATTTTTAAAATTAACAACTGAAGTCTTCTAAGAAGACATACAAAAGCTCAGACGGTTTATTGTGCTTTTCATCTTGCTTAGGTTATCTCTTTGGTTTAGAGATACAGCACCTTAATATTTACATGGTATTAAATGTATTTATCAAGAAAAGCAGTGAAGAAATTTGCAGTTTGCATTATTCCTGCCTATGAGAAGCCAAGTAGTTTCTGATGATCTCCTTCAGAATAAACAACACCACTGGTTTTAGAAAGGCACTGGCAAAACTGACAGAGTAAAATACAGCATTAACAGCATGTGCAGCTCAGGAAGGGGCTCCTTGAAAAAGGGGAGATAAAAGGTAGATCTTAAAAGTGAAGTAAATATTTATGTTGTATTGAAGGTAAAGTAGTTTTAGAAAAAGCCTGTAAGGATTTTTTGGGTCTTGGAATCCCTTGGAATAGGTGCAAACTATTTTATTAGCTAGCTTTTTAAAGTAATCATCTTGCTGCCATTGGCCATGAACACTTTGCTTTTCACTAGGTCAGTTTGCATGGAGAAAATAAATGCAATTAAATTGGTGTTGTTTTTTAATTCTCTCACTGATGTTGGTAGCTGGGTATGGAGCTACTAAAAGGCAACATCTGCCCTCCCACAGCTCACTGTGCAGCACTGTGCAGGCTGCCTGGTGGCTGAAGGCTGATCCAGGGGAAGGGATGCAAAACCATCTCATTCTGCCCACAGAGCAGAGTTACCCACTCCTGACTCAGGTAGTGGGTCACATGTCTGCTCTGAATCCTGCAGAAAACCACCAAATTCCGCCTGAGGAAAGGAAATAGCTTTGGGAAAGAAACTGGTTTTGCACTTAGGCGCTGCCTGACTGGACACTCCTCAGCCTTTCTGGAAAATAAATTGTTCTAGGGAAGGCAGGGTCACTTCCATTACCTTGAAAAGTCCAAGGATAGCAAAGAGACAGGACTGACTAGGCACAAGCACAAACAACCACACTGGGTTTTGATCACCATGCACATCTTTAGTCCTCCTGCCAGGTTTGGTGGTGTCTCTGCACACTCTTCAGTGAACCACTCAATGGGTTCTCAGTGAAAAGTTCTTCCTGCCTAACGTAAAGCCACAAGCAGAGGCACAAAATTGTTACACAGAACAGCTGCAAGACTGTGGTTTCTTTATCTTGTTCTACTGTTATCCAGGTCTGCACAGTTATTTATCCACAGGTACTTGCAGGGCAACCAACACACACATTTAGACACCCTGATTATGGAAACTTCATGTCCGGCAGTGGCTGAAAAACATTTTGCTTAGCTTTTAATAAGGCAAACATACAGACTTCACTGTGCCACCTCATCCACGTCAAGTCTGTCTAATACTAGTCTGATTTTCTGTGAAGCATGTCATAAGCAATGTACCAGTGCAACCACCATGAATCAATATCAAGCTTACCCTTCACCAAAAAAAACCCCAACAACTGTGCAGATGTAGACATCATAGGGGATTGATATTTGCAAAGCAAGTCATAGTAAAGAATGAATAAGATGGCAAAAAAAATGTAGAGATGAGGTATCAATTAGCCTAATGGTTGGAGTGGGCAAACTGGTCAAGACATACTCATGCTAAATTTCTTCTTCTGACTCATGATCTCGTTCAGATGTTTTCAGTAAACCCATTTCCATGGGCTGCGACTGCTTAACCTTCGAACGGACCACCCTGGAAACAATAACAGAAAAGATGTCAATAGTAACTCAAAGGCTCATCTGACCATTTTTTACATGGTAAAATCCTGCTTAACTCTGGTATCTCATCAGCTCTCGGGATCTCTACTGGTCAGAGTGACCCCGAGATGCGTTAGAAAGTCTCTTTTCCCAGGCTGGTGCTTGAAGAAGGAGTCAGAGCTCTTAATTTCTCGGTCTCAAGGTTGTTTATCGTTTCTTATCTATAAAATTCTTTCTCCTGTCCAGCCAAGGTCCGCTAAGCAGGATGGCCCGAGGCATTCTGCCTGCCCCCAGGATGGTGTTATCTTTTTATACTAAAAACTGCGTGTACAATATTTACAATTACTTTCCAACACCTCTCACCTGTGTTAGACAGTGAGCTTCTACTCTAAACCAGTCTAAAAGTGCCAACATCGCAGCAGAAGATGGAGGCCAAGAAGAAGAAGAAGGAGAAAGGCTGGACGTGCCCAGATTCCTCCATCTTGCCCCTTGAACCCCCATTCTAAAAACCCCCAAAAATTTATTTTTCACCTTGTAATAAATTCAGTGTCATTCTACTTAAACTTCCGTGGCTTGTAATTCTTCATATAAGGTTGGTAATTGTTTTTTCCAAGGGCTAACTCAAAGGCACAGGGGTCTTGGGCTCTGTGCCAAGGTCTCTGAGCCCCCTGGGCAGGGGCTCGAGTCCTTCAGGGCAGCCAGAGGAATTTCCTGGCTTCCGACAATCAGTGAGTTAGGATGTCTCATTCTGTGATTCTATGGTTAGGAAGCGCTGCCTTTACCGATCTGTCCTGACTGTACAGCTTGCAAGCTCTTGTTCCTATTGACGTATCCCAGAGCACTCCAAACAAACCTCAGCAAACCCCCAGAAGGTTCAGTGTCATGCAGGAGCTGTGCACACTTGGGAAGGGACCATAAAGCTGTGAGAAAGAGTCTGGCCAAACTTCCCTCAGAGGGACACTCTGCCAGTGTGCCATGGTCAGCCTTCTCTGGGGCCTCATCTGAGGCTGCAGCAGCAGCCACTGGTCCCAGCATCAGAAAGGACCTGAGATTGCTGCCCCTTTCTCAAGAGCTGCCCCTCTTTGTGCAGCAAACCAGTTACCCAGCCTTGAGTGCTAGTGCCTTTCAGACGGAGACACAAAAGGAACTGGCACCTCAGTGCAAATCAAGACTGGAAGAACTATGTACTTAACATGATTAAATAGGGCTATTAGGATGGTAGGGATAAAGCAAGGGTGAGAAGCATGTTTAGGACACTGCAGGAAAAGGCTTGGTAAGGTCCTGTGGACAGAAGGTGATCACATTCTGTGATCTGATGGCAGAGGCATTTTTACAGCCAAATTGACACTGCAGTTGGAATTTTGTCAGAATTAGCACTGGGCAGTGAAGAAAAGGGCTAACTTTAGACGTTAAGGAGTGAAAATGACTAGTGAAAAAGAAATCAGATTTTATGACAGGAAATTTCTAGCAAGGAATTCTGTGTAATAATCTTCACAGTAAAGTCATGAAGCCTGCTCTGTAAGCCACTTAAAATTAGCAGAGATGAGCAGTTGCAGTCTGCAGGTAAAAAAATCTCCTACTTCTGACTTTATATGCACTTACAAATGTGGAAGATTATTGGTGCTCATTTTATGTGAGAAGTATTGTGCTATGCTATCAGAGCTGTATTTATGGATGCATTTTCCCCCTTTTTACTGAAGCAATGTCATGTGCTTTTTATTAATTACTAATAACTATTTTTATTTTACCTTGCAAGACATTACTTACTTCATAGAAACCCTTTCATTTGCCAGTGAAATTTTTCTAAAATAAACCTCCTACTAGACTAAATAGACAAGCCACCAAAGTTTCAGTGTTTCAAGTAACTTACCAGCTGACAATTGTGTAATTCACTGCAAGTATAAGAAAAGAAAAAGCATAATGCCAGCAGTAGCACATGGTCAGGAACATCATGTTAGTGTGATCTGTCTGATTCCACTCTGGGCTTCCATTTGGGGGATAAAGAACAAAGCCAATCTGTAATAAAATAAAAGAGATTTGTACTTGTCATTTGATGAGCATCCTGTGCCATATCGTGTTTTATGCTACCCATCACAAGGCAGACATTTAATTTTCTTATGGTGTTGTTTATTTCTGTGTTTGCTATTAAAAACAATTTTGTAGTCAAAACACTTTAAACAGCTCTGTGCAGAAATGCCTTTGAAGATAAAGTGATAGTCCCAGAGAGCCACTGCTCTTGCCCAGAAAATTAGGGAGCCTGCCCAACAGCCCAGCCCTGCAACCATCACAATTATGTGCTGTGAGGAGAGGGGCTGGTGCTCAGCTCTGAACTGAAATCACCTCATGGATCAGAAAAGCTGCCTGGCCATTTGCACTGCCTCCCTTCTTCCCAGCAGTGGCTGGGAATGCATTACATGGCTGGGAAGATGAATAATCAATGAACAAATAAAGGGGAGCCACAATTCTATTTCTTCTGGGCCATCCAAGGGAAAGGTACAGATGGGAATGGAATAAAAATGGAGCTTCCTCATGCAAGACTGTAAGTCCATGTGAAATACATAGCTGATCTGTTTATTCAGAGTTGGGAAAGATCAGATTCATATTTGTGCATAAAATGGGAAAACGATCCATCCTGTGGCTATGCAGGGTTTGCATGACAAACACCAACCCTCTGTACTGCTTAATATTATTCAAAGTCCTCACTCAGCAGTTTAGCTGGGAATTTAGAAACTGGGAAGAGGAGAGGAAGAAGGAGGAGAATTAATTTTGTATTTCCATGCAGAGAATTCAATGAATGAGGGTGTTGATGATGCAGAAAGAAAGTCCCTTTACCTTTTACAAATTTCCTGTGCTGCAGCCAGTGTGTGGTTTTCAGTCACACAGATGGTTGAAGTCTGATGTGGGTGTGAAAAAAGCCACACTTAAATTTCTTCTATTTTTAGTACTTCAATTTTTACTTTGAAACAAAACCCACATTGTCTCTAGAGCTAAAGAAATAGTATGTTCTAAAATTAGATTAGGCAGAAAACAATGAATAAATAGTTGCATCTATTCCTCCTATGTAAAACTTCTTAAATCACTGGCTGGAAGTTTGCAAACAAGAAAATAAAACAAGAAAATAAAACAGCAAGTGCTGCAACATCACATTCTTGAGTTCACTTATAGAAAAATACAGTCAGTTCTGAGGTCTGTCTCCATGCCAGAGAAAGCATTTAAATATTTGATTTGGTGCTGAGTGTCCAGTTCTCCTAAGAAACAGCAAACATTTTTATTCATCTTGTCTGGCCAGCATAGGAAAAAGGGAAGCCAGTCTAGACATGCCGGAAGGAAAAATCATTGGAGTGACCTCAATTCCCCACTATAAGATGAAACACACATCAGCAGCAGTGTTCCTATTTCTGTTACAAACTCCTAGCAGCTCCTTAAATCTGTTTCTTGTTCTGACAGCAGAGAAAGGGTCACTATCAAATATCTGTTATTGGATACACTCACAAGTAAGTGAGGGCATGGAAGCTGCATTTTGAGGAGTCCTTTCAGGAACCACATCCCTGAAATATCAAAGTTTTGGCTGTTCATTTTTCTGCTCAGCTCCCAGAGCACTAGAAAAGGAGGAGGCTTTACACCACCTAGTCTCCTAATGAGAATCTGTAACTTAAGTACCTTTTGGCAATGTCAATGAGGCCTTTGCCTCACCTGTCCTGGGTGTCTACTCACTGCTCCAGCAGCTGACAGTAGAGACTCTCTTTGTAAAGAACAACATATGGGCTCTGAAATCACTGCCACTTGGCTGGCAAATTGGGAACAGGATGTTACAGGGATCAGAGAGCTCTGTAATGTGGAGAACTCAAGAAAACACTTTAGCTTCTTTATTGATTCAAATAAAAGGCACTTGAAGTAAAACAGCTTCTTCTTCTTCTTCTTCTTCTTCTTCTTCTTCTTCTTCTTCTTCTTCTTCCTCTTCTTCTTCTGTAAAATGGCTATGAGAAGTACTTTCATCTCTTAAAAGGAATATTTTTTTTCTGTATCTCTTTAAAGGAACCTAGTTTCTGTACATCTTTTGAGGTCTGGGTTTAAAAGGCATATCCATAACCTGTGAAACATCTGCAAAGGGTTAAATGACTAATTTTGGTGAGGAAGAAATCACAAAGGCAGAAAAGTGACCTACCTGCCAGAACCAGCTGCCCTGTAATATGCAGAGGCTTGTACGGAGCATCTCTAGCACAATACTGCCACGGAAAAAAACTTCCAAAAATATGCAGGCAGCAGCTCCAAAGATAGCAAATAGCAGTAACTGATGAACATGGACATCCAGCATGGCTCTCCCATGAAGATGGTAGCAGAAGAGAAAACCTGGAATAAATTGTGACCAGTTTAAGATAATTTCTTCCCTTGCAATTTCCCTGCATCTGCTTTTAGAAAACAGTGAAACATTTCTGGCATTTCTCTTTATGCCAGTATCACCCTCACTCACGCTGGCTTTAGCTAACCAGTTGTGCACCATGTCAGTACCTACATCAAACACATGCCTGAGCTACTGAGCACTCATCCAAAACATGCTTTTGCTGCTATTTCCATAACATGTCTGTTCCTGTCTAAGGAGGTGGGAAAGCTAAGATACACCTCCACAATGCAGGATCATGACCTGGGCAGTGTAAGGAGGGCCAAGACTGACGTTTTTGTGATCTCCTTGAAGTGTTTCAGGGAGTGAAACAGGCAACTCACAGAGGGTCATTCTGCAAGGCTGATTTGAGATTCCCAAACTATCCTGGATGGCCAAGCAAATTGTATTCTATTTGCCATCTGTGTGGCAGTTATCTTCTGTTCATTGGGCAGTTTTCCTTGTCTCTTCCACACCCAATCCACCCTCTGGGGAGACATCTGCTGATAACAGGCTATTGAATGTCACTGCATGACTGATAAGAATTATAACATCACATTGGGAGATGCTCCAACCAGATGGAAGAGCCAAGAATTCCTACCCAGATATAATCTGGAGATTCTGGAACATCAGCAAGGCTTTCTCTACCGGATTCCCAGAGGAACAGCTGCCTCTTCCACTGGATCTTCAGAGGAAGACTACACCATTCTACAGGATCCCTGCTCCAACAGAACCACACCTGACACTGCAGGAGGATTGCAGCCACAATTCCAATTGGACTGCTACCAACACCCTGACCCACAGGGTGTCAGGTTGAGTTCTGACTCTGTCAGTGTTGTTTTAGTGTATTGCATTGTTTTATTTTATTTTTATTTTCTCCCCTAATAAAGAACTGTTATTCCTGCTCCCATATTCTTGCCTGAGAGCCCCTTAATTTCAAATTCATAACAATTCAGAGGGAGGGGATTTACATTTTTCCATTTCAGGGGAGGCTCCTCCCTTCCTTAGCAGACACCTGTCTTTCCAAACTAAGACATGAACAAACACATAAAAACTGTGACCTCTGCAGCTCATCTTAGCAGAACATCTTCTAAGGCAGGCATTTAAGCATCACAGTTGTGCAGCAAAAATAGACATTGCTAAGGTCTGCCCCCTGGTCCGATGGCCAGATGAGATGCAAGGTTCTATACCTTTATTATTAATCTCTGTTTCTTTACAGAAAAGGTTGGTCATGTCCATTCTCATCACCAGGAAGGCTGTTTGGCCTGTGCAACTACAGGACTGTTTGGGATGTCCAAAGCTCTTCCAGAGACCTTGCATAAAATTTAACTGTACAGTTGTACAGTCAGCTGTGACCTGCCCTGGTTATTGGTATGGCTGTAGCCAGCACATTTACTTTATTTACTTGAAAGAAAAATCGTGCCACAGCCTCATCAGTGAATGCTAGTCAGATCTTACTACAGGAATGAGGGTCAAGGGGCCAGATTGAGCTCAAGATGTTACTTAGAATCAAAGAGAGACAAAGACAGAAATGAAAACCTAATTTGTATTATTACTTATGAGGAGGAGAATGAAGATTTTTTTAAAAAAATCTTCAGTTTCATGTATTTTTATGTTGTGCTTATGGCATTCAAATATCCTGCACAATGCCTATCAGCATCTGTCTGGAATCAGCTACAGAATGGATGAGCTGACAGAGACTAGAAAAAGTGTGTCACATTCCCATTCTTTGCTCTAATTTAATGAAGCAGTGAACCAATTCAGTGTCTTCCTGCCTATGGCTGTAACATCCTGCCCCTATCCATGATCAAAGGAGTCTAGGCACTACAGGCTTTGGAGCATGTTGTAAGAACCACTAAATGAAAGTCAATGAGCTGGACAATGAATTAGATCAAATTAGATAATTAAGCTAGACTCAACCAGACTTCAAATAGAGGAAAATCCCCATGTAACTCCTCTTAAGTGCTAAGGGCATTATCAGTTTTCTAGGAAAAAGCCCAGATAAAGCCATTTAATTCTGTGGATAAAATCAGAGATTTAAGGGTTTTGTATGGTGTTTGACTATTTGATTCCTGGAAACTCTCAATGTTGCAGCACAATTTGCACATAAAACCTTACTAGTTTTTTTGCTTGGTGTGCCACAGGTGTTCATGCAGTGCAGTGTCATCTCTGTCCCTGGGACTTGTGAAGCATTTTGATGTCACAAACTCTTTGGGTCACTATTGCTATTCTCTGCGTTAAGATAGTGAAACTGAGGAGTGGAAATGTTCAGTTTATGTTTCAATTACCTTACCTGCAGAGTGGGAAAGTATTCCTTTGCAATTCAGAACAGTACTCAGTCCTATGCCAAGTTTTGCCAAGTGATAATAAAGAAGGCAAGGAGAATAAATGTGAAAGGCAGAAAAGGGATTTGCACACAAACTCACATCAGTTTTAGGCACAGCTTTTCCCTTAGTGGGAGCACATAAAGGAGGAGACATCCACACATCCTCCCATTCTCAGCTCTGTTCTTTGGGATGCCATATCAGGCTTGGGGAGCAGCCCAAGCTCTGGATCCCATCTCCTAGACCAGCAGCTACTGGAATTGCCCTTAGGCTGAGTGTGCTGTCATATTTGTTCAGAAGATATGTTGACCATTTTTGTCAGTCCTAGAATTTATATCACACAGCTGTTTGTCAAAGCCCCACCTATCCTGCACAGCACTTCCTTTCTGATAATTGCTACTGAGATACAGAGCTGTTTAATGGAAAGGAGAGAAAACTCTCACCATTGTCTTGAGGAAAGTCTGTTAAAACATGAACTCTGATATTTTCTTCCAAGCTCCTCCCTTGCAATAGGCTACTGAGCATCCCTGGAATTTCCTTGCATTTGGACACTGTCCTGCCTGAGCTGTCATAGGAAACATAATGAGCTTGGGAAGGTGCCATTTGGTGTTGAGAGATTCTCAGTTTTGTCAAGAATGAATGGAAACACAGAGTGGTGAGCTGCTCTTAGTCTTCAGCACCTGTGCATATGAGATCCAAGGAGAACAAATTCCCTGGAAATGAGCAAAGAGACCACCAAGGAGATGGGCTATAGGAGATAATCAAAATATTAAAGTAGAAAACGAGTGCTCCAAAATAGGATCAGTGATGGATGACAGCAAGAGTCTTATACCCACTGAGACATTTGGAAAAAGGAAGCAGAAGAGAAGGTTCTCACTGCCTCTTTGTGCTAAGTATTATTAAGCAAAAACACTCCCTAAGGAATTAAAAGTTACAAGTAGGTTTTGTAACAGCTTGATTTCTACCTTGGTCTCTGCTGTTCACCAGGGAGAGCAGCTCATCCCCTACTCTGTGAGGTCAGCAGGACATCTAGTGGCAGAATAACATTGAAATACACAGGAGAAAATACTGGACTCTGAATATTTGCTTCATTTTCCAGACAGTTCGACTATACCTTCTTGCTACCACACATAAATAGGACTGGTTGAGAGCTCAATATATTTTGATATATTTTGAACTGATCAGTTGAAAAAATGTATTGAAATTATGCTTATTTGCTTAAAGACTCATATTACATATTATGTTGAACATCTTTGTGCAGCTGTTCCATTTAGTCCAAGTTCTTCACTGGACAAAATCTAGTCACTATTCAGCTCTGGCAGCTGCTCAAAAAAAAAAAAAAAAAAATAAAAGAAACAAACCAAAACCCCCCAATCTTTGCAATGGCAAAATTAAATTTCTTAGTGGAGCAGGAAATACTACCATTTTACTTGTGGTAAATCATAGAAAGGTTTGGAAGGGACCTTAAAGATCATCTTTTTCTACCCCCCTGCCATGAGTAGGGACACCTTTCACTAGACTAGTTTGCTCCAAGCCCTGTCCAGCCTGGCCAGGCACACTTCCAGGGATGGGGCAGCCACAGCTTCTCTGGGCAACCTGTGCCAGGGCCTTGGCACCCTCATAGCCAAGCATTTATTCCTAATCTCAACCTACCCTCCTCCAGTTTAAAGTAATTTTCTCTTGTCCTATCAGGTTTAGAATTTAACTTACCTTCATTAAAATCTTTAGTGCTTACTCTGCATTTATTCTACAGTCACAGACAAGGGTAAATCCATTGAATGCTGCAAATGAAAGATGTGAACACTGTCTGGGACTAGGTAGTCTAACTCTAGGTAGGAATTCTCACTTTTATGACTTTGCAGGGTTCACAAAAGACCTTTGGGCAATAATGGGAGATTGTTGCTGCAATAGCAGGACAGTTGCTCAAACAAGAGGTGGCTATGGCCCAAATTACAATGGGTATTTAGCAATGTTCAGTACTGCTATGCCTAAAGTAAGCAAATCTCTACTCATCACCTTGTCTGTGGTACCCAGCTACATCCATGGTCCTCTCCCAACTCATTTGCAACTGAAAACCAGTAAACTGCTGGCTCAGTTTGGAAAAATCAAATTTAAGCTTTGAAGTCAATTAGGCATCACAAAGTAAAACACTGAAACACATAATCACCTGCTGGTTGGGCCAAAGAGACAGCTAGGGGTCTTCAAAACATTTGGAATCAGATATTTAATGTGATTCCATGTCAGACGTGGAACATTTAAAAGTTTAGAGGAATCAATAGAAAAAGAAATATGAGGCGAGTTTTTAAATTATCCCTTCAACTTAAGCAGTGACTTTTTAGTAGTGATTTTTTTTGGTGGGAGTCATGTTCTCTGTGGGAGTAATTCCAATATTTTAAGTTGCAAAGAGAAAGACCACTTTTACTAGTGGTGTCCACATCAAATCCATTAAGCAAACCAACAATGACCACTTTTAAATTGTCTGCCTATGGCTGACAATTTGCACAAAATTTAACTGCAGAGAGCAGCAAACGGCACCCACTCTCCTTGGGCCTGCAAGGACCTCAAGGCAGGATGCGGTTGGAGTGAGCTACAGCCACCCTCTGTCCACTAATGCCTCTGCACCCAACTGGAGTTCCATGCTATAGAAAAATGTCTAATTTAGCTCTGAAGCCTTCACATGATAAAGAATCCATCCTGCTTTCTAATGACCTGCTCTGGTGCTAATTAATCACCCTGCTGACAGCAACCATCTTCCACCCTGAACATTCCTGCCCTCCCAGTCCAACCCTTGTCTCCAAGCCTCTCAACTCCTGGAGTCCTTCTGTTGGAGACTGAAATGTTATGATTTATGGCTGTGATAGATGAGTAATGCGATGATTGACTCTCACAATTAACAGACAAATATCACGTATACAGGTTAAGGAAAGTTTTATAGATTTATAGTTATGTTGTACCCCTTCATGTGGTTATCAAGGGACAGCTGGGTTGGGACATCTGGGAGGGCTGGCTTGTCACTATGGTGACATCTGACCTCCAGTC